>JAPKLW010000029.1:859413-926216 GCA_026898455.1 Plectranthus barbatus | reverse complement strand
CCGACACAAGGATTAAAGGCATATAAGTCAATGCAGGGATGAGTCGGCCGAAATAGAAAGGGTTGCATTTTGATTCAACATTTGGTGTCTTGGTTATTTTTGTTGACCAAGCTCATTTCATGTATTTTAACATGAAGTTAAGCATTTCCACGGTCCAAATATAACGAATGATTAATCATAACCAGATAATTCATCTAAACATTATGTGGCTAGAATCGGGATGAGGAGTTCTTCATGCTAAACTCAACAAACATATACTTATATTTAATATGCTCCATCATTATTTGTTTTGTTCATCTTAAACATCAACATGCTTAACTTATCTCTTGACTTCAAGCATTATACAACATGTTCCAACTTATTAAATCAATTCATGCTCAAGCTTCTAAATCACAATATGCATGCTTGATAGTCTCTTTTACATAGCATCTTGAAATAACATGCTTTAACACTCAAAATCCTAACATGATACTAGGTATCAACCAATGTTCCAAGCTAGGTCTCAAAATAAACATGAGTTCACCAAGCTAATGAATAGATGAAGTAATATTCTAAGGCCTTAAGAGGACTGTTGGGTTTTGTATACAGAAAGCATTTATTACAATGAGTATACAATTGACTTTTCTCCTGTATGTTAAACAAATTTACATGCACGTAACAATGGTATCCTCGTGTCTCACTGATAGGGACGATCATACGGCGTGTTGTAGATCGCAGAAGACAGTATGATCACTTGACCTAGTGAGACATAAATATTATCACAACCGAGACAACATTGAGGATACGTCTTTCCGGATGGCTGTAGCATAGTCAGAAGAAGTAATCTGTCTTGGTTACTTGATATGCTTGTACGCAAGGGTGGCGTATTGATAGGACCACATTGAGATGTATTTGTCTCTCTGACATCATCGAATACAAGATCTCGTTCTTGATTGAGTCTAAACCCTAACGAAGGTTCAGGGGTATGCACGGGTTGAATGTTGCTTTGATTTGCCTTGGTGGAGAGCTTAAGTAACGTGCTCGTATATCCGCAGTTTAGGTAGCAGCAGTTTGTGTAGTACAGCCTGAGACTGAACTTAGGTAACCATATTCGAGTAATAGGATGGAGACATTCCCTGAGAAGCTCAATAACATTCATCGTGCCAAAGTCCTGCAGGCTGATTAAGTTCAGGCACGAGTGATAAAGTATGAGTGGTACTACTTCGGTAACCTTAAATATGGGGATTCTCAGATAAATACAGCCCGTTCTCACAACGTGGTAATAAAGGGGTAGGTCAATATTAATTCTGTGGTGAAAAAGAATTAATATTAATTAATTAATTATGTCTTGGGTTGTGGACATGGGAATTAATTAATTCATAGGCCCACTTTATTATTTGCATTAGGTCCCAGGTCTGGCCCAATTATATATGCTGAAAGGAGCCCAGTAGCCCATTAGGGTTAAAACCCTAGGTTTATAAATAGACATATCTCTCCTAGAAACCCTAGTCACCATATCACAATTCAAATCAGTTGAAACCTTAGGGCGGAGAGAGAGGGGGCGGCACACACTGTGTGAAGAGGGAGGAGAATTTCGATTCTGGCATACACATCACAGATCTGTGGAATCCTCACCAGTAGAAGATCTGAACAGCATTGGGATACAGATCTGAAGATCTGAGCTGGACAACAGGATTTCTTCCTTTCTATTTTTCTTTATTTTAATTGAATCTAGAAATTGGTTTTGCTAATTTCTATTTCCATAGATTTAATCGAATCATGTGGTTGAATTAAAGTTGGATATTCAAATGCGAAAGATCGGATTAGACTCTACGGAATAACGGTAATCCCTTTATCCAAGCATTAAATTTATAGGAGCATGCTAGGGTTTATGAATTTCCTATCGTATTCAACATCCATGATTGGTCCTGTTCATTTGGATTTGGTGATTCACTTCACGGAAAATCCCTACAAGGACTCACCCTTAAAGTCTTTTATTTCAAATCTCGTGTTTCCTAAATGATGTGTAACCTTAGCCTTGATCTCTTGGTCCTGTCCTTAGTTCATGTAGGAGAATAGTAGAAGAAAATGGTGTTAAGGTTTCCATCTTAGTCGAAGTCCTGGTGATAAAACTAGTATCTAAGGTTTACCTTCAACCGATGATCGTAGAGACGAGCTTTGGGGTTGACGAGCTTCTGACAATGGAAGATGAAGGCTCCAACAGATGGAAATCACAAAGTAAACTCTCACTCTCTCTCTCTCTCTGCGGTTTTGAACAAAATGGGGAACACTTGTTTCACAAGACTAATATTGATAGTTGTGATATTAAATTAAGGTTAGGGATAATTAATGAAGAAATTGGATAATACAATTTATCTAAGGAGTAATGTGGTAAAAGAGAGATTATATGATGACTAAAGAACTTGGTTTAAAAAATACCATTTATTGGATTGGAGGTAAAACAAAAGTTATCATTTTTGGTAATAAAACATCTTTTTCTTTTATTAATGTGATGTTGCCAGTCACTTTAATGTCAACGACATTGAATCTTTACAAATACTCGTTCCGCTATATGAGTTTATCAAATTGAATCTATTCTGATATAACCATTAGAATTTCCAATGCTCAATAATTAATAATACAATTGCTTAACTGCTTATAATCATTGAATTGTTTAAGCATGCACAATAATTGAATAATGGATCAAGTTGAGAATACATTACTATGGAAATTCGGAAATTTTATTTGAATAAAATGCAGGATGCTACATCCCTCCCTCCTGACAAAAATTTCATCTCAAATTTTGTAATTAAAGGAAAGTTCAGGATGATGCTTTCTCATCTTATCTTCAAGCTCCGACATGGCTTCTTCCATTCTACGGTGCATTCAAAACACTTTTAGGAGCTGGACACTCTTGTTTCATAGCTCCTTTGTTTTGAAATCCATGATGACTTATGGCCCTTCTTCGTAGCTTCATTCTGACTGGAGATGAACATCTTCTTTCTGGATGACATGCCTTAGGTCAAACACATACTTCCGTAGTTGGGATACAAGGAAAACTTTCTGGATGTTTCCAAGACCTGGCGGTAGTGCTAGGTGATATGCTACTGGTTCGGTCCCTTCTAAAATCTTGTACAGTCCTATGTATCTCAGCTCGAGCTTTCTTCGGGCCCCAAATCTAAATATTCCCTTGGATGGCAAGACTTTCAGGAACACTTTGTTGCCTACTTCAAAAAATAGCTCGGTTATGCACTTGTCTGCATACAACTTTTATCGCTCTTGAGCATGTTTAATTTGCGCTTGGATTTTCCAAACTATCTCAATCATTTTGCTCACTGCATCCAGCCCTAGGACCTTTCGTTCTCCGACCTCATCCTAGTATAAAGGAAATCTACATTTCCTTCCATAAAGTGTTTCAAATGGAGTCACCTCAATGGTGGCTTGGAAACTATTATTGTAGGCAAACTCTATAAGAGGCAAAATTGGCTCCCATTTTGCACCACGATGTAGGACCATGGTCCTCAGCATGTCTTCCAGTGTTTATATAGTTCTCTTAGTTTTCTCATCAATTTGCAGGTTGAAAGTTGTGTTGAAGCTCAACCTCATGCCTAACTCCTTTTGCAGACTAGTCCAAAATCTGGAGGTAAAATTCTCATCTCTTCCAGAGGTGATAGTGGTAGGCAATCCGTAAAAAATGGATTATGTCTTTGACGTATAATTGTGCCATTTTGTCTGACCCATAGGTGATTTATATTGGCAAGTACTGTGCACTCTTTGTCAAATGATCCATTATAACCCTGACTGTTGTGTTTCCTCGCTGCGACTTGGGTAGACTAGTGACAAAATTCGTTGCTATTTGGTCCCACTTTCACTTTGGAATGTCTAGTGGTTGTAACATCCCGCACAGTTTTTGGTGCAATGATTTCACTTGTTGATAAGCCTAAATGCATTCTACGAACATGAATAGGTCTCTCTTTATGCCCTCCTACCAAAATTTGGACTTCAAGTCCTCATACATCTTAGTAGTTCCAAGTTGGGTGGTATATGGTGTTTAAGGTGCCTACCTTAGAATCTCTTCTCGAATATCATAAATCTTGGGCACATAGATACTCCATTCGAGAGTTAGGGAACCATCTGCTTCCTCTCGGAACTTTTATCTTCTCCCATCTGTACTTTCACTTGCAACTTTTGAGATGTTCATCTCTATGATGCGCCTCCACAATCTTCGATCTTAGAACATGCTCAGCTACCATTATTGGTAGGTAGCTTCTCAAAGTCACCAATAATAGAATTACTTAAAGTTTAAGCTTTTCAAACCTCTTTATCAACTCTGCTTCTTGCGTGACGACGACGTTCATCTTAGCGATGATCTTCCTGCTTAGAGCATCTGCCACTAAGTTAGTTTTTCTAGGGGGATAGTTGATTGTAAAATCGTAGTCCTTGACTAATTCCAACCATCTTCTTTGTATCATGTTGAGATCTTTCTGCTCAAAGAAATAATTGAGGCTCTTGTAATTTATAAAGATAACACACTTCACTCCATAGAGGTGATGCCTCCAAATCTTTAGAGCATGCACTATCGCAGCTAGTTTAAAATCATGAGTGGAATATTTTAACTCATGAACCCTCATATGTCGCGATACGTAGGCCATCACATTGTCTTCTTGCATCAAGACACATCCCAACCCATTCTCTGAAGCATCGGTAAACACCTTATGTTTCTTATCAGCCTCTGAGATTGCTAAGACAAGAGTCGTTGTCAATAACTCCTTAAGCTTTTGAAAACATGCTTGACATTCTTCGGTCCAAGTACACTAAATTTATTTTATTAATAGCTATGTCATTAGTCTTGTGATCATTAAAAATCCCTCAATAAATCCTCATTAGTATCCTAGAAGCCCTAAAAAACTTCAAGTTTCATTCAACGTCTTTGGGATTTCCATTCACTCACTACTTGCGCCTTGGCGGGGTCTACCTTGATCCCATCAATTGACAAATTATGACTTAAGAACATGACTTCTTTCAGCTAAAACTCGCACTTGCTAAGCATAGCATAGAGTTTCTCTGTCGTTTGAGTGCGTAGAATAATTTGCAGATGATCTCGATGTTCTTATTTTCCTCGTGAATATATCAAGATATCATCGATGAACACCAAAACAAAGCTATCCAAATATGGGTGAAACCCACGCTTCATAAGATTCATGAACATTGTAGGTGTGTTTGTCAACCCGAAAGATCTCTACAAACTCGTAGTGGCCGTACCTCGTCCGAAGAACGGTCCTTTACAAATCTTCAGTTGGTGATAACCTAACTTAAAGTATATTTTGAGAAAACCTTAGCACTTTTTAATTGGTCAAACACTCATCAATCCTCGGCAGACGTACTTGTTCTTGAGGGTCAACTTATTCAACTCCTAATAGTCTATGCACATTTGCATTGATCGGTCTTTCTTTTTGATGAATATGACTAGCACTCCCTAGGGTGAAACACTAGGCCTAATGAAGCCTAAATCCAACGATTCTTGTAGTTGCATATTTAGCTCTTGGTGTTCCTTCGGAGCCATCCTGTAAGGTGCCTTTGATATTCGCGCAACCCCAGATTCCATGTCAATAGTAAACTCTTACAGCCTGTTTGGGGGTAATCCAAATAGTTCTTCCAAAAAGATGTCTGGAAATTCTCTTACCACATGAACATCGGATACTATTGGCCCTACTCTTGTTTGTGATCTATGTAAGCCATGAAGGTTTGACTTCCCTTTTTATGCACTAGCCTTTTGGCCTATAAGGCGGAAATTAAGGGCAATCTCTTCCCTTTCCTTATTCCGTGAAAGTGCATTGGGTTTTCTCTGGGTTGTTTGAAGGAAGCTTTTTGATCGTTCCAGTAAATTGTCGCGTTATTTTCCTCAAGCCAATTCATCCAAGATCACGTCGGTATCCTTCATGCCTAAAACATTGAGGTTATCCGCACTTACAACAATAGATCCTAATTGAACTTCTATATTCGTACAAACATGTGTGGTAGTAGTTGTTCCACCAGTGGGTATTATCACATTAAGGTTCTGATCAAATTCTGATGTATTAAGTACTAATTTCTTTACACAGTCTTCAAAAATAAAAGAATGCGATGCATGAGTGTCCAGAAGTACGTTAACAGGTTACTGATTAATATGCCCCATAACTTCCAAGTTGCTCAAGTTTTTGTTTTCCCTAGGTTGCTCGATGGCTTAAGCCCGTCCTTTCCTATCAGGTTGCGGTTCTGGAATTTATGGTTTTAATAGCGGTGGGAGTTGTCTAATCAGTTCTACTTGTTGCAGGCGGTTTCTTGCATTCTGGGGTCAAGCTCTTCCTTATGCTGCCCTCCCCTCAATTGTGTGTTGTGGTAGTTACCCCTGTGCTAGTTTTGGGGAGTTGTTGAC
Organism: Plectranthus barbatus; assembly: GCA_026898455.1. Classification (NCBI taxonomy): domain Eukaryota; kingdom Viridiplantae; phylum Streptophyta; class Magnoliopsida; order Lamiales; family Lamiaceae; genus Plectranthus; species Plectranthus barbatus. The sequence goes on along the minus strand of JAPKLW010000029.1, from coordinate 919,822 downwards.
TCTGGAAGAAGAAATATCCCATCCTCCCATAGCCATAGCAGGTGGCCCTCATTGCAGCACACTCTCTTCAATGACTTCTGCCGCATTGGTTACATACCCATGGTGCAATTTGCTTTTGATTTCCCGGGCGATAAGCTTGTCCCTCAAAGAGCTTATGAACCTAGTCTTTCATCTGATTACAACGGAATTTGATTTCATTCCTAGCCTTGGAAAAGGGAATTTTGTTTAGCTCAGGCCTCAAGTAGTTGTTCCCCCTACTTGGTATATTCGTCCTCTCAATAGTAATATGAGATTTGTGTCTCTGATTATAAGAATAACAAGGTTGGTTGTTTGGCTTCCTTGCAAATGAAGTTGGTTGCTTGGTCAAATTGATTGTTGAAAATAATATCTTTATAGTAGGAACATACTTCTTAACAAGTTTCTTTGGCTGAGCTGACTGCCTCTCACTTTGTGACTTAGCCAATTTGGTAACAAACTATTTTACTAGTTTTTCCCAATGAACTAACTTCCTTGTCTCTTCCTAATTAGCCAATTTGGGGTTGTTGGTAGTCAAACATTTGGCCTTTCCAGCAAAATCTACGACACTTTGGGCTATCCCCTTGCCTTTCAATCTTGTCTGATCACTGACATTTTCTTTTATAAAGTATATTTCCTTTTTGTTAGTGCCAATTTTTGAAGAAGATGTTGAATTGCTCAAAATATTTTTATTGAAACCAAGACCTGCATTATTTTTTTAGGTCTCTTTGAACCATAAGCACCTCTACAAGTTCTATTGAGCTTTTCATGAAAGAACACTTGCAAGGTTCCAGCTTAAGGTTTTTCAATCTCAAAGACTCACAGTACTTTATAAAGATTTCAAAATATTTAATGAGTGCATACTGATCATGTTTAAGTTTTACCAATTCCTCGCTGGTAGACATAGATTTCTCAATCTCATCAGTTAAGGCTAAAACTTAAATTTTTAGCAAAGAATTTTCACCGACTAAGATGTTTTTAAGTTTGTAAAACTTTGAAAACTCTCTCGAAAGAAAAACGTTTTCTGAATTGGAGTAATACGATTCAGAATCCTTTAATATGCATACAAGAAGAATGGAAACTGATAGAAAATCAGTTACCTCATCACCATTTGTGGCCAAAGCCATCTCAATTTCTACATCATTATTATTTCCTTCCTCGGCTGTTGCTATAAATAGTAACAACACTTCTTGTCAATTGTTACTTCAATGTAAAGTATTCATCACTGTTTTCGGGGTGTCAACACTTCTATTCTTGATAGCATCGCCTTCGTAACAACCTTTAATGTTCTTCGCTCGAAGATCTTTTTGAGGCTCTCCCTTTCTTCTTAGTCCACTAGTGGACACTTGAGTTTTAAGTGATTTGGTGCATTGCACTCGAAGTAGAATCTGGGAGTTCTCTTAACGAACATCTTGTCATCTGGGTGAGAATTGCTTGTCTTCGCCTTCGCTTTCTCCAGGAGCTTGGCTAGCTTCTTCATCTGTTCTTCAAGATCTTCCACAAAGCCTTATCCTTTCTTTTGATAGGAGGTTGAGGTAGAGGGTACCTCCTTTATCAAGTTTGACTGACCTGTGCGTCTGTCACTTTGAAAGGCTTTCTTCGGCCTCCACTTTATGTCCTTCTTGACAAAGTATGTTGTATCCTCAGCATGCTTGATGGGTGAATTGGCAACATGAATGAATTTGTTTTTATTCACTATTTGTATGTCTCCTTTGTGGGATTAGAGTTGAGCAAACAACTCCTTTGTAAAGATCTTTAATAAATCTTTCTCCTTTAAGCTGGTGGATTTAACAAACGGCTCTCCTTTGGCATCTTGGACAAAACTTTTGCATTTAGGTCAGCAGTTGAGTAGACTTTGTCCAAGACTTTCAGCTCGCTGACGATGGTCGAGCTTCCATCGACTTGATAGTTTCTCCAGGAATCATTTGGAATGATTCATATTTGTCGACGCAAACTTGGAGCTTGTTCTTCTTCATTTGTTCAGATTCTTGGCACAAGCTTCCAAGATAATCCCAAACTTCTTTGGCATTTTCGGATTGCATAACTTCATCACAAGAGCCTCAAGTCGAGGATATAGGATCAACTCATGGGAAATAAAATCCAGTTGGGCACGTCGTCGTCTTGTGTCCATTCTCCATATGGCTTTTCGATCATCTTTAGTTCATCTTCATCTGCGATCCGAGTGTTAACCTTCAGGAGCTTTATTGGTCCATGCTCGATGACATCAACCATCTCTGGATGTATACTTTTGAGCTAGATGGTGGCCCTTTTCTTCCATATGGCAAACTTCTCTGCCAAATATGATGGAAACTTTGAAATATTCATCATGAATATATGACCTACTCACTAGACAAGAGAAAGAGTGCAAGGAAATGGATCCGGTCCTTAGCGACTCAAAGCAGTTCAGTCTGTAAAGACACCAACTCTAATACCACTTGTTGGTCCCAAGATCAGAGTACGGTTGATACACAACGGAAATTTTAAGAACAACTTGCACTCACAAACTGGTGGTTCTTGACAAATTCCTGAGCATAAATGGCAATTTCTATTTTATTCCTCATACCATAAGTAGTATGGTCAAAACAACCACATTATCCACCATATAATCCCTTTGATCACCACTATTCTTTGGATAACCCTATTTATCAATTTATTAAATTTCTCCTTTAATTAATTAAACTTGGCAACCAAGTTTTATCTTTAAATTAAGTGTTGGAGACCATTATTTCCTCCCCATTTCTTACCATTGTTGGGTTTTGTATACTGAAAGCATTTATTACAGTGTTTGTATACATTCAACTTTACCGCCTATTTGTTAAACAAACTTACATGCGAGAACAATGGTATCCTCTTATCTCATCCATAAGGAGATCATATACGGCGTGTAGGATATCGCAAAAAACTAAATGGATCGCTTGACCTAGTGAGTTACAAATTGTCATTATCATTACCGAGACAACATTGAGGATATGTTTGTTGGCGTAGGCTACAACATAGTCAGATCAAAGTGATTTGTCTTGATCGCTTGATATGCTGGTACGTGCGATTGCGTATTGATTGGATAACAGTGAGATGTATTCATCTGTCTGACTTCAGAGAATACAAGATCTCGTGTTTTTATGGAATCTAAACCCTAACGAAGGTTCAAGAGTATGCACGGGCTGACTTTTTCTTAGACTTGTCATGGTGGAGAGCCTGAGTAACGTGCTTGTTTATCCACATCTTGGGTGACAACAATTCGTGTAGAACATCCTGATGACCAGAGTTAGGTTACTATGTCCGAGTAATAGGATGGGGACATTCCTTGAAGATATCAAAAAGGTTCTTCGTACTAAAGTCTTACAAGCTGACTAAGTTCAAGTTCGGGTGATATTGTTTGAGTGGTGCTACTCAGGAGAATAAGATATAATTAATTATGTGAAACATGTCAGAAGCTCTAATTAATTGTTAAAAGCCCAATAACCTTAAATAAGGGAATTTATCAAGTTAATGCAGCCCATTCTCATAACGTGGTAATAAAGGGGTAGATCAGTTTTAATTTTATGATGAAAATGAGTTAATATTAATTAAATAATTGTGTCATGGGATGTGGACACGGGAATTAATTAATTTAAAGACCAAATTTATTATTTGCATTAGGTCCCAGTTCTGGCCCAACTAAAATGCATAAAGGAGTCCAATAGGTTTTTCAACCCTAGTTCTATAAATAGCCTTCATTCATCTCTCAAATTGTATTAGTTGAAACACTCATAAACCCTGCGAACGAGAGAGAGAGAGAGGGCGTTGCCGATCTGTATAGGGGGGGAGAATAAATTCAACTCTTTCCTACACAACACAATCCTGTAGAATGCTCACTAGTAGCAAGATTGAGAAGCATTGGGATACAGATATGAAGGCCTAATCTGGAGAACACGAGATTTTCTATTTTCCTTTTCTCTTATTTCAATTAAATCTAAGATTTAATATTGAAAAATATTAATATCTTCTTCCGTAGATTTAATTGAAACACGTGGTGGAATCAAAATGAGATTCAACGCGAGCCCGATTCAGATCTACATATTATTCATGTATACATATATCCATCACATTAAATTCCTAGGAGCATGCTAGGGTTATTTCTCGAATGGAAATTATTTTTACATCCATGAACGATCCGGGTTTACTTTTTATTGAGTGATGCAATTCACGACAATAAAATTCCTACAGCCATTGCCGTGATAAAAGAGAAAGAGAAAAAGGGAGAGTTTCTTTCGTGTTCTACAAGTCTTGGAACTTCCATTCACCATTCCTGGCTAGATTAAAGTTACATAGACTCGTATACATGATTCACTGTTGAAGGTGAGCTCTAGAAACCTATTAAAGCTCTCAAAATTTAGAATATATATATATATATATATATATACTACAATGGTGAGTCCTGTTGAGACCTAGAATGCCAATCTCTCTTCTTAGAAGATTGTGCTCTTTATATATAAAATCTAGCATGAGTTTGTTGAGGAGTGTTGGATGAGCATGCATGATTAAGTTATTCGTGAGAAAGCATGTTATGTAGAGGGGTTTCCTAGCATGTGTTTTGACTAGAGACTAGACATGTTTAACTTTTGTTTAAGAGAGATCTTGTTGTTCCTAACTGGGAATTTTACTAAGGAGCGAGCATGATTTATTATTTTTGGAGAACTTTTCTTTGAAGGATTATCTATGTTTGGAGCATGATGAACATGGATAATAATGTATTATTGTTGGTTGAGATGCATGAGCATGGTAATAAGGAACTATATGTTTAAAGGATGTATTGAGCATGATATATGCAATCTTTAGTGTTGAGTTGAACTTGTAGAAACCCCACCCTTATTGCAGAGTTTTAATGTTATGGACATTCATCTTAATAATAATTGATCCCGATGCACAATGAGATGTCTCAGGCGATAGCAGCGCGAGCAGACGGTGGTGGCTATCGGGATGGCTGGAGGAGCGACATTGTGTGTCACATGCAGGGCCTGCATCCCGCATTGATCGATGCACCTGCACATCGCTCGATGAAGCCGGCCACATCAGTCGATGCAGCCACTGCGTCGGTCGATGCCGGTGATAGTGACAGTTACACGACATGGCGGTGGTTTGTGTTTGGTGACTGGTGATGCTGTGTTGCAAACCCTTGGGTTTGCAATTCGAGTGTTGGGCCCAGTTTGCAAATCACAAACCCTAGATCTTTATTGATTTAAGATTTGAAGGCCCAAGAAGAAATAAATAGAAGACTTGTAATTAATTCTATTTTGTAATAGAAGAGGTTCTTTATTTTATTCTGGTTTTGGGGCCACGAGGACATTTTTGTTTTATTAATTGCTCTCGTATGCTATGTGATTTTTTAATTTAGCAATTAAGCGTGTTGTCGATAATAGGAAAACCTGTTTTACTGTTTTATTATTTACTGTTTATGTGTTAATTTTATGTTGGAATTATATTTTGGATTTTTGGAACATGTTTAAATACATGCAAAAATCTGGTAAAATATATTAACATAAAATTTATGTGCGTAATTGAAAACCTTTTGAATTAAAAATACGAAGCAAGATTTTTTAATTAAAATCATCAAACCTCCACAAAGCGGTCCTAGACTGTAAGTGAGACTCTTGTCTTAGTAAACATCTACGAGTATAGATTGCTAATTTCCAAAGGTTCATGGGTTGTGGTTGTTGGTAATTCTAAACAAATAATTTAAATCAAGTGAATTGTGGGAGCGCTTGTGCGTAAACGTCTATGAGTGTAGCTTGCGTACTTGAGTTTCTCACTGGTATTCTAGGATTAATTTACATTAGAGATAACGAGAGCTATAAGGGTCATACGGTATGGGCCTAATATGTATACCAACTTGATCCCTTTTAGCTGAAGTTAGATTTGTGGTTAGTTGCTTAGAAGCATATGAGGATGTAACTCAGTTTCTGCTTCAGTGTTCTTGGTAGATGGCTTGGACTAAGTTCCACACTTTCATGTGTCTTAGGATTCCTGATATGATATGAAATTAAATGATAAGGCCTTACTCATTGAGGTAAGCCTTTTGTCTGGTTGAGGATGACATCGTAAACGTTTACAAGTGTAGCTTGCAATGGGATTCATTGGGCAGTTAGTGGAAACAAATGTATTTGTTTTATCATGAGGTTTCAATGCCTTTGGTTTCGAACGTTTGTTCTTATATGATTCATTATTTGTTACAGGTATGTTTATGTTTACTGTTGATCATATTCTTGCTCCAATCCCTTAATTAGTCTGAATTTCCGTGAATGGAATTTTTGCAACAAACAAGTTCTATATCTCAAAAATCAAGCGCATGTCCTCTGTATGATTGTCCCTGGCTATGATGAAGCTTCTGAACTTGAACTTGAGTTTTATGATTGATGCGAGAAAGCCGATGATTTCGCCTATGGGCATATCATGGCTAGCCTATATAGCGACTTAAAGTACAAGTATGAAAATTTCAATAGCGCTAGAGAAACCTGGAAGGATCTATTGACTGCTTATGGGGAGGTGGAACGAACTATTTGTTATAGACTTGTATATGATCTTATATCCTTGAAAATGGATGATGAGAGTTCAGTGAGAGAGCACGTGATGTTTATGATTGACCTCATGCGGGGAGGAAATATCAGCGCCCAAGGAGATTGATTTTATTCTAAATTCTCATCCCGATCCCTTTGATGACTTTAAGAAGATTGCTGCTATCAAGGGAGAGTATGATTTCTATATACTACTCGAAGATCTTATAGCAAAGTAATAATCCATGGTCACTAGGAGAGCTACTTCGACTGCTTCGAGTGCTCACTCGGCTACCCATGATAGTGCTGAGAGAAAGTTTAGAAGAGCACCTGGTGATAATAAGTCAGCAAGGAAGAAGAAGATGAAAGTCATTCCTAAAAAGAGGAAATGTGCTCATTATGGAAGGGTGAATTTTCCGAATCCAAAAGAACAAGGTACGTCTTTTGCGTTTGTAATGGAATAATATTTAGCATCGATTTCTACCCATGTTTGTTACTGATCATGTTTGTTACACTATGCAGGGGTTCACACAAGGAAGGTGTGATGTCGTGTAAAAACACTTGTCAAGTTAAAATTATCAATCCAAGTTTCTTTTCAACTTCACCCTATAGAATACTCTTTACTCGTATAGAATTTTATAGTTAGGCAAAACTTTAGTCGTTGAGTGGTTCTATTAACTAGGCAAAAACATAAACTAAACTAAGCATAAATGAAGTAAGACACAATACCAATCATGATTGAATAGAAACTTGTAAATCAACCAATCAAACTTTCCAAACTAGGTAGACAAAGTAGCAAGTTCAATCAATTAGATAAGAGTGAGTGTTGTGTGTAAATATCCAATGTGTTCAATTTAGATCAAATCGTGATGTAAACTCAATTTAATTCCTATGAGATTGAGAAATCCACTCTAAGGTAGCTAACCCCTTGTCACAACGAGTTAACCATAGATGATCCTAGCAATCTCAAACAGTCACATTATCGATTTCTAGTCCACTCCTTCTAGAACGTAGATTTTGGCCCTATGACCTATTTCTGCACATGGATTGGATTTAGAATCATATGAATTCACACTATTTGCGACGATTCCACCCACGTGTTGGCTGCAGTGTTCACGTCAAAAACCACCTACCTTGGCTATTACCTACACCTAGGTGATTGGGGATGAGATCTAGTGTGATTCAAACTCTCATAGGAAGGTAAACATTCAACATTCAATCTCAATTTCACACATTATCAATCCAATCCATAGCTTTGAATTTGCTCAATACAAGAGAAAATTAAAGACAATCCATTACAAATTTGAAAGGTGAATTGAATTTTTCCCCAATTGTTGTCCTTGCACTTGATCTACCCTTGATCCTCTTAAATCTTCACCAATTTGTTGTAGATCTTGCTCTTGATCCACTTGGATTTGGATGGAATGAGGATGGAAGATGGAATTTGGGAGAATTTCTAACTTGATCTATTGAAATTTTGGCAAAATTTGTCTTAAAACTCGAAATTCCCCTTTTTATAGATGAGCAAACAGGGCTTCGGATCGCTCGGGTGAAGATCGTATTGCCCGGGATAGCTTGAAAATGGAAAAACTGCCAAAAAAACCCGCTCTGGCTCGGCCGAGCCAAGAATTGCTCGACCGAGCCTGCCCTCTGAACGACATGGCTCGACTGAGCCAGGCTCAACTCGGCCGAGCCTGCTCTCTGAAATCCAGTCAGCTCCGCTTGGTCGAGCCTGCTTCCTTTTGGCTCCCGGCTCGGGCGAAAATCCTCTAAGACTAAGCCAAAAATGCTGCTTTATGCTCAAAACCTAACCTCCATCATCCGAAACACACAAAACACGAAAACACAACAAAAACAAGCAAAATGCATATGATATGGGAGTAAAATGGCCACAAACATGCACGCTCACACATCGATATATAGGTCATTTTACGCACATATCATAATCCCCAAAACTTGAACTTTTGATTGTCCTCAATCAAATCAAAGTAAAGCCGTTAATCTACCTCGTGAAATACCTCATATCTCATCAAGACAATCTTAGCATTTTCAAGTAAAACGAGATTATCACCTAACTTTGTGACAATGTTAATGCTAAGGACATGTGCCACTCATAAAAAATTGGTACAAGACAAGAAAACACTCCCTCTCGTGTATAGGGACAATGAGATTCACTCAATCACAAGATATCGAGCTTGATTTCCATAAGCTTGCATCCATTCTCACCACTATACTACAATGAGTTAGTTTCTAGAATCAAAAAGGTCTTTTCGAGGGTCGTAACGTGGCTAACTAATAGGTAGGTGGTTTTGGGCCAAAGTGACAAAACTTCTAAATTTCCCAAAACTCACAAACTTGTTCTCTTCGAACCACTTCAAACCCGAGACTTATTCATTTCACGACACTCTTTTTTTTCATCTCTTTTCTTTTTCTCTTTTTTTTTCTAGAACCATCATTCATTCATTTCATGAGTGCCTCTCTTTCTTTTAAACCACTTGCACAAAAAATTTTGTTGGTGCCTCATTTTCTAGGATTCAAACCAATCCTTCATTTCATGTCTTTCATGCCTCAACAGTTTCATCATCACAAATCTAATCAATTCCCAACCCAACTCTCATCACCGTATTCACCCTCGTACACTCTTGTTCCCCCCCAAACTTGATCCTAATCATATCAATGAATATTCACCAATAAGTCTCAATCACGGGGATCGAAGATACGAAAGGCAAATTAATGATAACAACCACCTTATACTCCTGGTGTGAAAGGTAGAACTAAGAATCGATGGCTTAATATCATTTTCTAGTCACACATTCATGCCAATAGATAATAACGTATGCAAGTTCTAGATTACGTACTCTCAATCTTGCCTCTCAGAAACGACAAAGATATGACAATATCAAGGCTCAAAACTCGCGGATTTTTGTCAAGTCCTATGCATTAACTAAACACAAAACTCGGCAATTCAAAAGTTAAACTTAAGACATGCTTCGAAAACTAGATTTTGCCATATCATTGGTTGAGGTAAACATCAAACTTCACCAAGTAAATTATGATTAAATCTCAAGCCTTGTTTGGGTTCATCACACACACACATGTACACAACAACCTAAAAACAATCTACATGCAATGAAACAATTGGCAAGAGTAACGATAGAATGCGTTACCCATCGGTAGCCACAATCGAACCGCTTCTCCAATGCCTTATTTGTACCTTCTCAATATCAACACAAACACCACTAAACTATTGAGCATTAAAACAAACCAATAAAGCTCTCATTTCCACCATACTTTCCACAAACCAAAAATCAACAAATATAAGACAATATCCTCTAGCTCCACCATGCAAACCAATCCATTCACATGTCCACAAACCAAGCAAAATAGGAAGCATAAAATCATGCTAGCTCACTAACAATTCCATCCAATCGTAACATTCAACCATTAAAATCAAACATCCAAATCTCGAACCCAAATATCCAAAGTAAATCCAATCAACCATTATACAACTAAATCGAAGATAGAAATCATTATTCAATCAACAAACTAAGCTAATAAGCTACATAAACTAAGATAAAGAGATAGAGGAGGAGAATGACCAATGCACCGACTACCGGCGCTTCCCCCGAAACATAGTCAAGTGAGACTAAGTTTGCCAAGAGGTAGGCGGTGCGTCATCACTCCACTCTATCCTGCTGTAGGCGGGCTCGGCGAGACTGGTATGGAATGGGAACTCGTCGCTGAAGCTCACGAACATCCTCCTGAACTACATCAACTCTCTGGTCGAGGCTGTCAAATCGAGCAGCAATGGAGGCCTGATCTACGATATAACCCCCTGCAGAGCAGAATAGTCACCATGGAGAGCAGTCATCCTCACATCAAGACCCTGCAAAGATAAAGACAAGGAATCCACAGTGTCAGTAGTCCTCTGCAGCAAAGAAAACATCTACTGCTGCCAATCCTCCACTGGGGTTTGCTGGGGCTGCGGGGGTGCTCGGGTGCTCGGGCCAACTCCTTGAAGGTCAGCCAACGGCTCCTTTGGTAGATGTCGGAGGATAGTAAAGTACCCATCGGAAGACAACACACCAACCACATCCTTGTGGTCTTCCGTGTCCAACAACCAATTGGACCTATCTCTCAAATTCGACACCGTGGTCCAATCCTCACGGGGCATCTTTAAATCAAATTTCCCAAACTTATAATATATATAACCACGTTGCCCCGAAACCAAAAATCTTCCTGCCATAAGAGAATTAGTATCCAAATACACAGCAGGAGCAGAAGCACCCGACAGCGACACACCCAAATGCTCAAATATAGGAGTAATCATGCCGGCACTAAAAGAAGGGGTTCGAGTATTAGCTACCCGACTCCAACTATCCATCAACATTACCCCCAGAGAAAACTTAATCCCATTCATCATTGCATACAACATATACAACTTCGGTGTAATCACATTGCTTGACTCATATCGACTACACAATAAGCCCCCCACAAACTTATGTATATAACTTCGGTGTAATCACATTGCTTGAATTTCATGGATAGAGGTATACCTCCTGAGCCCTTCATGATCGTGACGGAGGCCAAGAACTCCCTTGCCAATTCCATGTAGCCCGGGAAATTTGCCGTGAACAACTTGTTCCAATCGATGCCTATGAGGAGACTCCACACATCATCCTTCAACTTCAACGCCTCCAACGTCTCCCGCCACAAGTATTTCGTCCCCACCAATTTTCGTTCCGTCAAACTTTTGTACCTAGCAAACTCCTCATCGTCGAAACCCTTGGGGCGACTAATTGAAGAAGATAAAGCTCCACGTGCACGTTTGCTAGCCATAGATGAAATTAGGAAGTGAAATTCACACAAATCAGAGCAACAATATGTTAGAGAACATTTGGGAAGTGAAATCTCGACCGAAATGAAGATGGGGCTAAATGGGGAAGGAAAACAACTTAAAAATTGTGCACCGCTCGACCGAGCAGAGGATGGCTCGACTGAGCAAGGCCTCTGTCAGAGCCATGATAGGGTCTAAGTCAGGCTCGACCGAGCCATGCCCCGCTCGACTGAGCGGGGCCTCTGAACCACGTAATTTTGAAAATCTGTTGCATTTCCTGAGCTCGGGCGATCCGTATTGCTCCCGAACAAGATTTCTCTTTGTTTGCTGCACTTTTCCTGCACCATTCCAGGCTTTTTGCCTCCCCACTTCTCCAATCTTTCAATTCACAACAACACAAGTCCATAGAACAACCAACAATCAAAAATCCTTCAACAAAAACAAAAAATGCATGAAACTCACAAAATCAAATAACAACATTTATTCTAAACCTGAAAATAACCAAAATGAAAAACTATTGGGTTGCCTCCCAACAAGCGCTTTTTTAACGTCGATAGCTCGACGACCTTACCTCAAATTTCAGTCATGGTCAAAAGGTGCGGAACCCGAACTCATACCTCGTTCATTTGGCACATGCTCCTCCGAAAAGAACAATTTCCTTCTAGCACTACGAGGTGGATCACAATCAACTCGATCTTTCTTTATCCTCCCTTGGTCATGCTCAAAATAGTCCCCCGGATCATCATTCTCTTCATTTTCTTCACCCACAAAGTCCCATTCCGGGTTAACAACATCCTTTAATCTCTTCTTCTTACCAACTTTCTCATCCTCAAACTTATTCAAGCTTCTCGGAGGTAAAGAAAAGACAACCTCCTTCCCACAACTACTAAAGGTAAGCTCACCATGATTCATGTCGAAAAGGGCATCGGCCGTGTGCAAAAATGGTTGTCCAAAGATCAATTGTATGCCATCTTTATTCCTCATATCAACCACAAGGAAATCCCCCGGAAATGTAAATGTTAAATTCTCCACGTGCACATTCTCCACAATCCCACGTGGGCAAAATAAAGCATGATTTGCCATTTGTAAAACTTGGCTCGTGGGTTTAAGATCTCCGACATCCAATTCCTTGTACAAATCCCATGACATTACATTCACGCTAGCTCCAGAGTCACACAATGCTTTTTCAATGCTAAATCTCAAATTTTACAACTAATAACAAATCCCCCCGGATCTTCCTTCTTGCAAGCAATTCTCTTCTCTTCTTGTTCATTTCTTCCATATTCAAATGGTTCACCATCCGGAACTATCTCAACTCGAACGAGCACATCTAACAATGGCACATGTTCAATCTCTTCTGGTAGTGGCATCTCTATATCTCCTTTCTTCACATAATCAAAGAAGTGAACGTCTTTGGTTTGATCCTCTTGCTTTTCTTCAACTTGCTCATCTTTAACAACCTTCACTTCTTCATTCACCACACTCATTTCTCCTTCCAACTCCACGCTTTCAACCTTGGGAGTCATCTCCTTCAACCTTTCATCCAATCTTCTCTCATCATCAACCATGTTGCAACTTTTCTTTTGTATGACTTCGGTATCGATTGGAAATTTCCCAGCTTGGTATTTGCCACTTAGTTGTTTGGCTATTGAAGAAATTTGCAACTGGATCTCGGCAAACATCCCGTCATACTTCTTAAAATGATTATCAATTTCCTCACTAGTATTTCTCCTCATCTCTTGATGGACATATCTACTACTTCCCCCAGCATAACCACCTTGGCTACTACTCCCCCTCCTTCCAATTGCATCGGAGGATTAAGAGCGTTATTGGGATTTTCATAAGAGAAGTTCGAGTGAAACCGGTTGGAGGGATGATAATACATATTTCCCGGTGGATTGTATTGAGGTCAATTGTTGTACCCCATTCGTTGGTTGACAAAATTCACATTTTCCGGGTAAGCCTCCTCATGCTTAATCACCATCATATCCTCTCTTCTACCCCCCGAAGTAGATAATGCATCAAACTTTCTTTCCATGGCAGCAATTTGTTCTTTGAAATCCTCACTTTCCTTGGCATCATTAACCGACTTCACCAATCTATAATCATTTCGTTCCTTTTGCCATTGGAAGCTATTTTTTGCCATCTTTTCTATGGTTCTCCATGCTTCTTCTTCCTCTTGGTCGAGGAAAGCACCTCCCGACGAGGCATCTATCATCACTTTAGTGTCATTATTCAATTCCCCATAAAATTGGCCAATTCGCTGACTTAGGGAAAGGCCATGCTTAGGACATTTCCGAAGAAGCTCACGAAACCGATCCCATGCTTCATAAAAGTGGCTCTTCATATCGCTGCCGAAAGGATGTTATATCGGTTCGTCTCTTCAATGTCAAGCTAGGCAGAAAGAACTTCAACAAAAACTTTTCTCGGAGTTCATCCCATGTAGCAATGTTCGACTTGTCCAACCCCTCAAACCAATTTCTTGCGCCATTGCCCAAGGAAAACGAAAATAGCCGCAACCTTACTTGAATCTAGTTATCATATACGACCCTCAAAACTTCAAACAAGCCAATTACAAAACAAAAATAGATCCACAAACAAAGCAAGAACAAATATCACACAAGAACTAACAATCAAACAAACAAATGATCAAACACCTAACATACAATATCGATACTTTCAACAATATCTATAGACCAACTAAAAAGAATTCCCCGGCAAGGGCGCCAAAAACTTGATGTCGTGTAAAAATACTTGTCAAGTTAAAATTATCAATCAAAGGTTCTTTTTAACTTCGCCCTATAGAATACTCTTTACTCGTATGGAATTTTATAGTTATGCAAAACATTAGTCGTTGAGTGGTTCTATTAACTAGGCAAAAACATAAACTAAACTAAGAATAAATGAAGTAAGACACAATACCAATCATGATTGAATAGAAACTTGTAAATCAACCAATCAAACTTTCCAAACTAGGTAGACTAAGTAGCAAGTTAAATCAATGAGATAAGAGTGAGTGTTGTGTGAATATCCAATGTGTTCAATTTAGATCAAATCGTGATGTACACTCAATTTAATTCCTATGAGATTGAGCAATCCACTCTAAGGTAGATAATCCCTTGTCACGACGAGTTAACCGTAGATGATCCTAGCAATCTCAAACAGTCACGTTATCGATTTCTAGTCCACTCCTTCTAGAACGTAGATTTTGGCCCTATGACCTATTTCTGCACATGGATTGGATTTAGAATTATATGAATTCACACTATTCGCGGCGATTCCACCCGCGTGTTGGCTGCAGTGTTCACGTTAAAAACCACCTACTTTGGCTATTACTTACACCTAGGTGATTGGAGATGAGATCTAGTGTGATTCAAACTCTCATAGGAAGGTAAACATTCAACATTTAATCTCAATTTCACACATTATCAATCCAAATAACACTCACAAGAATTTTTGTTCTCCATACCTTTCAATTTGTTCAATACAAGAGAAAATGAAAGACAATCTATTAAAAATTTGAAAGGTGAATTGAATTCTTCCCCAATTGTTGTCCTTGCACTTGATCTACCTTTGATCCTCTCTAATCTTCACCAATTTGTTGTACATCTTGCTCTTGATCCACTTGGATTTGGAGGGAATGAGGATGGAAGATGGAATTTGGGAGAATTTCTAACTTGATCTAATGAAATTTTTGCAAAATTTCTCTTAAAACTCGAAATTCCCCTTTCTATAGACGAGCAAACAGGGTCTTGGATCGCCCGGGCCAAGATTGGATCGCCCAGGACAACTTGAAAAAGGAAAAACCGCTAAAAAAACCAGCTCTGGCTCGGCCAAGCCAATGATGGCTCGACCAAGCCTACCCTCATAACGACATGGCTCGGCCGAGCGGTTCAGGGTCGGCCGAGCCTGCCCTCTGAACGACATGCTTGACCAAGCCAGGCTCAACTCGGCCGAGCCTGCTCTCTGAAAACCAGTTAGCTCTGCTTGGTCGAGCGTGCTTCATTTTAGCTCCCGGCTCGGGCGAAAATCCTCCAAAACTAAGCCAAAAATGTTGCTTTATGCTCAAAACCTAACCTACATCATCCGAAACACACAAAACATGAAAACACAACAAAAACAAACAAATTAAATATGATATGGGAGTAAAATGGCCACAAGCATGCACGCTCACACATCAAAATATAGGTCATTTTACGCACGTATCAAGGTGCTGAAGGATGACGAGGTTACCATCTTAATGGGGAATGCAGTGCGAGTCAGTGCAATAGCCATTGAAGATTTCACCTTGTACTTTGATGATTCTAGTTTGACTTTGAGAGATGTTTTGTATGTGCCGGATTTTTGGCGGAACCTTATTTCAGTTTCCAAACTTTATCGTGATGGATATTCTGTTATTTGAGATAGTGGTGTTTCTACAATTAGATTAACAATGTTATCTATCGTTAAATGTTGATTAACTCTCCCTATGTCATTAATTATCATCACAAGTCTTTCGCAAATGTTGCATGTAACTCATCTGATATTGATAATACTAGAAAGATAAATTTTTCTTCTTTTGATGAGGATCTTACATATCTCTGGCACTTGAGACTTGGACACATCAGCTTGAAGCGGATTCAAAGACTTTTGGCAAACGACACTCTAGACTCAGTCCTCCAGCCTGTACCATTTCAAGTATGCAAATCCTGCATCGAGGGAAAGATGTCTTCTAGGCCATTCAAGGATAGTCAAGCTCAAGCAGAGGATGTGTTGGAATTGATCCATTTGACTTATGTTGACCTATGTCCACACAAGTTCGTGGAGGGTATGAGTATTTCGTCACATTCATTGATGACTACTCAAGATACGAATATGTTTCCCTATTTCGCTATAAGTCTGAATGGTTTGAGAAATACAAAGAATTCAATGTTGAGGTAGAAATGAAGGACAAGAAAACTATCAAGTCACTACGATCTAATCGTGGTGGCGAATACCTTAGGAATGAGTTCCTATAATTTTTGTCAAATAATGGGATCACATCCCAGTGGATTGCACCGAGTACTCCCTAGCAAAATGGTGTAGCTAAAAGAAGAAATACGACTCTTTTGGAAATGGTAAGATCAATGATGAGTTAATCAAGCCTACCCATTTTGTTTTGTGGATACGCATTGGAAACAACAACATACATTTTTAACTTAGTACCTTCTAAATTGGTTCATAAGACACCCAATGAACTCTTTCTTGGACGCAAACTTAGTTTGAGCAAGTTGAGAGTTTGGGGTTGTCCAACACATGTGCTGACGAAAGAACCTTATAAATTAAAAACTAGGTCATAAGTGATACTATTTATAGGGTATAATTGGAAAATAAAATATCGTTACTTTTATTGTCTTGATAGTCAGAGGATCGTTGTTAACACCAACGCTCGACTTTTGGAGGACAAGTATGTGAGAAACACAAATCAAGGAGTGATGTAGTTCTTCAAGAAATTGAAGGAGATGAACCAAATCCTAAGGAAAATGAACGTGTGAAGGTGGATATACTTTCGCAAGGAACGGTACCACCTGCACGTTCATCAGTGCAAGGTGCAGGACCACAAGTTACTGCACCAACTATAGACACGACGCCTACGCCTCTTCGTAGTGGTAGAGTCATCTTCCAACCTAATTGGTATATGTTCGTGGGTGACTCTACGGATTTGGACCCACTGACTTATAATGAGGCAGTAAATGACGAGGATGCGGATAAATGGCGCATCACCATGGAATCTGAAAAAGAATCCATAACTGCTATGGATGCATACCAGAAATTTTTGCTGCCTGATGGCTTTTATGGTCATAGGATGCTAGTGGGTATACAAGACAGAGGAAGGAGCGGATGGAGAAATCACGACTTTCAAAGCTAGGCTGGTGGCAAAGGTTTATAGTCAGAAAGAGGGAATTAACTATGATAAAACCTTTTCAGGGGTAGACATGCTCAAGTCCATCCGGATACTCCTTGCTATAGCATCATATATGGACCTCGAGATCTGGCAAATGGATGTTAAAACTGCTTTTCTAAATGGTTACCTTGAACAATATTAGGACATCTATATGCAGTGGGAGCGTGGTGTTCCTTGCACTATATGTCGACGACATTCTCCTATTTGGAAACAATGTGGGAGTATTTTCGAACATAAAGAAATGGTTAATAAAACAATTCCAAATGAAAGATCTGGGAAAATGATGGAGATCTAGTTGGAAATATTTATCAAGATACTTGAGTAATTTTGAGTTCTATCATATATATATATTTGATTTCCTTATTAGATTAAGATTTGATTTACTCATTAGAATTTTAGTTTGTCTGCATATAGGTCTTGTTATGGACTTATTTATTTAGTTTGCAGATCAATAATAATTTGTGAGTTATTTCTTCAACTCAGAAAACTCATGATTTTTGTGGATTACCTTGAAATTCAAGTTTGACTTATCAACCGGACTTTGACATCTATTTGTGGCATCATCACTATATTCATCGTTGTTGAGGCGAGTTGCTTGTTGGGTCATAGGGGTTTGTTTTTTGTCCTTGTCTATGCTTGTCTAAGGGTCTACTTCAAAGGAGTTGGATTTTCTATCATATTAGTTTATTCCCTTTTTACGTATGTTTCTTATTCCATCAAGTTTCGAGGCTATGATCTTTACCTTCCTGCGAGGATCGTATGTGTTCCATATTCCGTCGAGTTCTTGGGTTGCGATCTTAACCTTCTTGTGAGGATCATTCTTTTAATTTTCCTTTTAGCTCTATTTTGTGTCTTGACTTGTCTTTTTTTGTGTGTAGAAAAAATAGTCTTTATCATCCGTCATCTTTTTTCCTCATATTTACATATTGAGTCGTATCATTTTGGTATCAACATCCAGGTCTTGTCTTCCCTTTTCTTTTCCTTTTAGTTTGATTTTGTGTCTTGTTTTATTTCGTGTGTCCAATATAAAAAAAAAATTGGCCTCTGTGATTTTGTGTCTTGTTCGAGTTCTTTATCGAGTCTCATCTTTAGATTTCCATTCGTGTTTTGGGTAAGTTTAGAAAAAAGAGGAGATAGAGGGGAGATTTGAATTATTAATATCATGCCATATCTATTCAAATATTTCATTATAATATATTTCCTTACACATATTTTCCTTCGTGATTACCAAGTAATTTGGTAATTACCTTATTCATATTTTCCTTCTTGATTACCAACTAATTTGGTAATTTTTTATATAAATAAAAAAAAGAGAAAGAGGTTAGTGAAAAAGAAAAAGTTCAAAAAAAAAGAGAAAAAATCCTAAAAAAGAAGCCCAGCAAAAAAAAAGTAAAAGAAAAAAAGAAAAAAAAGAGAAAATTATTTTGGTCATAACTTTTCTACAGGTGTCCTATTTTAGAGTAATTGTACTTTTCAGAAATATCTCAACGAGATCTACAGGTGTCATCATTTTGTCGTGACATTGTCATGGCTTTGTCGTGACATTCCATGAGCAGAATAACTAAAACTGAATATGATGCTAGAATCCAGATGAGGTACATGATGAAGTTTTTGAAATCTGATTTAAGAAAGCTGGTGAGGTCAGAGATGGAGATATTGAATCACCTGCTTAATGCATTGGAAGATGGTTATTTGGACAGCAAAAAAGATGAAGTATCGACAAGCTAGGTGGAAGAATCAACTTGATAGTTACTCCTCATTTGACAAGTTTCAATCAATGATGGAGCATGCATTGATGACAACCAAGTCTGAGTCAATGCAAGCTTCAGTTCAAGAGAACAAAGAAGAACACATAGTAGTTCAAATACTATTGGAGGTTTGTGGTGAAGCATTGGTGGCAACCAATTGAGTCGATGCATCCAATTGGAGATACCAAAGAAGAGTTTGTAAGATTTGCTACACCCTTGGAGATTCATATTCAAGACAATGAAGGAATTGAGGTTCCGGCTACACCCACTATCATTAACAGTCCAGTTATGGATATACAAATCAAATTCAAGTGCAGAGGATGATGGAGAAAGAATTACTATAGTTAGTTGAGGAGATGGTTGAGAAGAAAATAGTTCAATCCATTCTTATGAGGACTATTGGTTTTAATATGAAGATGCATGAAGAGAAGCAATTGCCAGATTTTGAACATGATGATGTGTCAAACAAGCTAACCAAGGGCAAAGTAAGATGGTCCATTGAGTCCAGTGCATACATGGATTCGAGGACAAATCCCTTTGATGAGGAGGGGAATGGTGGAGATCTAGTTGGCAAGATTTATCAAGATATTTAAAGAAGATTCATTGAAGATATGATTGAAGATTTGATTTGTCTTGATAAGATTTGGTAATTAGTTATTTGAGTAATTTTGAGTTCTATCTTATAGATATATTTTATTTTCTTATGAAATTGGGATTTGATTTCCTTATTAGATTAGAATTTGATTTCCTTATTATAATTTGAGTTTGCCTGTATATACGCCTTGTTATGGACTAATTTTTGCAGTTTTAAGTTCATTAATAATTTTGTGAGTTATTTCTCCAATTCTGAAAACTCATGAATTTTTGTGGATTACCTTCAAATTCAAGTTTGAAATATCAACCAGACTTTCACATACATTTGGGGCGTCAATTTCAAAGGTGTTGACTACAAAGGTGTTGGATTTTCCATCATATTATTTTATTCCGTTTTCCCTGCGTTCTATATTCTGTCGAGTTCCTGGGTTGCAATCTTAACCTTCTTACGAGGATCGAATAATAGAATTTTGGATCAAAGTCTTATAGGATTGTAAGATTAGAATCATAAACTTATCTCAGGCATCCTACGTGGATAATGTGATAGCTTGTATCAGCATGTAACTCGCCAAGATAGGATTGCCGCCTTTTAAATATGGTGTTAATCTTTCTAACAGACAGTGTCCTATGATACAAAAGGGCAAAGATAAGATGAGTTTTGTACCATATGCTTCTACAGTGGGTGTCTCATGTATGCGATGTTGTGTACGAGGCCCGATATTTGTTATGTCGCTGGCATGGTAGCAAGATATTAGTCTAACTCTGGACAAACGCACTGGACTGCGATAAAGCACATCCTCAAGTATTTGAAAAGAATTAGGAATTATTGTCTAGTTTATCAAAGTGAGGATTTGTGCCCTCTGGGTTACACGATTCAGATTTCTAAGGAGACCAGGATGAGAAAAAAATTGACCTCAGGCTATGTGTTCACCTTGGGAGGTGGAGTTGTGTCTTGGAGGAGCTCAAAACATAAATGCATTGCAGACTCCACCATGGAGGCAGAATATGTTGATACCTCCGAAGCTTCGAAAGAAGGGGTATGGCTTCAGATTTACCTTTTAGAGTTGGATGTGATACCGAGTTTAAACAAGAGTATCACAATCTAATGTGATAATATTCGTGCAGTAGCAAACTCGAAGGAACCACAGACTCATAAGGTGAGTAAGCATATAGAAAGGAAGTACCACATCACAGTAGCAAAGTCCTCGCAAGAGAAGGCTTACAAAGGACATATTTGTGGGTCAGGACTGAGTTGGATGCCTACAACTGATAGTGGTTAATGTAATAGCTAGGTCATGTAGATGATATGTGTGTAAAATGACCTATTACTCGATGTGTGTGCATGTCTGTTTGTGTCCATTTTACATCCATATCATATATTTTTTGTGCGTTTTTGCTTTGTTTTCGTGTTTGTTGTTGTTTGTGTTGTGTAGGGTTATGTTCGAGCATATTTCATCATTTTTGGCTAAGTTTGGATGGAAAATTGACCGATCCAAGTTCCATGTGTTCGGAAGATTGACCCAAATGAAGCAGAGGAGTAGTAGGGGGAATTCAGAGGTCCAGATCGATCGATCTCTGCTATTCAGAGCCAGAGATGGCGCGATCCCAGAGCCAGATGGGGGATCTCCGAGCCAAATGGGGCGATCCCGGAGCCAGATGGGTCAATCTCAAACCAGATAGGGTGATCCTGGATAGGAGATTTGGCAGTTATTCAGTTTTAAACCATCCGGGGCAATTCGATTTCAGACGGGGCGATCTCTGTGTGTGAGAACTTATTATAAAAGGTGGAAAAAATGAAATTCTAAGGATATAATCAAACTTTTGGAAAAATTTAGACATTTTCTCACCTAAATCACACATCCCATCCATCTCCAACATCAATCCAAGGGTTCCAAAGGAAAATCTACTCCAAATTCATAAAGGATTGAAGGATTATAGTGTAGATAAAGCACAAGCAAAGTCAAATGGGGGAGATTCATTTCCTTACCTTTCTTTTGTAATGGATAGATCTTGTAATTACTTTGTTTTGAGCCAATTGAAAGGTATGTGGTTCTAAATTTCCGTTGGATGTTGATTTGAGAAAAGTAGTGTGAAGATTGGGTTGATTGATTGAATGTTTGCTTCTCTGTTTAAGATTAAGGCAATCTAGAGCTACATTTCATTCAATTGATGTAGGTAATAGCCAATCCTTTGATAATTGAAATGAAAGGTATAGCCAATACGCGGATTTGAGTGTTGCGATTAGTTTGTCCTTATACACATCTCGATCCAATCCTTGTGCGGAGGAAGCGTGTACAACGATAATTCACGTGCCTTTAGGAGTATTTTAGAGTTTGATAATGTAATGGTTTCATTAGTCTATTGCATCTACATTTGATTTGCCGGTACAAAGGGAATTGACTAGTATAGGGTGAACTGATCATCTATTGAGAGATTAAAAGATAGTTTACATCATTGCACAACCTAATTGGATCACTACCAAGTTCATTTCAACATCTTAGCTTTCTCATATTGAAAATTTGTTTTTCTTTCTTCTATATGCTTGTGGAGATTATTGTGGTGAATGTTTGAAGAGTGAAGTATGACCATTGTTAGCTTTATTAATTGCTTGTTTACTTGTGTAAGCATTTAGTTTCAATTGCCTAGATAGAAAACACTACTCAACAATTGTTTGTTTCCTAGCTATTAGCCTTCACATTAGTATACAGTAATCTAGTGGGTGAACGAAGTAAGATCCTTGATTGATAATTAAACCTTGAATTGCATTGAGAATTCGTGTGAGTTTTTGGTGCTATGATGTTTTGGCGCCGTTGCCGGGGACTTAATTAAGTAGGCTACTAGATTGAGGAGTTAGTTACTTTGGCCCAAAGCCACCTACCCTTTTAGTTAACCACGTTATAACTGAAACAAAGACCTTCTTGATTCTAGGAGCTAGCTCATTGTAGTTTAGTGGTGAGAATGGATGCAAGTTTATGGAAATTGAGCTTGAAATCTCGTGCTTGTGTGAATTATCCTTAAACGCGTAAGGGAGTGCATTTTGTTTCTTTTATCTAATTTTGTGAGTTGATTGAGTCTTGAGCATTAACCGTGTCACAAAGTTAGGTGATAATCTCGTTTCACTATGGCATGCTAAGATGGATAAGAAGAGCCAGAGGTATTGCACGAGGTAGAATGATTGCTTTGCTTTGTTTTGATTGAGGACAATCAAAGGTTCAAGTTTGGGGGATTATGATATATGTGTAAAATGACCTATTATTCGATGTGTGTGCACGCCTGTTTGTGTCCATTTTACACCCATATCATATGTTTTTTCGTGTGTTTTTGCTTTGTTTTCGTGTTTGTTGTTGTTTGTGTTGTGTAGGGTCATGTATGAGCACATTTCATCATTTTCAGCTAAGTTTTGATGGGAAATTGACCGATTCGAGTTCCATATGTTGGGAAGATCGACCGGATGAAGCAAAAGAGCAGCAGGGGGAATTCAAAGGTCCAGATCCACCGATCTCTGCTATTCAGAGCAAAAAATGGGGCGATCCCAGAGCCAGATGGGTCAATCCCAAATAGGTAGATTTGGCGGTTATTCAATTTTAAACCATCTGGGGTGATCCGATTTCAGACGGGGCGATCTTTGAGTCTAAGAACTTATTATAAAAGGTGGAAAAATGAAATTCTAAGGATCTAATCAAACTTTTGGCAAACTTTTAATATTTTCTCACCTAAATCCCACATACCATCCATCTCCAACATCAATCCAAGGGCTCGAAAGGCAAATCTACTCCAAATTGATGAAGGATTGAAGGATTAGAGTATAGATCAAGCACAAGCAAAGTCAATTTGGGGAGATTCATTTCCTTACCTTTCTTTTGTAATGGATAGATCTTGTAATTACTTTGTTTTGAGAAAATGGAAAGGTATGTGGTTCTAAACTTCCATTGGATGTTGATTTGAGCAAAGTAGTGTGAGGAATGGGTTGATTGATTTAATGTTTACTTCTTTCTTTAATATTAAGGCAAGCTAGAGCTATATTTCATTCAATTGATGAAGGTAAGAGCCAATCCTTTGATCATTGACACGAAAGTTGCAGCCAATACGCGGATTTGAGTGTCGCGATTAGTTCGTCCATATACACGTCTCAATCGAATCCCTGTGCAGAGGAAGCATCTAGGTTGATAATTCACGTGCCTTGAGGAGTGTTTTAGAATTTGATAACGTAACGATTTAATTACTCTATTGCATCTACAGTTGATTTGTCGGTACAAAAGGAATAGACTAGTATAGGGTGAATTGATCATCTATTGAGAGATTAAAAGATAGTTCGCATCATTGGAGAACCTAATTGGATCACTACCAAGTACATTTCAACATCCTAGCTTTCTCATATTGAACATTTGTGTGTCTTGCTTCTACATGCTTGTGGAGATTATTGTGGTGAAAGTTTGAAGAGTGAATTATGATAATTATTAGTTTTGTTAATTGTTTGTTTACTTGTATTAGCATTTAGTTTAATTCAATTGCCAAGATAGAAAACACTACTCAACAATTGTTTTTTTCCAAGCTATTAGCCTTCAGATTAGTATATGGTAATCTAGTGGGCGAACGAAGTATGATCCTTGATTGATAATTAAACCTTGAATTGCATTGAGAATTCGTGTGAGTTTTTGGTGCTATAAGTAGACACATTGTATACTGTAGATAGCGGATTGTAATGCTTTGAGTATAAGTGGGAGATTGTTGGGTTTCGTATACTGAAAGTTATAAGTGCCTTATTTCGTTCACTTATCAATGAATTTTTAGGTTGTTTTGATGCTTTTATCGTGTGTTTACTTTATTTTCTTAGCATTGCGTTGGTTTTATATTCGGTATGGTGGAAAATACAGTTTTTTGATTGCAAATTTTGCTAAGTGTGGAAATTGATCAATTCTATCGTGTCCTCTATTTCGACCGACACCCACGGTGTCGATCGACACACATACTGAGAGGAAAGGTGTGAAGAGCTGCTTCTCTATTGACATTTGATACGCATTTTTTTAACACCTGCCGTGTTGATCGACATGGCGTCCAGAGAGCTTGATCGACAAGGCGCGCATTGTGGCTTGAAGTTGGGGTCGTGTGTCGATCGACACAAGGGCCGTTTATGTAGATTTTACAAGTTCATGTTTAATTGCCATATTTAATCATTCAAACCTATTAAATATTGTTGGTAATTTTTTAAATTAGAGACTTATGCCACTATTGAGACTCAGAGTTAGAGTTTTTCAATTATTTCAAGTATGGATTGAAGATTAGGATCAAGATTTCTCGAGATTGGACTCGATTCAACATTGATTTATTTATGAAGAAATTTTACAGGTTTTATCTTTTCATATGTTTGTTTAATATAAATATGTGTAGGTAATTCCTTATTCAGATTCTAGGGTTTATGTGATTGTCTTTGATGTATGTTTAAGTTATCAAATCGATCCTTGGTTGACATATTGGACAGGTCCTTCTCTTTTAAGCTTGTGGTTTTTACAAATCAGTCTTCCTTCGGCATTTTGGAGAGAATCTTTGCGTTTAGATCTGGAATATAATACTCTCTCCCCAAGTTTTTAAACTCACATAGGTATTGCATTAAATCTTGATTCTATATATTTTATATTTTCACCGGGAAGCATGTGAAATGATTCATACTTATCTATGCAATTTTGAAGTTGGTTCCACTTCATTTGATCGGTGTCTTGGCAGAGAGTGCTAAGGAAATCCCACATTTGCTTTGCAATGTCATATGCTAATGCTTCGACAACCATTAGTTCGGGTAGGGATTGAAGAATCAGCTCCATGGCGAATATATGCAGTTGAGCATGAACTTTATCTTCATTGGTCCACTTACCATATGGCTTGTCAACAGTTTCTGGACCGACAACTCCTCCAAGCTGAGTATTTACCTTTGTAATTTTGATTGGTCGGTTGACTAAGACATGTGCCATCCCTGGATGAATATTCTTCAGCATTATCAGGGATCTTTTCTTCCATATGTTGTAAGATTCTGCGGAATACTTTGGAAGCTTCATGATGTGAGCCGTCTTTGTATATCATAGATTAGACCTCAAGAAACAAACAAGTGCAAGGAAAAAGATCTAATAATTGAAGGTTTCAAAGTAAGTTTGAGATACTTAAGTATGCAGAAACTTAAATAAAATAAGTAAACGACTCAGGATATATATAGTGGTTCGTACTTAATATCCTACGTACTCTCTTCCGAACTTAATCGGGAATGCTCTAAGTATTAGTATTACAAGTCTTCTCGTGATCTTTGGTCAGCCTTTGGAAACCTTCGTCCTTTGGACTGCTGACGTCACTCTTTCAGAAACTCCTTGTAGACTAGCACTTCTTTAGGTAGAAGTGAGGATGCACCCCACAGCCTTCTTCCTGGTTCATGGATGTTTTCTTATTATTCCCATAACTCAGTTTGGTTGGCAAATGCCCGTAAGAATCAATATCCCATACTAGGATAATGTCTGTTGTAAATATAACTTAGATAGTTATAATTACCAAAGAATAGCTTCAACTTTAAGCATTAGCCTCGTGTTTTAAATTACTTAGAACGGAATGAATAACTTTAGTTGAAAACTCAAATCTCGTGAATAAGTTCACAAAATTTCAGAGAGAGTGAGTGGAAAGATTGACAGAGCATTGGCTTTGTTTTTTGTGAGAGTTCGTTACCATTTCAGGTTGAAGTGTCGGGGTATTTATAGTCTTCAAGGGAACAATTTGAATTTCCACCCATTTGACTCATAAATTCAGTCGTTAGACACAAGAGAATGTTGTCCAATCATAGTCCAGTCTTGGTCATCTCTGATGCCTGCTTTATGCTTTTGGCAGTGTACTTTCCACATGCTCTTGTCAGACTAAGTTTCAGTCCAAGGAATCCAAGTATGGGACATCCTCGTACTGAATTTTTGATTGAGCATTGAAGTGGTTTTAAGTATGACTTTGAACACTTCTGTTTCACGTGCTTTTGAAACTTGAACCTCTATACTGACATTCCAAAGTCAGTACATGCCTTCTCCATACTGACATACCAAAGTCGGCATGGTCATCCGCCATACTTGGTGAAACTCAGTTTAGTTTCCAAAACATAGTTTCCAGAAAACTATGTTTCTAGCCTTACTAAGTTTTAAGCACGAACACAAGTCTTCATTATCTCGAGCTTTTTCTTCTTGAATGACTTCTTCAGAACCCAAGTATCTGATTTTTCACTCAGTCTTCATCACCTAAGTTTCTAGTCTATTACAACACAAATAATCCTATACATAGATTACATTTAAAACTTCTAGAAACTTAGTGCTAAAGTAAGTTTTGACATATCAAAATATCAAATTAGGAGAGAAACTAAAACTTAGTTTCTAACAATTTTGATGCCTTTTCATGGTCATCAGCCTTACTGTCTAGCACTTAAGCTAATAAGCTTGGACGAAAAATTGTCAGCACGGATCTCCATCAACATAGTCTTCAATCAAAAAAAAAATTGAGAGCTTGGACTCAACTATAATCCACCTCTCTTTCTTATCAATTCTCTTGAAGATTGAGAGCTTGAACTTAACCTTCATCAGTTTCATATAATCTTCAATCACTTGTTGAATCACATCATTATATTTAAATTGATATGTCCTTTGACAAGGTGTACTGAGATCTTGGACTCAGTATCAACCTTTAAGGTGATAAAAACTAAGATCTTGGACTTAGTTTTATTCCGCAATCCTTCAGAAATCCAAGAGAGTGAATGAGAGATTGGACTCATTCTTCAATCTCATCAAACTCCATAAGGTGATACAAAGCTCCTTGAAATGAGCTTTTAGAAGCGGTTTCATGAATATGTCGGCGAGTTGACTATCAGTATGAATGTAATCCACCCTTATGTCTTTCTTCTCGACATGATCACGAATCAAGTGATGTCGTATGCCAATGTGGTTGTTTCTGTAATGATGAACTGAATTTTTCATGATGCATATTGCACTATTATTATCACAGTAGATGGGAACACATCCTGAGTCCACATTGTAGTGAAGTAGTTGTTATTTGATCCATAGAATTTGATAACATCAACTAGCAGTAGCAACATATTATGCTTCTATAGTAGACGTTGCAACCGAGTGTTGTTTCTTGCTAAACCAGCTTATCAACTTATGTCCAAGAAATTGACAAGTTCCACTCGTGCTCTTGCAATCATTACGATAACCTCTGAAGTCTGAGTGTGAGTACTCATTGAGAATAAGCTCATTGCATCTTGGATACCAACTGACTCAATGCACTTCAGATATCTTACTATCCTCTTGGCAACTTCCATGTGCGATTTCTTCGGATTAGTTTGAAATCTCACATATACTCTAACAACATAGGCAATATCAGGTTGGTTGGCTATCAAGTACAGGAGTGAGCCTATGATTCCTCTGTATGTTGATGGATCGATCGATTCTCCATCATCATCTAGTGTGATCTGCACACTCATTTTCATCATAATCCTTAGAGATTTAGTTATTTCTGGAAGAAACTTGCTGATCAGGTCTCTGGTGTACTTCTTCTGATTCATGAATTTCCCTTCACTGGATTAATGAACTTGTAGTCCTAAGAAAATGTCATCTTACCCATCATGTTCATTTACTCACAAAGATAATAACATCGACATAAATATGAACTAGTAGTCCATGAGAAAATTTCTCACAAAGGCTCATATTCCTCAACCCAAAGATAATAGCATCGATATAAATATGAACCAGTAGAATGTCATCCTCATCTTTGATTAGGAACAAAGTCCTGTTGATCTTCCCTTTTCTAAATCCATTCTTCAACAGAAATTGGGATAGAGTCTCATACCAAGCTCGCAGATTGCCTCAATCAATATAATGTCTTCCACAGCTTGTACACTTTATTGCCTTCTTCGAAACCAAGAGGTTGCTCCACATATACTTCCTCCTTAAGTTCGCCATTGAGAAAGGCACTCTTCACATCCATCTCATAGACCGTGAATCCATGATATATGGTATAGGTTAGAAATAGCCAGATAGCCTCCAATCTTGCTAAGGGAGCAAAGGTCTCATCAAAACTGATTCCTTCGCACTGTGCATACCATTTGGCAACTAATCTGGCCTTGTTTCTGACTGTCTTACAGGATTCATCTCGCTTGTTCTTGAATACCCACTTGGTTGCGATCGCAGACTCATGTCATGGACAATCAACCATGTCTCAAACTTGATTGCGAGTGAATTCTGCAAGCTCTTCTTGCATTGCGTTTATCTAGTCAGTTGATTGTAGTGCATCTGCTACTTTTGTTGGCTCAATTAGAGATATGTTACATGCAAGTAACGCACTTCCTTGTCAAGTTCGAACTAGATTAACGATGTCATCCAGTACAGCATCTTATGGATGGTTGTGATACCATTTGAATTATTGAAGTTCTTCGACCTCGATGGATTAAGTGAAGGGCTCCCCAGAGTGAACACCCACGACCGACACATTTGTAATATTTTAGTCTTCATGGATGAATTTTTTTCCCAATACTTGATTGTCTGCATCTGGGTCAAACTAATAAGGATGAGAAATCTGAGTGTGATCTTTAGTATAGACTATATTCTCAGTTTGTACTCCGTCTTCTGCTTCAATACTATCTTGACATTTGTTTCAGCTTGTGCATCCTCAATCCTAGCTTCTTGATCATCAGCTTGGCCCTTAGTGCTACCAGTCTGAGTTCCTAATTTTTCATATTCTTCATCAGCATCGTCAGCTTGGAAGACACCAGTACGAATTCCCCCTTGATTTATGATATCTTTTAGGTGTATGGAATTCGAGGTCTCAGAATGATCATTGGCATCATCGACCCTCTCAATTGTCTGATGGCCAATCGAGGAAGCTAGTTGAGAAGATCTATCTGTTATAGATCTAGTCAAAATAGTCGGTTTAGCATTGAAAGAATTTGTGTCCGACTCATCATTGACATTATTGATCTTATAAATATCTTCTCCTAGTTCTCTCAGGGTCCTGCGCGCCAAGATAGCTTCATCAAAAAGAACATTGCATGTTAACTCCAAAAACTTAGTAGACTTATTGAATACCTAATATCCCTTATGAGATGGTTGCCCGCATCCAAGGAACACACCTTCATCAGCTTTGGGGGAAAAGGCATTCAATTTTGACTTTCCATTGTTGTGAACATAACATGGTGAACCAAAAGCACAAAGATGAGCTAAGGAAGGCTTACGATCATGATATATCTTTTATGGGGTCTTTTGAAGTCCGTCGTTGATGGCGCTTTAGTTTTGAGTGTAGCACGTTGTCATCAAAGCTTCTCCCCAGAATTCTTCACCTAAGCTAGTCTCAGCCAGCATGGTTTGGATAACTTTCTTCAATGACGGATTTCCTTGTTCTGCTAGGCCATTCTGCTACAAATTTTTAGGAGTTCAATGTTCATGCCCAATGTCGACTTTCGCGCAGAATTCCATCCAAGGCCCGTTCTAAAACACTGTCCCACTGTCGGATCTGATTCTCTTTAGTGTAACTTCTTGCTGATTCTGCACTCGCTTGATTATATCTATGGGATAATCCAAGTGTAGCTCGAATAGTCATCAACGACTACTAGAGAGAATCTCTTTCCCTTAATGGTCGGGGGAGTTACTAGACCAAACAAGTCCATATGGAGTAATTCCAGCACTCGGGTAGTGCTTGGGCTTACTATTTTGTTCTTGAAGGAGGCCTTGGATTGCTTGCCTGCTGACAGGCCTTGTATACTTCTTTCTACTTGAACACTCTTTTTGGTAAACCTTCTACCAGATTGTGCTTAGTCAAATAGTTGATTGTATTAAAATTAAATGGTTTAACATCTTGTGCCACATCCAGTTTGCTTTAGATATACTGGTGGCAACAAAGCACAAATCAGTCTGCCCGCTCAGTCAGTTTACTACATAGATTCCACCTTTGCGAACTCCCCTAAGCTTGATATCTCTAGTGGCCCTGTCCATGATTTAGCATTCAGATTCTTGAAAAGAATCCACATAACCATTCTCACTGAGTTGACTGACACTGAATAAGTTGTGCTTCAGATTGGTGACAAGTGATACATTTATCAATCTCAGTCCGTTCTGCTCGATGCATCCTCTTCCAATAACTCTTCCTTTAGATTTGTCACCAAATAGCACGGGTGGTCTTCTGATCATATTGAGCTCAATGAAGAATTCCTTAATTCTGGTCATGTGTGTTGAGCATCCACTATCGAGGATCCCGTCGCTTCTCTATTGTTGTACCCGTTCCTGCAAACACAGAGTTTTATATTTAGGTCCATGTGTATCTGCAGGTCCTATGGGATTAGCTTGTGTGATTAACCCTTTAGGGATCCACACTTTTATGATCTTAACAGCAGGAGTGATCTTATTATTAACCACAATTAGCTACTAAACACTAGCTCCGAAATTAATGTGTCAAAATGAAAAGGGCCTATTCTGGCGGGACGGAGGGAGTACATGAGTTTTGATTGGGAAGGTGTGGCAATGTGTGTAGTTATCTTGGTAGTGTTATTTTGTTAAGAAACTAGAAATTTAAGTTTCAGATGTGTGTACCTTTATGGCACTTGTTGGGAAACTGTGTACCACCTTGCTCAGCCTTCAAAGCCTTTTGGAAAGAAAAGTGATTTGGCTCTAGCGTACAGAAAATATTCCCCCTACTAGGTGTAATCCTACTCTTAGGCTGAACTTGGGATTTGGTTTCCCGATTAGTATACTAACCGGGTTGAATGTTCAGCTTTCTTGCATCACGTGCTGGCTGTTTGAGTGAACTAGTCAAGTAAGTTGACTTCGTTGCAGTGGGAACATACTGCTTGGTCAACTTCTATGGGTGTACTGACTTCCTGTCGGTATGAGTTTTTGCCATCTTAGGATCATGTTGTTTAACCAGCTTAGCCTTTAAATTGGACTTATGTGTCTCATTCTGATCCGTCAGTTTGGGATTATTTGGTAGCCAACCTTTAGCATTGCCAATATGAGCTGGCACATCAACTATTATCCCATAACCACTTGACTCGCACTGTGTACTAAGGTTTTCTTTTATAAAAAAATATGGGTCTCTTAGTACCAGTGGGTGCAGGGTTTTCATTGTTCAAATCGTTATCATATCCTAACCCTGACTTATCTGAAGGCTCTCTCATGCTTTGAATGACTTTATCAAGCCCTCTTAAGCCCTTTTTGAAAAAACAAAGTTTCTCATCTTGATCAAGGATTGTTAAAGATAAGGATTTACACTCAGATTTTAAATTTTGAAAATTTTTTAGTAATACTTAGTGTTCTTCCCTTAATTTTGGTAGCTCCTCACTAATAGACCTCAATTTATCAATTTCCATAGTCAAAACTAAAATTTATGATCTAAGTGAAGTATTTTCGCTAGCTAAGACATTTTTTATTTCATATAATTTTGTATGTTCATGCGATAAAATGTCTATTGTAACTTCCTCGGTGTCAAAACAGTATGTCTCGGATTCATCAAGAATGTATGCTAAGTGAACAGTAATGGGTAACATAATTACCTGCTCACTTGAAGTTGTGAGCACTGTCTCAACTTCAGCTTCAAATCCTTCTTTATCTTCTTCTCCGATTGCGACTAAGAATGCTAGAAAGGCTTCCTCGTCAGCTTCTTCCTCAGATGAGCAATCCTCATCATGCTAAGGAATATTCTCATGGGATTTGTGAACTGAATCACTTAATCCATTTGCCAAGATCGTTAATTGGAATATCAAAAATAAATAACTACACTTATGATTAATCCTAGCATGCTCCTATTGATTATGCATAAGAGATTTTATGCGGAATACCTCGATTGTAGAAACCTGAAGAACATAGTGTGCAAAGATATGATCCTCGATCCTTTTCCGTTGCACCAAGATTTATTCCTAACAGGTTGAGGAATTAAATCTATGAAATTAAGATATTCATTTCGAAAAAAAATAGAGAGAGAAGAAAGAACAAGATCCTCCTGATCTGATCTGTATCCCAACTCCAATCCAAATATCTGGTGAAGATTCCATTCAAATTCCTTGCCCGGTTGAGAAGCATAATTTCCTCCTAGTTTTTTAGATCTTAGTCAATCATACACAGCTCCCATATCTTGGTTTGCTGCAACTTATGATCTTGTGGTGTATTGAGATCTAAGAAACTGAAGCATATTTATAGGAAATTCTGGACTTCTAGTAGCCTTAGTTTTTCATGGGCCAGACTAGGGACCAGAATGCAAAATTGCAAATAAGGCCTATTAATTAATTAATTCCCATATTCAACCCAGAATATAATTAATTAATTAATTAATTAATATTGATTAATTCCACCAGAGAATCAATATTATCCTACCTATTTGCTACCACGTTCTGAGGTACGGGTTGCATGGGCTCGGTATATCCCCACATTTAACGTTACAAATATTCGTTAATTAATTAAGGCTCTGAAAAGCCATTTAATTAATTAACATCTTATATTCCTGAGTCAATCCACTCAAACCTTTTCACTTATGCTTGAACTTAATCAGCCTGCAGGAATTTAGCATAACGAACCTTTTGAGCTGCTCAGGGAATGTCACCATCCTAAACGGGATGTGGTTACCTAGTTCCAGTACTAGACACTCATAGACAAACTACTATCACCCAAGATACAAATATACAAGCTTAACTCGAGCCTTTCACTACAACTCAAAGTGATATACAATTTGTGTATACTTCTTTGCCATCATTTAGGTTTAGGATCTCATCAAGCCATAAAGATCCAGATTCTTTTAATGTTAGATAAAAGAATCGATCTCAAGTTAGGTCCATATCAATGCGTGCCCCACACTAGCATACCAGCCATCCAAGATAAGATGTTTATTACTGCGTATGCTGCAGCCTACACCGACAGTTTATCCTAGAACTATCTCAGCTGTGATAACCATTTATATCTCGCTAGGTCAGACGATCCATACGATCTTTTGTGATCTACTACACATGCATGATCTCCCTATCAATGAGATAAGAGGATAAGAGCGTTTGCGACGCATATTTGGTAATTCAGAAAGGAGATGAACATACAACATTTTTATTCCCAATATATTAGCCAATCGACCTTGTACATAATATACCAATCATAATGCTTTCAATATATGAATCTATCAATCTCCCACTTATACTCAAAGCATTATACAGGTGTTTTCCAGAGTATAACGTGTCTAAACTAATCTAGCTATTACATCAATCATTCTACGTGGTTGGCTTTGCCCTCAGCCCAAGGTTACGTACATGCATCTCGTAGACCTTCTCAGGCAGAGCTTTTTTAAACGAATCAACTAGATTATTCTTTATATCAATCTTCTCTACCAGCACATTATCCCTTGCTATAATCTCTCGTATAATATGTTACTTCCCCTCAATGTGTTATGTTTCTCTCTGAGTTCGTGGTTCCTTTGAATTAGCCACAACTCCCGAATTATCACAATACAATGTGATAGTCTTTGGTAGCTTAGGAATCACGTCCAACTCTAGAAGGAAGTTTTGAAACCATACTGCTTCTTTCAAAGCTTCTGAAGATGCCACATATTCTGCTTCCATGGTGGAGTCAACAATGCATTTCTACTTTGCACTCCTCCATGATATGGCCCCACCTCCAGATGTAAACACATAGCCAAAGGTGGACTTCTTTTCGTCTCGGTCTACCTGGAAATTCGAATCCGTATAACCCACAGAGCACAACTCCTCACACTGATAAACAAGACAATAGTCTCTAGTCCTTTTCAAGTATTTGAGTATGTGCTTTACCGCGGTCCAATGCGCCTGTCCAGGGTTAAACTAATATCTTGCTACCATGCCTACAACAAAGCAGATATCTGACCTCGTACATAGTATTGCATACATGAGACTCCCCACAACCGATACATATGGCACATTGCCGGACAGAAAATAGAATGGGAATGAAGAGAAAGCAAGAAGATGTCCCGCATACTTCATTAGCCGGACAGAAAGGAAATTGGAAAGGCAATCAGAATTTTCGCAACAACAAAGCCGGAAATCAAAGAAACTTCTAGAATCAAGGGAACAACTGCCAAGGTAATTTTGCCATCAGACGCTACAATCCTTGTGGAAGAGATCATCAAAGAGAATGCACTACACAACGTGCAAACTACTACAACTGTGGGTGCATGGGACATTACTAGTCACAGTGTCACCAGGGTAACAACATGCAAGATTTTCAAAACTAGCAACAAGGCAACCAAAGAAACATTCAACTGAACACACTACAAGACCAACAACAACCCAAGAAATTCCCATAACCGTGCTATTCAAGCAAAGTCGATCCAGCAAATGCCCCAACAACAGCAACAACAACAGTCGCAGCAGTAACAACAATAATAGCCAGCTCAACAGCTAGAACGACAAGGAAGAACCTATGTTGTAGAACAACTAAAAGAGAAGGATGATCAGGGAAACCTGACAGGTAAGGGATGGATCAATCAGTTGCCCATTATTGTATCTGAGGATTGTGTTCAGAATCTAGGGCTTTAGTACCGAGAGAACGTAGAATTATTTGTGTATAGTAACACTAATCGAAGGATCAGCTCTCTTGAACTGTATCTGTTCGACCCTAGAAATCTCTTTTGGAGCATGCACATTAAGAGCCAACAACTTGAATGTCCTGAAAATGAGGGACTTCGATGTCATACTAGGAATGGACTGGATAGAAGAGAATCAAGCTACCATCCGATGCAAGGACATGATTGTGTCTTTTTGGACAACCTAGAAGAGAACTAGTATACTTGCACAGAGTCCGGAAAGAAACAAGGATTCCCATAATTTCTGTGATGCAAGCATACCGTTTGACCGATAAAAGATAGTCAAACTTTCCTTGTGTTCCTAATGAGGATGACAAGAAGGACATTACTATCAGTGACGTAGAAGTCGTAAGGGAATTCCAGGACATTTTTTCAAATGAGCTACCTGGATTGCACTATTATCGATCTTAAACCAGGTGCAACTCCTATCTCAAAATTTCCATTTATGATTGCCCATAAGGAACTGCAAGAGTTGAAAGTGCAGTTCCAAGAGTTGTTAGATCTGGGATTCATTCGACCGAGTGTATTGCCTTGGGGAGAACCCATCCTATTTGTGAAGAAGAAGGATAGATCTATGCATATGTCATTAATTACAGAGAGTTGAATAAACTCACTCTGAAGAATAAGTATCCACTTCCAAGAATCAACGATCTCTTTGTCAGCTAAAGGGAGCCAAGGTCTTCTTGAAGATTGACTTTAGATCTGGATACCATCAGTTGAAAATCCTTCAAGAAGATATCACGAAGACCACTTTTCGAACAAGTTATGACCACTATGAGTTTGTGGTGATACCTTTTGTATTGACAAACGCGGAAGCAGTATTCACGAATCTTATGAATCGCGTGTTTCATTCGTATCTTCACAATTTTGTCGTAGTCTTCATAGATGACATTCTTGTCTACTCTAAGAAGGAAGAAGAACATTGAGAACACTTGTGTACAGGCTTGAGAACCTTACGAAGGGAGAGATTGTATGCCGAATTCAGTAAGTGTGAATTTCGGTTGAAGGAAGTGATATTCCTATGACACATAGTATCCGTAGAAGGAATTAAAGTCGATCCAGCTAAGATACACGTTGTTAATGACTAAGAAGCTCCGAAAACACTAAACGAAGTTTGGAGTTTTCTTAGACTGGCAGAATATTATCGCAGATTCATCGAATGATTTTCCAAGTTCGCCAGACCAATGATGCAACTCCTAAGGAAAAGGATCAAATACACGTGGACTAAAGAGTTTGAAATGAGTTTCCAATGCTTGAATGAACTCTTAACCACTGCCCCAGTTTTGGCAGTAATAGAGGCAGATAAAGACTATAAGTTGTATACAGATGCATCCAAGAATGGTCCAGGTTGTGTTTTGATGCAATAAGGCAAAGTGATTGCGTATGCATCACGTCCATTGAGGACGCTTGAATTGAATTATCCAACCCAACCTGGAATTAGTAGTCATAGTCCATGCATTAAATATTTGGAGACATGACCTCTACGAAGCTAGATGTGCAATTTTCACTGACCACAAGAGCCTCAAATACTTCTTTGAGCAAAAAGATTAGAATATGAGGCAAAGGAGGTAGTTGGAATTAATGAAGTATTATGACTTGATCATTAATTACCATCTTGGTAAAGCTAACTCAATAGCTGATGCATTAAGCAGAAAGGCTCCAACCAAAGCTTGTGTTGTAATTACGTGAGAGGAGAATTTGATCAAGGAAATGGAAATGTTAAATCTTCAAGTGATTTCACCACCTTAGATGGTGAGCACAAGGATAGCAGCCTTAATGGAAAATCTTGATCTAAGAACGATAATAGCGAAAGCACAAAGAAAGGATGAAAATTTGGAGAAGATACGACTACAAATCCAAGCAAATAAAATCACAAATTTTCAAAAGGCTTCTGATAATCACAAATTTTTAAGAGGAAATCATGAGAGAAGCACATGAAACCCCATACACTGCCCACCCTGGAAGTACAAAGATGTACCAAGTCTTAAAGTCTAAATTTTGGTGGGAAGGCATGAAAAGAGACACAGCCAAGTTCGTAGAACGTTGTTAGGCGTGTCAATAAGTGAAAGCATTGCCTTAAACGTCGTATGGAAAGTCACAGCCGCTTGAGTTCCAGATTGGAAATGGGAAGCGATTGCAATGGATTTTGTGATCGGTCTACCCAAGTCCCATAGAGGGAACACTGCTATTTGGGTAATTGTGGCTCGTCTGACCAAGAGTACACATTTTCTGCCGATTCAGATTACTTATAGATCAGATAAGTTGGCCCAAATATATTTCAAGGAAACCATTCGATTACATGGAGTGCTAACGACAATCACATCCGATAGAGATGCAAAGTTCACATCTCGATTTTGAACCAGTTTGTAGAAAGAACTTGGAACCCGACTAAATTTCAGCATTACATTTCACCCTCCAACACATGGTCAAATAGAGAGAACCTTACAGACTTTTGAGGATTTGATCAGAACAGTTGTTCTTGACAGAGGGGTGAAATGGGAAGCAGTTTTACCATTGATTGAATTTACATACCATTACAGTTTTCAAGCCATGATCGGGATGGCCCCATATGAAGCTCTTTATGGGAGAAAGTGCAGATCTCCTTTGTATTGGGATTAAGTTGGACAATGCAAAATCTTACGACCTGATTCAATTGCTGAGATGATAGAAATTGTTCGATAGATACGTGCTATATTTAAAGAAGTCCAAGATTAACAGAAATAGTACGCTGATAAAAGATGAACCAAGTTGACTTTTGAAGTCGGAGACAAAGTGTTTTTGAAGATATCATCGTCTAAGGGAATCACTTGTTTTAGATCTAAGGGCCAACTTAGATCAGATACATTGGTCTTTACAAATCTTGGAAAGGATTGGAGCCGTAGCCTATCGTTTGGCTTTGCCACCCAACTTTGGGAACGTTCATAATGTCTTCTATGTGTCGCAATTGCAGAAGTACATCTTTGATCCAAGACAAATGGTTCACCAAAATCAAGTTTAGCCCAAACCAGATTTAACTTTATGAAGGACCGGAAGCAATAATGAATTTCAAAACACAAGAACTCCGCAACAAGAAGTTGAGCTTTGCCAAGTTCTATGGGACCATCATGGTAATGAAAAAGCCCTATATGTAATACGCAAAATTTTGCCAAACTTGGATCATGGCATCATGGGAGCTTGAAGATAAGATGAAAGAACAGTACCCCGAACTCTATATGTAATACGCAAAATTTTGGGACGAATTCTTTTGTAGTGGGGGAGGATGTAACACCCCTCGAAAAATATAATATATGTATCGGAATTCCGGAATCTATATTTTGTTATTAAATTTAATTCAAAGTTTTCTTGATCGATTTAATTTGGGAATTTATTATTTTAGCATTATTCTCTGCCATCTTTATTTATGTTAAAGAAAATTAGTTATTAATTGATGGATTTAATTTAATTGGTGCCAATAGTTTATTTGGCAACCTTACATTTCTGTATCGAGATAGTATCGATCATTAAATTTCATAGACCAACGAGAATATTACGGTCTCCCGTATAAATTACATGAAGAGATGTGGAGTTGAAGTGAGTTGATATCAATGTGACCGATGTGACAAGCGAATGACAACTACTTTCACTTTCGGACTTTTGGTAGTGTCTAAATTGCCCCTCACTTCTTTTTATTTATGGTGACCTTCCTCAACACTCCACACTTTCTGCTTTTCTCTCAACTCTCATGAACAATTTTTCGGTGACCAACTCTGGCGAGTACTCTGACGAAGCTCTAGCAAAGTGATTTTAAGGTAATAATAACACTTTTAGGATCCTCTCACCTTATTCTTTCCATTTCCAACCCTATTTTCTCCATTCTCCATGTCTTAGAAGTGGAAAGCAAGCAAATCAATTGTTGATCGA
Organism: Plectranthus barbatus; assembly: GCA_026898455.1. NCBI lineage: Eukaryota > Viridiplantae > Streptophyta > Magnoliopsida > Lamiales > Lamiaceae > Plectranthus > Plectranthus barbatus. Next base: position 880,693 of record JAPKLW010000029.1, on the reverse strand, counting down.
GCTCACGAGGCCTCATTAACATGAAGGAGGCATAAACGAAACTCCTGTCTAGTTATTTCTTAAGTTTGAGCATGTTTTTTAGTTTTGCCCTAAAATGAAATACCATGATCTAGGTTTATGAGTATGTATGCATGTTTAGCATGTTATATATTGAGCCTAGAAATCATATGTTAGCCTAGGAATCGAGTTGTGATCATTTTTGACCATTTTTTAGATTTTAGCACTATTTGAAAATGTTGAGCCTATATTTCAATTCCACCATATTTTGATGCTTAGAACCATGTCTAGACTCATTATAAATGTTGGAAAACCATTTGGTGTTGTTAGAAATCGATTAGACGAGCCCAGATAACCGTTTGAGCCAAAACTCAATTTTTCCGCCGAAGAGGATTTTTCCTTTGTATCGGTCGACATTCGTGCATGTCGATCGACATGAAGCATGTTCATTGACATGAACCAACTGTTCGAATTCTAATGCATCGATCACTAATTTCGGTCAACATCTTCTATGTCGATCATCACCCTTCGTTTCGGTCAACACAACTTGATTTTGAATATTATATATATCAGTCGACACCCTAGATATTGATCGACATTTTCAATTTCGGTCAACATGTGTATGTCGATCAAAACACACTGTTCGATTGACAAAGACCCTTTTTAGAATTTTTTATTTGCTTCTTCGATCGATTCAACCTATCTTCTATATTGTTTGACATATTCTATATTGATCAACACAGAGAGCTATTCTTTTCTTTCTTGCTCTCTCTAAAACCTTTTGATTCGAATAAACTTTGATCGTGTTAATTCGATCTTTCATGACTAAAACTTTTCTTGAAACAACTTGATGAGTTTTCATACTCTCAAGTAAATGTACGATAATACATAATTTATTATGAAGTTTCTTTCAATCATAATCTTAGAAATAATGCTCAGTCATTTGATAAAGTCTTTAGCCTATTCAATTAAATTGAACAATGAATCTGATTACTTAAATAATGGCCGATATAGAATCACGAGTTTGATTAATGTTTGACTCCCTTGTTCGTCAAACTAAATTGATGAATCATTCTTTCATATTCTTATCTGATGGCTCAGACTTGAAAAGTCCATAATTGATTATGAGTCTAGAATTCTTTGGTAAATTAGATTGGTGGATACGTCAAATCATACCTTTGAGAATTTACTCAGATTCCTTATGTTATAGGAAAGGGCAAAGAAAAGGTTGTCAACCAAGAGGGACCAACTGCTATCGCACCAAATTAAGGTGGGTTTTTTCCTACCCCTATATCGTAGGCCAAACTTAAATAAAAAATGATGCTTTTTTTAAAATGTTTTGTCATTGCCTACTGTTTTGTGTTTGCTATCTTCCCACTCTGTGGGGGAACCCCACTTAGAGAAGAACATCAAACATATTCAACATGGATATTGACTCTGCATTCTGCGAGTCTTTAACGATCGTGCCTTGGTAGTGAAATAGATACCACGGTTAGTGCACTATGATGCTAACATGTTAGGGGTCGTGCCCTACTCGGACGAGCATCGTGGTTGTGGTAGGAGGCCACCTCCCAGTCACATAATTATTTGTAAATAGTTTAATTGTGTTAAAGAGCATGCTCATTATCATAAAATATTTTGGTGTCATGGGAGGATTTTAAACTTATAACCTCTAGTGCGACCCGATGAAAAAGGCATGACAAAATTCTATATTTATATTTTCGCGCATGTGTTCACTAAGTACCATTTGTACTTAGCCCCTTGCATTATATCTAAAATGCACAGGTTAAAAGAAGATTTGGAGGAACGTACGAGGTAGTAGATGGAGTGGAGTTGATGACTCATATTTTGTAATAATTAGATGTTGAAGTACGTATCATCATATACATACTTCATTGATAACTTGTTGCTGCTAAACTCATTATCTTTTGTTAGACTTTTGAGTATTCTCAACTTAAAAACTCTGAATATTTGGTCACTCAAGAAGCCAATATCTCTTCTTGAGGAGGCACTTTAAATCTTCATTGCTATACTTGGGATATGTGACTTGATTTCTATCTTAAATTGCTTGATCTTTTCTTCTTAATCAATATCCCAAATGCATATCTTGCACCTGATGAGCCTAATTTCTTGATTTATATCTAGTTTTTAAATCGGGGTGTGACAAAAATTCACCCAATTATTAGAATTACTTTGTAAAAAATGGAAATATATTAAATCAGGGTTTTAATATGTATGATTGGACACTTTCAAATAGATAAATGATCTTTAAAGTTAAATTGGACTTTTTACTCGATTTTTGCTTTTTTGTACATTTATTCATAAGAATTGTTTTTTTTTTTTGGTGTGTTTTTTATTTTTTGCTATTTTAAGTTATTTCTTCATAGGTATTCATCTAACATATAAGAACAGAAATCTAACTAAAATAAAAAATAAATTGTGAGATATCTAAGTATCTCTATTATTTATACACCTCCATAATTGTATTGTATAAATCAATTAAAAATCGCATAAAATATGGCTATTAATTACGTTACCTAATTGGACATCAATGGTAACTTTTTTTGGAAACATAATTACTTACATTACTATAATATTATTGGCAATTCATCTTTCCTTATCCATAAAATAATTAACATAATTGTATTTCGTGATTGCTTTCCATATTACTATTTCTTGCTATAAGTAGTTATAAATTATTGCCATATACGTTTCATTGCATTATTTTATTATTGTTTCTAAAATTCATCAAATTATTTTTAGAATGTTTTTTTGATCAGGAAAAAGATAAAGTTTTGGGTTCTTACTTTTAAAAATATATAAATTTTAAATATAGTTTGGACTCAGTTTGGCTGTTTTAACTATAAAAAATAAAATATGACATTTTAACCACATATTCAGAATGTAGTCTCTCTTTTCAAATCCGAATATCTTATTTTCTCAATCCCACTTATATGGAATTCTTATTATTTTTTAAAGTGTCCCATTATATGATTTACTTTCATATGTGGTAGTATTTGTTATGGTAATTTACATAGATACTCTCGAATAATCTTCAAAATTAAAAATAATAAAGTTAAAATTAAAAAAACAAGAATATTAAATTCAGTCTTAACAAAAAGAGAGATCGATTTATATTTGAAAAATATAAGAGACTAGAAAACCAAAATTGATTGTTTCTCATAATTTTATTTTTCTGCAAGTATAATGTTTCTTAAATAATTCTTGCTTCGACCATACTATTAGGACAGATGGAGCATTTTCATTTACTATTCAATTAATTACTTGATATGTAATATTGTAAGCATTAAATTTTTTGGCACCAAAATCAAATTAAAAAAATCTCTAATTTAAGTAATAGTATTTTGCAATCACTATAAATTATCTCCCAAAAGATATATTATTGATGCAATAGGATAACGTGTGTTTGATGCAATATGTTTCTCCATGAACCTCTATAAAATGTGTAGACCATTGCCATGGAAATTCATAATAAATTTTATTTTGATTTTAGTTCAATGGCTTCTTACAAGTTGGCAGGTTTAGTTCTTCTCATCACATTGGTCTTTGCTACATCGCTTGTTCCTCATCGCTGTAAGTGTTCTAATTCTAAAATAGATTTATGGCAGGCTTATTGTTGTGAGCATATTTTTTATAAGAATATATAAATAAATATAAGAACTGATCATATTAAATTGTCTAACATACTTTGTTTTGTTAGATGGATCCTCATACACAGTTTTGAGGTAATAGCACTGATAAAAAATTGGGTTGGGTTATTGTTGCCATAAAATTTTTTTAATTACAAAAAAAATAAGTTTTACTGGCTTTAGTAACAATAAATACTAATAACATATGAACTTGTTACAAATAAAAAATAAATTGTGATGAAAATTTTTGTTGTAGTTAAAATAATGTTTTTAATTACAAAAAATTATTGTCACTAACATAAGTGACAATAAATATTGACAACTTATGAAATTGTCAAAAATTATATTTTTTGTGACAAGAATACTTATTGTTGTTTTAGATATATGTTTAGTGCTAAAAATATTATTATAACCTTTAGTGACAACAAATACTCACAACTAATAAAAATATCACAAATTATATATTTTTGTGACGAAAGAATATATTGTTGCTATACATATATATTTAGTGACAAAAATATTATTGTCACTAACTTTAGCGATAATAAATACCCGCAACTAATAAAATTGTCTTAAATTGTAATTTTTGTGGAAAAATGCATAATTATTATTATAAATATATTTTTAGCCACAAAAATTTAAATATTACTAAAATTATTGTCACTACAAATAGTTTTTTTTTTTTTAGTGTAGAGAGTCAGACACTGATTCTTAATTAATAGATCGGTTTTTATAAATAAAATATTTAATTATTTATAAAATTTTGTATTTAAATATTTCACTATTATAATAATATATTTACGCAATTTAAATAATATAGTTACTCAATTATGATATATCACTATGAGATTTGTCTTAGAAAATGAGATTTGTAATGTGGTGTCGCATAAGACATTCTCGATTATAAGTCTTCATAAAAAATATCAATTTCACTATTGAAAAGTATATCATAATTATGAGAAGCATAGGTTTTTTATAAAATAGCGATGGTCTTATTTTTGTTATTATAAATTGATTTTGCTTGAAAAGAAAAGTGTAACTATAATTTTCTGGGTTTAAAGCATAATTATAATAATGTACGTAAGGTATGATTTGAAAAACAAAAGGTGGCACTTTTAAATGGGTATAGGTATATATTGCAAATTTTCATGATTTTTGTTAATATGTTACATGCTACGTATATTTTTAAATAAATATCCACTACCAAATTCTGTTTCAAGTTTATGAAATCTTTTAATGAAAAGTTTACATTTGGACAAAGAATTTTGAATGACATAATGAAGATTTAGGTACATGTACTACATTTCAAAAAGTTGACGTCGTTTTATTTAAAATTTACCAAAATATCAATTTTTTGTTTATAAGTTTTTGCTTCTATTGGGAACCCTAAACATTTGGTATTCAAGCATTTATTAAGGAAAAATGTGTTCTTTTCACTAAATTTATAAAAAAAAATTATTAAAAAAAATCATTATAGTTTGAAATATATTTCTACTTATATCCTCTTTTATAGTTACTAATATCCTAGAATTATATTTTTTACATTTAAAATTCTAGTTTCAAACATTATTTTTTGGGAAGGTCTCAGGTTAAGCACGCCTAAACGGTTTAGGCGGGTTTTATCCATTAACCCAAGCTAAACCCATCTAATATACCTTAATTGGGATTAATAAATTTTATTTAGGATGAGTGAACCCATTTGGGTATGGATAAAACCCGCCTAAACCATTTAGGCATGCAACTTATTCTTTATATCACTAGAAAGAATTTAAATTTTAATTATTAAGTAACATTTACTTGATTGTGCATGAATATGTAGGCAATGCGGAGGTGGGAAACGAAGAGGAGGCTAGCAAAATAAATATCTTTTTTTGCAAGCACAGCGAGAATTGTGGTGGTAAGTATCGAGAGTGTTGGTGCTGCCCATTTGACACATGTTATATTTTCGAAGAAGCTTGTAAAAGTCAATGTGGAAAATAAATTTAAATTTGTCCTATTTTATGCAAAATTTATAGATTTTTATTACCGATCTCGGATAGTCATTTCTACAATTGTTAAATGTTGAAAATCCAAGTAATTGCTGTCCACTCTTTAAGCTTTTTTATGACACTATTTATTCTGGCGGAGAAGATATGAGTATGTTATAATTACAATAATGGGAAGCAGATATATGTATAGTAAGAAATTCTTAGATACATAAGTATACTAGATATTCAAATCTTATTACTAATCTAAAAATTAAATAATCCCACAAATCTAGAGATTCGACACATACACCTTTTTCCATATTAAAAAAACAAATTTGAGACTATCTTTAATAATTTTTCACCTTGGGCAAAACTTAATATGACTTCAACAGTTAGATCAATTAACAGTACTTAAACTTAATATTTGGAACATGTTTCGTAATTATGTTAGCAGAATTATCGAAGTTATTGACTTTGTGCAGTTCGAGATCACTGGTTGTCACCACATATCTTATAAAATGGAACTTTACATAAATGTGCTTAGTTCTCTCACAATGAACACCGTTTTTTGTCATTTGCAAAGCACCTTGGTTATTTAATGAAATCTTCATTTTTTTAAAATGATCCCCTCTTCATTCATGTACTAGAGTAACTACAAACATTCTTTAACTGTTTCAATTAAGACAATATACTCAACCTTTGTCAAAGATAAAGCAACAACCTCGTGTAAAATTGCTCTCCAACTAATCATTGTTTCATTTGATATGAACACAAAATTGGTTAAAGATTTCCTTGTATCAATACATCATGCCTAATTAGAGACTACAAAAACCCTTCAACTCGGAGCCTCGTGCTCATACCAGTATTCTCGAAGACTAGACTCGTCTTAACTATTCCTCGAGCATATATGATAACCCACTTTAGAGCCAAGCAATGCTCTTTCTTAATTTCGGCCATGAGCATATTAATCATGATGAGTGCATAAGCAAAATTCAGCCTTGTACAGACAATGGCACTTATAAATGAACTTGCAATGCTCGAAAATGAAATATCCCTCATAAACCTCTATTCTTCTCCATTGAACTTCCCAGCAGCACTCATCTTTCATTGAGCTATCAACGGAGTTAGTACCAAGTTTACATCCTTCATTGAGCTCTGCCTCGAACTATCTCCATCCCAAGGATTTTTCAGTAAAACCATGATCTTCCATCTCAAAATTATAACCTAGAGCATTCTTCAATTTGGTTGTTTATCTTGACTTGCAATCAACACATCACCTATATGCTAACAGTATATAGGTTTGAGGTTCATTAGAATTACCTCAAAAATAAATACATTGGTATTATTTGCATCGATCAAAAATCTTTTGCATCATGAACTTGTTGAACCTGAACGTGTTATGTTTACCATCTATATGTTACCGTGTATAACATCTTGATGTTATCACATATCATGGGTCAATCTAATTAATCCTTATTTTTCTTGGCTTCAGTTCATTCTAGGGATAGATATTAATCTAATAATAATAGATAGGATATCTCTAAAATCACCATTGAATAAATCTGCTTTCTAATTTGTAGGGAAAACTATTAAAGTTTTCTAACATTTTATGGATAGGCCACCACTCTCATGTTTCAATGTTAGTCTTAGTAGTTCCGATGTTTTTGCAAATATCTAAAAAATGTGGATGTTGAATTTACTTTCATTGCAACGTATAAAAAGAGAGTTGTGGTGTAGTTTGAAGTTGAGCAATTACATTCTACGTATCCATATTCTATAGATAATCAATCCATCATTTCTTGTACTCTTAACCTTACACAAAGCATATACAATTGAGAGGGTCACAGATGCACCTTGAGCATCCACGTTGTCACAAAGGCAAAGTCAACTGTGACTGAAAAAGAAGGTCAAGCTGAAGACCTTAAATAGTTAAAGAATATAGATTTAAGACAGCAGGAAAATCAATTGAAGAAAGAAGTAACCTTGTTGGAAAGAAAGACAGTATTTCAGCAGTAGCTTTTAGAAACTGAGGAATGTATCCAGTGTTGTTCTTAAAACGTGAGAGTAAATTGCGTATCGAAAGGGTTTTTAAATGTGGTGGTCCAACTGACTCTTTTTCAAGTAAGTCGGTACTCTAAAAAACCATTTTAGCTCAAATTTATTACATAGCCAGTTTCTGAAATACTCCAACAACTTGTGAATTATAGGGTTACAAAAGCAAAATAAAATAGAAACAGAAAATGGTAAATTATGCAAGATATTTAATAGTGGTTGATGCCAAATGATCCTTCATCCACTCTTCGATCACAAGATTAATCAGAATAATTGGAACGGTGATGTCAATGGTCAGGAAGCTCCTACGTCCTCCGGTTGTATGCGCAGCCAACAATTCCACATTGTATCTCGTTCTCTTCAGGTAGGTCAGTTATACCACAAACACGTCTCTAGGGCTCTCCGATTGGAATAGAGTTGTCAGTTTGAGTTCTTCACAGAATATAGTAGTTGGTAGTCGTGAGTGTCTATTACTAAAAGGAATTCAATGACAGGTTTCTATAACTAGTCTAAAAGGGGTTCAGAAACTGTAACCCCCCAACTGGCCTTCCCGAACTTTGGGCTCGCTATAGTGGTGGTGGGGTATTTTGAAAACATTTTCAAAACAACAGAAGACTTTTATCAAGTAACAAGTCTAATAACTTGCAAAATATTTATCAAATCCATTTTCATAAAAATGATGCAACAACGAAAGATTTGTTGTGCAAGATAACTTAAGCAAAACAGATAGAAGTTTGGTATTTCAAACTTATTATAGAACAAGGAAGAAAAAGGAACATCAGAGGTCCAGTGCAACAAAGTGTCACGTGATGGAGATATGCATATGAGGATGCATATCTAAAGATCTATTTCTTGCTCATAATATTTGCTCGTCTTTACACCGCTGCTTGTCCATCCTCGCTGCTAACCTATGCATTTTAGAAATAATACGAGGAGCTGAGTACAAATGTACCCCGTGGAGACATGACCAAAATTATACATTTTAAATATGAAAGCTATGTCACATAAACAGATAATCACGGGGTTTTATTGAAATGTATTGTGCTATCCAAAACATTTTATTTGCTTCGCAGTTATCAGAAATGATATCATATTGATAAATCGTGTTTGTAACATGAAGCTGGCCCACTTCCAAGTTACGCTGAACAGCTGGGAATTGACGAACCACTCTACCCACTGTCATCAATTAGTGCACTAGCCTCAGAATGTTACCTTGAGACCCGATCAATTGTATCCTTATCTCTACCCATGGTATCAGCATGTCAGCTGAACTACAAAAGAAAGAGCTCATACCTCAACAGAATAAGGTTGCAAGCCTTCAGAAACATAATTAATGAGACTTATGCTCAGGTATTTCAAATACCTTGTTCCGTTCTCATTAATTTAACTCTCTGAAGATAGAAAATCAACAGAGGACAAATATGATAGCACAAAACAATTTTAGTCATAGTCAATCAACATTAAAACAAAATATTTTCAAAACAATTTCAGAAAAATGAGCTCAAGGCTCGAATCGACATTTTATTTTTACTTAAAAATAGTCCCCTCCTATATTGCTTACAGAATAGATGTTCACGTTAGATGTGGTTGAGTTGTCACAAACTTTCCTGTGTACCCTTCACAATTTACACAGTAAAATATATAAAATAGGTTGGATCATCTACCCATAAACAATCAGCCCTAGCTGACGTTTTTTGACATTGATCAGGACCTATGACTGACAAACTTGAACTGATATAATCCAATAGTTCGACATGCATTCTCGCACCTCGAGACATGCATGTGACTTATTCAAACTCAATCATACATGTTAACCAATCCACGGTTAACAAATTAGGTTGGATAATCTACCCATAAACAATCAGCCCTAGCTGACATTATTTTACATTGATCATGACCTATGACTGACAAACTGAACTGATATAATCCAATAGTTCGACATGCATTCTTGCACCTCGAGACATACATGTGACTTATTCAAACTCAATCATACATGTTAACCAATCCACGATTAACAAATCAATTTATTTAACTAATCATGCAATTAACAATACATTAATCGGCACAATAATTTCCAACGTCCCAAATCATAATCAAGTGTATAATTATGGGTATAACATGCCTTATTATTTATATTTAAGCTCATGCATAAAAAACGAGATGAAATGGATCAAAAATGGATGAAATACAAATTTTCCCCCAACTTGCGCGAGAATGGCCACCCAGTGACACAAAGAGCGACCGTCGATTGTGTTCTGGGTCGCCGAACGCATCTTGTTCCGAAAAACAACAGATTTGTCGTCGGCATCGACCGATGCCATTCCCGTTGGTTGACACGGCCGCATCAACCGACGCAAGGCCATGTCGACCGACGTGGGTGCGTTGACCAATGTCTAGCAACGTGAGTGAAGCAGCAGCAGCTCAACGCGAAACACTTCGCGCGAACTGTGCGAATACAACTCTGGCCAACTCTAGCCATTTCAACACCCAAGACAGACCCCATTATGCTCAGCAACATCCCAGTAAGCTACATACACGATTAAACTGATCGGAAAAATTTAAATCTCGTTGGAAATTGGGAAGAATATGCCCTCCAGAATTTATGGAGTTAGTGGAATCGGTTCTGATGTTTTGTACGATGGATCGGCAATTCGAGCACACCAAAATACTTAGAAAATTAAGATGAACATGTATATGAAGTTAAATGAACGATCCAACATCGTTTCATATGAGTTTCATGCCGATACCATAGTTTACCAACTTACGAGCGGGCTGTCTACACAGAAATATCTCTGATGCGGCTAAAAGTTCAATGGAATTAAACTCTCAACCACACAAAGAATAAAATATCAAATCCAGGTTCTTCTCCTTTTCGCCTACTAGAGTACCGGGATACTACGGCAAAGATCTTATAGCTAGGCAAAATTAATCGTTGAGTAGTTTTTATCAACTAGGCAAGTAATGTAAACCTATGCTAACAATGTAAGACTAACATGAATCAAACAATCAATTGACATTCACTCAATCAATTCTTTACACAATTTGGTAAACCAAAACACACAAATGCTCAAAATAGGAAGATAGGATGTTGATATGAACTTGGATGCAATCAACTTAGGTAAATCATCGATGTAAACACGTTTTAATTCCTAATTGGATGAACTCTTACCCTACACTAGTCAATCCCCAGTCACGGTGAACCAACCGTAGATGATACTAACGTCCTCAAACCATCACGTTATCGGACCCTAGACCACTCCTAAAAGCTCGTAAATCATTGCCCTATGCCCTATCTCCGCACAGGGATTGGATCAAGGTACATAAGAAGTCATACTATTCATGACACGCCTATCCGCATATTGGCTGCAATGATTGTGTCAATTATCATCTAGACTGGCGACTACCTACATCTAGACGAATAAGAACAAGCTCTAGTATGCTTCAATCACAAAGAGGAAGGTAAACAAGCAATAATCAAACCTAAATCTCATGCATCCTCATCCAAATCAACATCCAAGTAGAATTAGAACTTCATACCTTTCAATTGTACAATTACAATTTTGAATTCAATGTACGTCATTACAAATTGAAAGTAGAAATAGGAAATCTTCCCCAAATTGGATTTGGTTGTCTTGATCCACCACCTTTAATCTTCAATCTCCTCCAAGTATTGATGAACTAATCTCCTAGATGTTCTAGGATTATGATGAATTGGAATGGAAAAATGGAATCTAGGGAAAAATCTAGCTATCGTATGTGAAAATTGACAAAAGTTCTTCAAATAACCGCCTCTTCCCCTTTTATAGGCAAGCAATCAGGGCCTCGGATCGCCCGGTCGGAATTTGGCTCGCCTGGGCCATCAAAAACCACCAGAATCTCCCAAAAACCGACTTGGCTCGGCCGAGCAAGGCTTGGCTCGACCGAGCCAAGGCTCTGTCCGCTCCCGCTCGGCCGGTCCTGCACCAGCTCGGCCGGTCGAGCCCTCTGAAGCTCCGCTCGGCCGGTCCTGCACCCGCTCGGCTGGTCGAGCCCTCTGAAGCTCCGCTCGGCCGGTCCTGTACCCACTCGGCCGGTCGAGCTCTCCAAACTCCAAAACACGTGCGATTTTCATCCAAAACTCCACCAAAATTGCTCGTTTATGCCCAAAACCTATCCTACACACATCAAACACACAAAACACGAAAACACAACCAAAATACGACAAAAACATATGATACGGGAGTAAAATAGCCACAAACAAGCATGTACACACCTCAAAATATAGGTCATTTTACACACGTATCATAATCCCCCAAACTTGAACCTTTGATTGTCCTCAATCAAAACAAAGTAGAGTAATTAATCTACCTCATGCAACACCTCATAGCTCATCAAAGTTATCTTAGCATGTTCAAGTAAAACGAGATCATCACCTAACTTTGTAACAAGGTTAATGCTAAGGACATGAACCACTCATCAAAATGGATACAAGAAACAAAAGCACTCCCTCACATGTTTAGGGATGATGAGATTTCACACATTCACAAGATATCGAGCTTGATTTCCATAGGCTTGCATCCATTCTCACCACTATACTACAACGAGTTAGTTTCTAGAATCAAAAAGGTCTTTTCACGGGTTGTAACGTGGCTAACTAAAAGGTGGGTGGTTTTGGGTCAAAGTGACTAGACTTCTCAATTTCCCAAAACCCCCAAACTTGTTCATTTCGAACCACTACAAACCCCCGAGGCTTTTCATTTCTCTACACACTTTTTCTTTTTCTTTTTTTTTTCTTTCTTCTTCTATTTTTTTTTCCTTTTCTAGCACCATTTTTCATTCATCTTATCGGTGCTTCACAACCCACATTTTTTTGTTTTTCTTTTTCTAACACTTGCACCAAAAAATTTTGGTAGGTGCTCATTTTTCTAGGATCAACAACAATCCTTTATTTCATTCTTTCATGCCTCAACATTTTCATCTTCACAAATCCAATCAATTCCCAACCCAACTCTCATCACCGTATTCACCCTCATACACTCTTTCCCCCCAATAATGGTCCTAATTATATCAAGGAAAATTCACCAATAAAGCTCAATCACGGGGGTCAAAGATATGAACGGCAAAATCATGATAACAATCACCTTATACTCCCGGTGTGAAAGGTAGGACTAAGAAACGATGGCCTAAGATCATTTTCCAGTTACACACTCATGCTAATAGATAGAGAACGAATGCAAGTTCTAGATCTCGTACTCTCAATCTTGCCACTCACAATCGAAATAGATATGACAATATCATGGCTCAAACCTCACAGCTTTTTGTCAAGTCCTATGCATTAACCACATACAAAACTCGGCAATTCAAAAGTTAAACTTAAAACATGCTTCGACAACTAGATTCCGCCCTATCATAAGTTGAAGTAGACATCAAACTCCACTAAGTAAATCATGATTAAATCTCAAGTCTCATCTAGGTTCATCACACACACACAAGCACACAACAATCCTACAACAATCTACATTCCAAAACATAAATGTAACGAAACTAAATGGTAAGAAAGACGATAGAAAGCGTTACCCATCAGTAGGCACGATCATCGTTCTCCATTCCTTATTTGCACCTACTACAAAGCATACACCACCAAACAATTGAGCATAAACTAGCCGATTAAATTCTCATATCCACCAACTTCCACAAACCAATTATCAACAAAAATACAACAATATCCACCATTTCCACCATTCATTCCAAACCATTACATATCCACATGCCAAAACCAAATAGAAAGAATTAACACATGTACTTGCCAAAATCATCCATCCATTCATCATCCAAAATCATTCCACAATCATCAACCAAATTCAAAATCCAAATGTTAAGTAAATCATAGTACAACCAAATCGAATTATCAAATTTTTGAAATATTCAACTACACTAAGCTAAACTAGAAAGCATCATAAAGATAGAGAGATAGAGAAGAGAATGAACCAGAGCACCAACTACCGACACTTCCCCCCAAACTTAGTCAAGTGAGACTAAGTTTGTAAAAAGGTAGTCGGTGCGTCATTGCTCATCCCTATCCTGCTACTGCTGTTGGCGCTCCCTGCGAGATTGGTACGGAATGGGGACTCGGCGTTGCAGCTCCCTCACATCCTCCTGGATAGAGTCAACTCTCCTATCAAGGCCATCAAAGCGGGATGTCATAGAAGCATCCAAGCCCTGCAAAGAAGAAGACAAAGACTCTATAGATGCATTAGTATGCTGCAACATAGAGTACATCTGCTGCTGCCAATCAGTCAACGAAGTCTGCCCAGACTGAGGATGTGCACTGGTGCTCGGACCGCCCTCCCTCAACTGCTGTCGTTCTATCTCAGATAGATACCGGAGGGTTGTAAAGTACCCATCAGGAGATAGCACTCTGACCACATCCTTGTGGTCCTCGGTAACCAGTAGCCAGTTGGATCTATCAGACAGATCTGCTATTGTAGTCCAATCCGGTCTCGACATCAATATAGCCAAATTCCCAAATTTGTAATACATTGAATTTCTATGCCCGGGAACTAAAAATCGGCCACCTAACAATGAGCTAGAATCCAAGAACAAAGGAGGAGCAGTAGGACCAGACAATTCAACACCAATATCCTCAAAAATAGGAGTTAACATTCCACAAGTGAAAGTGCGAGTATTGGTGTTAGCAGTACGACTCCAAGCATCCATTAACATAGCCCCCAATGAAAATTTAATCCCATTCATCAAAGCATTCAACATGTGCAGTTCCGGATTAATCACATTACTCGACTCATACCTCCCGCAGACAGAACTACCAACGAACTTATGAATATAACGGATAACAGGATTCCTAATGGATGTAGCTCTACATTCTTTGATATTAAACTTCCTATCCAATGTAATCCCGGTAATGGCTTCCCAAAATTTCCCCAGATTAACATCCTCATGCACAAAAATCGACTCAGGATCACAACCAAAAATTTCATCAATTTTGGCTCTTTGATAAAAGTATTTCGTACCTCTGAGTTTGAACTTCATCGACAATGGTAGGCCTCCAATTCCTTTCATGACCGTGACCGAGGCAAAGAACTCCCGAGATAACTCCATGTAGCCCGGCCATTGTGCTCTAAGCAACTTCTTCCACCCGATTCCGGTAAGGAGGCTCCAAACATCATCCTTCAATTTTAGAGTCTTCAATGTCTCACGACACAAGTATTTCGTGCCCACAACTTGCCTCTTCTCCAAACTTTGGAATTTCGCAAATTCTTCATCATCAAACTTCTTTGGGCGTCCAATTGAAGAAGAAGACTCCCCCCGTGCTCGTTTGCTAGCCATGAGAAGATATGAGATGTGAGACAAGAACAATTGAATGCACAAACGTATGGGAAAAATTTTGGAAAGAGAAATTTCGACCGATCGGGAAATGGATCGAGCAATTGCTCGATCGAGATTTAAATATTTGCGTGCAGCTCGGTCGAGCGCCAGATGGCTCGACCGAGCGGAGGCTCTGTCCGAACGATTCTGCTGGCACGCCATGGCTCGGCCGAGCCTGCACCCGCTCGGTCGAGCAACGCCTCTGTCCCATGCCTTCGCTTTGGCTCGGCCGAGCCTGCACCCACTCGGCCGAGCAGCCTTTGTTTCCCTCTTTTCTCGCCTTTTCTCCGACATTTCCACGAACAACCGGCCTTCCATCCTTCCTATTCTTCAATCACAATGCTAGATAGACTTGTAAATCCACACACAATTAAGAATCTTTCATCAACAAACACTAAACAACATTATTAAACCTAATCACTAACATCATTATTCAAAAACATGGAAATAACAAAGTTTAAACATTGGGTTGCCTCCCAACAAGCGCTTGTTTAACGTTGAAAGCTCGACGACCATACCTCAAGTCAATCATGATCCCATGGTGCCGATCCGGAACTCATACCTCGATAAAGTACAACATCATCCTCCGGGAAAAACAACTTCCTCCGTGCACTTCGGGGTGGATCCACATCCACGCGAGCTTTCTTTGTTCGAAGTTGTTCATCTCCATCAAAATCTCCCGGGTCATCTTTTTCTTCATCCTTGTACCCCATAAAGTCTAATCCCGGATCAAGCACGTCTTTCAATCTTTTCTTCCTATCAACTCTTTCCTCTTCAACCTCTTGCAAATTCTTTTGAGGTAAAGCAAAAACGACTTCTTTTCCCCCACACCGGAAGGTAAGCTCGCCTTGTTTCATGTCAAAGAGTGCATCGGCCGTATGTAAGAAAGGCCTTCCAAAAATCAATTGAATGCCCCCCTTGTTCTTCATGTCTAACACAAGAAAATCTCCGGGAAATGTGAACGTCAACACATCCACATGCACATCTTCAACCAATCCACGAGGACAAAATAGAGCTTGGTTTGCGAGTTGCAAAACTTGATTCGTGGGTTTAAGATTTCCAACATCCAACTCCTTGTATAAATCCCATGACATTATGTTCACACTAGCTCCGGAATCACACAAGGCTTTTTCAACCGTTATGTCTCCAATTTGACAACTAATTACAAAACCTCCCGGATCATCCTTTTTGCAAGCAATATTCTTCTCTTCATATTCTTGACTTCCCGGTTCATGTGGTTCACCATTCAAAGTTACCTCAATCCCAACAAGTTCATCTAACATGGGAACACGTTCAATTTCACCCATAAGTGGCATCTCTACATCCCCTTTTCTAACATAATCAAAGAAATGCACATTCTCAACTTGTGCTTCCTTCTCAAATTGTTCTTCTTTCTCATTTTCCACACTCTCTTCTTTCAACTCCTTTCCATCTTCCTTGGTTTCAACATATTCTACTTTTGGAGTCATGACCTCCAATTTCCCATTCAACCTATCTTCACCATCAATCATGTTACATCCTTTCTTTTGAACAATCTCCGTATCACTTGGGAATTTCCCAGCTTGATGTTTCCCACTTAATTGTTTGGCAATTGAAGAAATTTGAAGCTGGATTTCCACGAATATTCCGTCATACTTCTCAAACCTTTTATCGATCTCTTCATTAAAATTCCTTCTCATCTCTTGATTTCGTGTTCTTCCCAGAACGTACACAATTTGGCAGCTGCCCGTAATAACCTTCTCTTCCTTTGCAAGAGCAGGCTGCTGTGTTCTTACTCGAAAAGTAAGAACACCAAGAAAGTAGATTAAGTTAGCTGACTTAATCCTCGTGTATCCAAGGTCACACGGTGAATCTCGAAGGACTCTTTGAGCAGTAAATGCCTCGTGTTCAATAAATGAACCACAGAGTTAATGCCTTCTTGCTTAAGAGCGTTAAATGCTTTGAGCGCTAATTTCTGCAGATAGACAAGAATAAATGTGTCGAGATTCAAAGATGCAAAGGTTTTTTAGATGAGCAAAAAGATTTTTCTGTCTCAGCTGTTCCTGGTATTTATAGGTAGGAAACTAGAAAATAGTCGTTAGACACATTGAGAAGGATGTCCAATCATAGTCCATCCTTCTCTGAAAAAGTCGCTTGTCATTCTGCTTTTTCTGCTACAACGTCCTTCTTTTCTGAGCAGTTTGTACTTGTTGTGTCAAATGTCGAACAATGTTGTACGCTAGTCGAAGCTGAGTATATGTCTGTCTTATATCATTGACTTCCTTGAAGTTCTCCTGCGACTTGTTCGACATCTTGCTATGTACGTATTCCTTGACGCGAAACTGTCTTGGTCTGAAATTGTGAGCGCTTCTCAACAGTTTCTATGTGAAGACTATGTCCACAGTTTTCTTGAATATCAGGACAACCTATCTACGCAGTTTTTCGTAACCTTTGCTCTTCTCTGCTTGTATTCGTCTTGTATGTTCGACAGTTATCTCGTCTGAATGGCGTCTTCTTCAAAACTGTTCCACAGTTTTAATGATTTATTTCTTCCTAGACTATTACAACTCGATCATCCTATACAAGGATTACATGAGGTAATAACTCTAAGGCGTATATAGTTTTGACACATCAAAACATCAAATTAATGTGGAATTTCTATATCAACACCTAACACGAAATTTCTTGGCAATTGATTTGATTGGCCATCATGAGCTGTCTTCTTTCTCTTCTGATGCTGGAGTTGTTCAGCAACAGGTTGATTTTCTTGCTCGAAACCTAGGGGTGGTTCGACGTAGACTTCTTCCTTTGATTCGTCGTTGAGGAAGTCACTCTTCACATCCATCTGAAGAACTGTGAAGTTGTGGTAGGCTGCATACGCCAGGAATAGTCGAATAGCTTCCAGTTTGGCAACTGGTGCAAATGTCTCATGAAAGTCTATTCCTTCGCATTGTGCATTTCCCTTTGCAACCAGTCTTGCCTTGTTTCGAGCAATGGTACTGGTCTCATCTCTCTTATTCTTGAACTCATTTAGTTCCTCCTGCATCGCATTTATCAAGTCTGTTGATTGAACAACTTCTGTGATCTTCATTGGTTCGATCTGAGATAAGAAGCAAGACATCAGTGTTGTCCTTTGTCTGGTTTGAACTGGATTTCCAATGTCATCGACGATGGCTTCTTTGGGATGATCTCTTAGCCAATTAGGTTTCTTCACAGGTACGGCTTCAGCATGAGCAGCTGGGTTCTCAGAAGCTTCAGGATGTTCCTCTTGAGATGGTGTACTTCCAAATTCTGGAACTGTTTCTTCTTCTTCTTCAGAAACTCCTTCGTCTCCTTGTTCTGGAACATCTTCGTCTCCCTGTCCCGGAACTGCATTCTGATCTGCATCTGGATTCTGAATGGCAATCTGCTCGCCCAGCTATTTATGCTTCCTTAGCATCCTCAAGGTTGACTTCCTTGGTGTCAGCTTACTTTGCTTCCAAGACCGTTCTTTGTGCTTCAGGGGGCTTCTTTTCACCTAAATCTTCAATGTTTATGGTCTTTAAGGCCTCTGCAATGGCATTTGCATCATCGGCCCCATCGGCTGCTGGGGGTTCAGCCGAGGCAACTAGAATCTCAGGGATATCATTCATAGATCTAGTCTAAGAAACTGTTCGGTTATGATCAAGATCACTCTTAGGTTCCTCATTGACATCCTTGATCTCATGATTCCCTAGACTCAGTTCTTGAAGTGTCTGTCCTGCGCACTAAAGTAGCTTCATAAAAAACAACATGACATGTTATTTCCACAAGCTGGGTTGTCTTGTTCAATACCATATATCCCTTATATGAAGGATGTCCATACCCGAGGAACACACCTTCATCAGCCTTTGGGCTGAAGGTATTCAACTTAAACTTCCCATTATTGTGAATATAACATGGAGAACCGAAAGCACAAAGATGAGCTATAGAAGGCTTACGACCATTGTAGATCTTGTAGGGAGTCTTGTGCAGTCGCGTGTTGAATGCACTTCTATTCTATGTGTAGCAGGTTGTCATCAAGGCTTCTCCCTAAAATCCTTTTCCAAGGTCGGTATCGGCCATCATGGTTCTCACTGCTTCTTTGAGTGTTCTGTTTCTTTGCTCAGCAAGACCATTCTGTTGAGGAGTTCTTGGGGTAGACTTCTCATGTCCAATTCCAATTTCAGCACAGAAGTCCATAAGAGGTCCATTGCAAAATTCTGTCCCGTTGTCTGATCTTATCCTCTTAACTTTCACTCCTTTGTCATTCTGAAGGCGTGTGATCAGTTTTGGTAGCTGAACTTTGACTTCGTCCTTGGATTTGAGCAGCACCACCCATGTGTATCTCGACTAGTCATCCACAACCACTAATGTATATCTTCTTCTTTGAATGGTGGGTAGGGTAACTAGACCAAACAAATCCATGTAGAGTAGTTCCAAGATCCTTTCAGTGCTTGTTGTGACTGGTCTGTTCTTGAAGGAAGCTTTCGTCTGTTTTCCGAGCTGGTAGGATTTACACACTCCTTCTTTCTGGAACTTCTTCTGTGGCAGTCCTTCAACTAGATTATGCTTCGCCAGATGTCGGATTGAGTTGAAGTTCAGATGACTTAGTCTCTTGTGCTACAGCTAGTTTATGTCTTCTGAGGAACTGAGTGCTATGAGGCATGTCCCTCTTTCTCCACTGGACCAATCTACAATATATAGACCTCCTCTTCTGATTCCTCTGATTATGGTCTTGTGCGTCACTTTATCTATTATTTGGCATTCTGATTCTACAAATCTGACAATATAGCCACTCTCACTCAGTTGGCTTATACTGAGAAGATTGTGCTTCAGATTGGTGACCAAGGCTACGTTCTGAATGATGATTTCGTTGTGATCCACGCATCCTTTCCCAATCACTTGTCCCGTGGCCTTGTTCCCAAAATTGACTGATGCTCCTTCGTACATTTTAAGATTCTTGATTAGATCATTTTCTCCTGTTATGTGAGCCAAGCATCCGCTGTCTAGTATCCATGTTTTTGCCTTCTTTCGAGAACTCGGTCCCTACAACACAGAAAATTTATTTAGGTCCACGTATCCTTTCGGGTCCTGCAAGGTCAGTCCTGTGGATCCAACCTTTTGGTATCCACACTTGTTTCACTCTTACAGTTCGTGAAACTAAATCACTTTTTGTGATTGATCTACCCTTCTTCTAGGAAAGTGTGTGATGTGTGAATGCATGTTATGTAAAATTGTGGTGTGTGAACTCTTCCTGAAACGATTGTTCTGGAAAGAGTCTCGAGAAATTGTTCCCGGGTGTGTAGCCATCACAGTCTTTTGAGAGTAAAACAGTCTCGACTGAGACCTTGAATAAGTGTTCCCTCTATTCGAATGACTGTTATAATAGAACTGTGATCTATCATAGCTTCTAGGATTTCTATCCGGTTGTCGAACAGACTTCCTTGCAACATTTACATATTGCTTAGTTTTTCTTGTTGGTAAAACTAGATTCCTTGCATAAGGAACATTTTGCTTATCCAGTTTAGAAAGGAGGTTAGTTTTCCTCTTGACAGTTTGCTTATTCAGTTTTCAAACTGTGTTAGCATTCTGCCGAGGTGCCATTTCGAGTCAATTTTTACCAGCATTTGGTCTTGACATTCTGTTTGACTGGCTTCTTGGAATTGACCTTACCCTTTTCTAACATAGTGCCTGAACTGAGTTTTGCTTTGACAAAGCCTAAGTGAGTTTTCTCAGTTCCTGAAATGGATGCATGACTGCTCAAGACTTCCTTTTCATAATGGCATTCCATAAATCCAAGTCCGAATTTATCGGATGGTGGTCTTTGAACACTCAAGATCTCTTTTAATTATCTTGAACTCTTCTTAAAAGAACAATCAGACTTAACAGGTTCAAGTTTCGTTAGAGAATCGCGCTCTTTTGAAACATTATCGAAATCTTTAAAAGCTTAACATGTTCTTCTCTTAAGTAATTCAGCTCCTCACTGAGTGACCTCGTTCTTTCGTCTTCATTGGTCAAAATTAAATTTGTAATTTCAGTGAGGCATTTTCACTAATTAATGTATCTTTAATTTCACGAAATTTTTCAAATTCTTTAATAATTTTTTGAAGTAAAATATCCTCTGAGCTTGAATGAGAAGGTTCATAGTGTTGGGATTATATACTAAAAGCATATATGATTAAGTGTTTTGTACACTGGTCTTCATATATGTGTTGCCACAACAATGCTCGCTGTCTGATAGAACAAACATACAACGAACCATAATATCCTATT
>JAPKLW010000029.1:532211-844413 GCA_026898455.1 Plectranthus barbatus | reverse complement strand
ATAACATAATCATAGGGGTTGAATAATATGAAATAAAGTTGGAAAAATACTTAAAAATGCTTAAAAACACCTTAGGGTCGAGGGCCGTTCCGAACGGGATAGGCTCGTCCCGATTGGAACGAGCCAGAGCAGGAACCCCGGCCTCCCCGTGCCAAATTCCGAACGGAATTCATGGGTCCCGTTCGGGACCGTGGCGGGGCTGCCCTGCCTTGCCCGAACTCCGTCCCGAACGGGACAGCTCCGTCCCGAGCGGGACGGGTCGTCTTCTCCGACGATCCCCGCCCTGAAACTCAATTTTCGGCCACCCCACATATCCGATTCAACATGCAATCATACTAACAAGATCCTAAGACTCTAATAGACCCGATTCCACAAACGAAACTCGAAATTAACGCATAAATCAAAGAGTCAACTACCTTGCCGGAATTTATGGTGGTGGCGGCGGCGGAGGGGTTTTCCGGCGACTACACCTTCACTTCTCGGTCTCAAAACGATCCTAGGAATAACAGGAACACAATGGAACAACGATTAGGACATGAAATCCGGCTAAGAATCGGCATTCAAGCAAGAATTTCAAAAACCCACCTCAACTCCGGCGAAACTTCTCTCTAGGATATCTCTCTTGTTTCTTCACCTCACGAGCTCTGCCACCCCTCAAATTGAAGCCCTTGACGAGAGCTTTCCAAAGATGTGAACCACTCGTCGGATGGTGGCCGGATGCGGCCGGAATCTCGCCGGAAAGAAGGCTGACGAGGGTGGTGGTTGTTTTCTTCCTTGGTTTCTCCTCCCACTCACTCTCTCTCTCTTTCTCAACTCAATTATCAGATAATAAGGTGGTAGGAACATGAGACTTAGGCTTGAATCACTATTCTAATTCACACCTTATTCCATAAAATTACAATATGAGGCCTCCATATAACACAATATCATATAAATCCTCAACCATAGGCTATAACATTATATATATATATATATCCATCCTAATTCCCACTCTTAACATATAATGAGCAAGTCTTATTATTTGGCTTCACATTCATAATTAACACCCTTCTCAAGACATAATATGTCCAAGATACAACCATATAATCCAAAATTACATGCATAAGCTTCCAAAATGCCAATTCCCATGATAAATCCTTTGCATTAAGCTTGATTATTAACATCAAATCCATAATCTTTCTTATAACTTGAATTAAAAGAAATCCCTTATGGTATAACTCCCAATATTGATTTACACAAGCTGGTTTAAAATTAAGGGTGTTACAAGATTTCCAGAGAGCAAGGGAACAGATCAGAAGATCAGATCTGTAGGAACAACCGTTCACGCCGGCGTCCAAGATCCAGATCCAGATCTATTTCATCGTTGTTATTCTCCGATCTGTCCTGTAGATCAAACGGTGAAATCAGGTATTCTCTAGATCCATCCTATGCAATTAATTTTGTAGGAGCATGCATTGGATTCGCATGGTTTATTTAATTAAAATTTATTCTTGGTATCCTAAGAACGACCCTTGGCAAGAAATTCATAATGGCAACTCGTGTTGTCCATCGTAGACTTAAACCCTACACATAGTTATCATCAAAACAAATAGATGTACTAGATGAGGGAAGATTAGTTGTTACCACTATTTCTTGGTTTGAAGCGCTCTCTTCTTCATC
Source organism: Plectranthus barbatus (assembly GCA_026898455.1). NCBI lineage: Eukaryota > Viridiplantae > Streptophyta > Magnoliopsida > Lamiales > Lamiaceae > Plectranthus > Plectranthus barbatus. Next base: position 842,754 of record JAPKLW010000029.1, on the reverse strand, counting down.
GGTAACATCTTCGTCAATGGCTGCCATGAAGGCTAGGAATGCTTCCACTTCTTTTTCATCCTCAAATGTATAGTAGTCATCATCATGGTCCGGTACGTCTGTCACTTCGGTTCTTGTGAGCATTGCTTGGGCAACATCTTTGGATGCTCTCCTTTCGAACACCTTCTTCAATTTGTCTCTCTCCTCCTGAGAGACTAGAGGGCATTCATACTTCAGATGATCTGGAGAGTTGCACACGTAACATGTGTGTGGCTCTCTCTTTGTGAACCTTTGGTCACTGGACTGTGCTTCCTTTTCCTTTCCTTTTGCTCTCTCGAGAAGTATGGTCAAGTTCTTCAACTGTTCCTCCAGTTTGGCAACTGACAGTTCAGTTTCATTCTTCTGAACTGTGTTGGAGGTGTCCTTTGCTAGTGAGGATTGATAGGAAGTTTTCTCGAAGTAAACTGGCCTTTTTGAGCGCCTTTGGAACTCTCTTTTCACGAAGAATGTCGCGTCACCATCAAATGTTGAATTTGGGGTTTGATCAGCTTCATTTCTGTTCACCATCTGGATGTCCCATTCATGGGCTTGAAGTTCGGCGAACAGTTCTTTGGTGATCATTTTGGAGAGATCCATGGTCTTCAAACTGGTGGTTTTGACAAACCAATCTTCCTTCGACAGTCTTGAAAGAATTTTGGAATTCATGTCGGCCACTTTTTCTTCTCTTCCAAGATTCTTCATTTCACTGACGATGTAATTAAGTCTTGCTTGCATCGATTTGATTGTCTCGCCAGGTAGCATCTTGAAAGATTCATATTTCTCCATGACGATCTGCTTCTTGTTGCGTTTCATCGCCTCTGTTTCTTTTGTGAGGTCGTTGATCCAATCCCAAAGTTCCTTGGCCGTGTTGTTCTCTACAGCTGCGTCCTGGAGGGAATCTGGGAGGGGGTCGTATGATCATTTCCTGCGCGATGTGATCAACCTGATGACATTTCTTGTCTTCAAGTGTCCAGTCCTCCATTGGTTTGTCTATCATCTCGACACCGCCTGGATTCTCTTCTATCGCAAGGTGAACTTTTGGAACCTGGATCTTCAGAGTTCCATTCTTAAGAACTTCATCCATCTCTGGATGTTGAGCTTTTAGTTGAATCAAACACCTCTTCTTCCATACTTCGAACTTCTCTGGGTTGTACTTTGGAATGCTTGGATAACTCATCATTATCTTAAGATAATCTGCTCGCTAATCACACTAGACAAACAGTTAGAGTGTAAGGAAGTAAGGATTCGATCTTAAGCGACTCAAGAACATGGCAGTCTAGAAAGACCGACCTGCGCTGATACCACTTGTTGGTCCCAGATCAGAGTATGTATAATGTGCATCGGAAGTATTAAAATAGTTAAATACACTCTAAATTGCGGGCAATTCAGTTTCTTATCAACTCAATTTTTGTATGGCAGTTTGAGAAACTCAGTTTATGTTATCCAGCAGTTTAGATTAACAATTTTACATTTATAGTGAATTAACAGCTATACACTTCAACACTTTCAAGGTAAGTGTTGAAGGTTTCAAGATATAAATTGGAAATTGTTAAATGCGTAAAGTAAATGAAAGTTGTAAACGACACAGGATATTTATAGTGGTTCGGAGCTTTAAGTCCTACGTCCACTCTTCGGATATCAGATTCAGAAATTCACTAAGCTATGAGATACACTCCTCACGATCTATAGCTAGTTGTTGTAGAGACCTCCGTCCACAGCACAATGGATCACTCGCCCAGGTAGTTGTACCTCACTCATTCTTCAGTTCGTCGAAGGCTCTACGTCTTCTCTGTGAATTGGCAGTCGTTGAAGATAGACTGAGGGTAAACCTCCATTTTCCTTCTCCGGTAGAATGGATGATTTAGTTCTTCCCAGAACGTACACCGGTTGGTAGTTGCCTGTAATAACCTGCTCTTCGTTTGCAAGATCAGGCTGCTATGTTCTCACTCTGAAAGTAAGAACACCAAGTCAGTAGATTAAGTCAGCAGACTTAATCCTCGTGTGCTCAAAGTCACACGGTGAATCTCCAAGGATTCTTTAAGCAATGAATGCATCGTGTTCAATAAATAAACAACGGTATTAATGTCTTCTCGCTTGATAGCGTTAAATGTTTGAGCTTTAAGTTCAGCAGAGAGGCGAGAGTAAAATGTGTCGGAGATTCAAGAGATGCAAAGGTCTAAAGGTGCAAAGGTTATCATGTCTCGTTGTTCCTGCTATTTATAGATTGGAAACCAGAAAATAGCCGGTAGAGACATTTTGAAAGATGTCCAATCATAGTCCATCCTTCTCTGAAAAAGTTGCTTGCTTCTCTACTTTTTCTGCTACACTGTTCTGCTTTGCAGGGCAGTTTGTACTTGATGTGTCAGACGCCGAACAACGTTGTACGCCACTCGCAAATGAGTCTCTGACTGTCTTTTATCATTGACTTCCTTAGAGTTCTTCTGCCACTGATCGGCATCTTGTTATGTACGTATTTTTTGACTCGAGACTGTCCTGGTCTAAAACTGTGAGTGCTTCTCGACAGTTTCTTTGTAAATATTGTATCCACAGTTTTGTTTGAATATCCAAGCCTTGACAGGAAAAACTGTCTGTGCAGTTTTTCATACCTTTGCTCTCCTCTGCTTTTCTTCGCCCTTTATGTTTGACAGTTATCTCGTCTGAATGGCGTCTTCTTCAAAACTGTTCCACAGTTTTGACACATCTCTTCTCCTAGACTATTACAACTCGATCATCCTATACAAGGATTACATGAGGTAATAACTCTAGACCTAGACTTTGGTATATAATTTTGACACATCAAAACATCAATTTAAGGTGGGATTTCTACATCAACACCTCGCACCACGTTGGATGGATGACACAGACAAAAGTTGCTAATAAGTACAAGTTTGTATATCAACGTTTACTTGAAATATTTGGAGTCCTCTCACCCCTCCAACTGGTAGAATTCAAATTGAGAGTCTATAAATACCCTTAAATTCAAATTTGAAAAAGGGAGTTTTGATGGATTATCATATGAGAGTGTGAGAGATGATCTAGAAGATAAATATACGCAAGAAGAAGAATTCAAATAGCTAAGTTCTCTAAAATTCCTCCAAGCTTTTTTGCTCGAGATCATCATGTCATCTGGACATATGATTGAAGAAGTACATAGATGGTTTCAGTTTTGAGTTCAGAAGAAGAAAAATATTGCTTAATTGGGAAAAGCTAAAAACTTACATATTGTGATTACCTGACGTTGAGAAATGTCACAAAACTAAACATGCGAGAAGAACTGTTGTTATCGCTCATATTGTGTAGTATTGTAGACAATTAGGTTACAAGATAAAGAGCCTAGAACTGGAGGTTGTGGTAAAGCTTGACCGACTGGTGTGGAAGTGATTAAGTCGTGGAGGCTAAATCATATGTGTGGAGAACTGTTAGTGTATTCTATAGAGAAGTTGTAGCTTACAACTAGAGGAAGTGAATTTCATTTTAGTGGCAAGAAGAGTGGACATAAAGATATGAAGATCCCGAACCACTATAACTGTTTGTGTCCTTCGTTTTTCATTTATTTCTTTCTTGTGCATCACAAATCCTTTTGAAACCCAACAAACTGATCACACTTGTTGGAATATAACTGTAATTCACTCTCTAAATTGTTCGACTTTAAGACTTTCACAAACAACTTGTAATTGAACTTGGGCCCATCTAATTATAAACCTTTCTGCACGCACATCTACTTATTGCATTTTTGTGCACTCTAATATATTCATATAGTGTCATCTAATGAACTATTTGTTTAAAACTACCGAGGCAATCAAAACACGTATGAATATGACATTAATCCGATAAATATTCGATCCGTTAGTATAATAACAATTCAATTAGAATTCAATTTGATTAGCATGATAATAATCCTATAAAAAATTCAAAAGAAATAAATACAACTAGAATTCAAAAATTATTTGGTACGATCAACATAATACAAAATCTTAAATTAAGTAAGATTACAGTAATACAAATGACTAAACTCAATTTTGATAACTATTAAATAATTATAAAAATAATATAAAATACTTTCTTTTGTAATTTGTTAATGAATGTTCGTATCTGCTTCTATTAACAAATTTTCGAATCTGAATCTGTTATAAAAAATTTTGTGTACTTAACTTGTTGATTAATTAGATAAATATTCAAATTCAATAAACCTCAATTCAAACTCATTATTATCATGTTTATTGGTATAAAAAGAAGTATCATATCAAAAATCTTTATTCCTAGATTCCCTTTTGGGTGTAATCCTAGCTTTCCTTTTGAGTGTAAATTATTCCCTCTGTCCCGTGTCAATTGTCACAATTCTTTTTGGCACGGGAATTAAGGGGCGGTTTGATTTAACTCTCAGGAATCACTTTGAGTATGAATTTGATAGTAGAGAGATTGTGTATGAGTTTGATTTTTGGGAATCATTGTTGATTCTAATGTTCGGTTTACTAAATGAGTTTTGGAATCATTTTCAATTCTAATGATCGATTTTTTAAGTTTATATAAAATAATTAAATTATTATACAAATAATAATTAATTTAATAATAAATAATAAAAAAATAAAATTTTATTAAAATAAATAAATAATCTATTTATCTTCTTATTTATTTTATAAAATATAAAATTATGATACAAAATAAATGATTGATTTTATAATATTATTATTATAATATATTAAAAAGAATAATATATAATTATAATAACATATAATATTATAAATAATATAATTATCAAAAATATTATATAAAAAGAAAAACTAAATAAATAAGAAAACAACTATAAATAGAATGGATTAAAAAAAATTAGATTTACACACATTGCGCGAATAAATATTATTTGAAATAATATACAAATAATCTTATTCATAATATTATGGTAAATAATATTATTCATTTTATTGAATAATAACTTATGTTTCTATTGTATATAAATTATCAAATAAAGAATTACCGCGTTTTAGTATAGTGTAGTTTGTTTAAAATAATATTAATTAGATACTATATTAATATATGAAAATAAATTTTAAATATAAATAATATCTATTGATTTTTTTGGAAAAAAATATTTTATTTTAGCATGTACACATTTTAAAGCATATATAAATTGACATATTGCAATCATTAACTAAAAATTTTAAAAATATGTTTACTTTATTAAATATTTTTTATTTAAATTTATACACGGATCTCAATAATTTTGGAGGGAAAATCCTAGAACTCCTTTAGTAAATTACTAGATTTACACCCGCGCGATGCGCGAGCAAGTATATAAACTTTCATTTTATTATTTTATAATATCATAAAATTAAATATTTTAAATAATTTTTTAATTATAAATTGTTATTAACATTAGTTTATCTAATTATTTGTTGATATTTAAAAAAGAATATATAAACTTAAAAATAGAACCCTAATCTAAAAATAAAGCTAAACTTTAAATAAATAATAATGTATAGATAAAAAATTAGGGAGTTAAATTAAATTAATTTTAAAATTCAAGTTTATTAAAATTATATTTGTTTATTGAATACAAATATAGTGCTACCCTTATAAATGATAATTGTAGTTATATTATTAATAATAATAATCTAAATTATCAAGGTATACATATAAAAAAATAAGACTAAGTTTGATCGTTAGATCAAAAATAAATATTGAAAAATTGCTGATTTTTAAGATTGGTTCAACTGAAAATTATAATCTTAAATTTATACATGAATAATTATTTTTAGAAATAAAATTTAAAATCATATAGAAGATGTAATAAAGTATATAAGAATTATTAAAATAAAGTAACTTTTTCATTAAAATATACTAATTGAAATTTTAGTTTTTCCATAAATGTATGGGAGCAATATTAGATATAAGTGTATTGTTATATTATTTTATCTTATTTATACTTGAGTATAAAACCATGATCACACTAACAACTAACTATATATATATATATATATATAGAAGATTAAGAAAAAAGATTTACTATTACATCGTGTTTTCAAATAGAGTTTTACAATTTAAAATGGAATGGTTTTTTTTAAGAAAAAAATTACATAAAAGTAATAATTATTTTGAATTGAACAATTTTAATTTTAATTCGTAGACTTGTTTTGGTACATAAACTAAATAAATGAGGGACGCGTATTTAGTTAATGAAAATAATAACAAAAGGTAAGCTTTGTCAAATAAATATTTTATGAGATCAATGTAAATATAAAAGGGACTAAAGAAATAAAATTATAACAAAAAATATTGATGTAGCACGGATTAATTGTACAGATATTAAATATTGAATAATTTATTAACTTTAATTGCAGTACATATGAGCATGCATTACTGCAAAAGGATTGAATGAATTTATAACTTATTGTGTTGATGTGCTAGCTATGCTCCCTTATCGTGTTAGATCTACCGGCAAGCAGGCCCTGTAGCAAGCTAAGGGCGGGACTCCATGCTTCGCGAGAGCAATTCCGCCGTGCCATCTGACTGAATATCTAGTCTCGTCGTACACCTATTTTTTATTTGTACTGATTGTTTGAGGTTGTGTTGATGCACGATAACAACATTGTTTTTCAACCCAAGCTATTTTTTATTTGTACTGGCTGTGTTGATGCTCGACAACAACATTGTTTTTCAACCCAAGCTACTGGTTTTTGTCGCTAGGTTCTTCATTCTCAGTGAAGTTTTTTGGATTGGGTTGCCTGCAACCACAGGTAGAAGCACCAAATTAGACAATGTTGAATGTGGTGAGGCTGGAATGAAAATGGCCGAGGAATTGGGGATGAAGATAAATGTAGATTTTAAATAGGGGATAATGTAAATGGCGCATGATCTTTTAAATTAAGAATTCATAATAAATGAAAATTTTGAATTCTAGAAATATGAGCAGAAATGTATAATAATGAAGCAAGTAATAATTATTCTGCCGAATTATTGAGAATATCAAAGGTCATCTAATTTTTTGAGAAGTATATTGTTATTATTTTCGAGATTCTGATTTGTTTGCACAATGACCGATAATTTGAATTAATGGTTGGTCTAAAATTTTTGCAAAAACATTGCACAATTTTTGAGAATTTGAGCGGGAATTTTTTCCGGACTCCTTTAGTATAATAGATAGATATAGATATAGATTTAAAATAAATAATTAATTAAATAATAAAAAATTAAGAAAATATAATCGTAGTAAAATAAATAAATAAGAAAATATTATAAATAAAAATTATAAAAATCAATAAATAAGAAAAATAATTATAAAATAATTTGAAATAAATAATTTTGGTAATGAGATATGAGAATGAAAATGGAACCCACCATTTTGGAGTGTTTTGGTGATTCCCAAGTATTTGGGTATCATTCATATTTTTTCATTCACATACCCTTTAACCAAACATTGTGTTTTGGAATCATTCCATTACCTCATTCCGAAACCTACCAACCAAACGCCCCCTAAGAGTTGTGAGTGTAGGATGAGTTAGTGAGATTGATATTTTATTGTTGAGTGTGAAAAAATTAAATTTTTTTTAAATATAACAATTTGATTGAAACACCATATTTGGTAGGTGTGATAATTGAAGTGGGACGGAGGGAAAATCTTTTAGCGCTTAGTTATTTAGATATTTAAATAGTAATAAAACAAATAAATAATAGAAAAAGAGTTAAAAAGACCGACTGCTGCTGGCCTACACTTCCCTCCTCTTTTTCTGTTGGGTTTCGTTGATTTCATCTAATGAACGCAGCGGAATAATGAATCAACGAACAGATCTAGATTTATAATTAATATCATGCGTAGAGAATCAACATAGATAAAAGGGAAAAACTTACAATTTCTTCCGTAGAACACAAGCAATTCTGACTTGTCCTGGAGCGCGAATCCACCACTAGAGGTATCCACGTGTCGAATCAATCAGGTGCAGAATCCAATTCACAGTGTATATTTAAACCAGGAACGCTAGGAATTCCTACAAAGAATTATGAAGGCGTAGAACTCAAAACCCTAGGCTTTGTGTATTTGATATGAAAAATGCCTAGGAAACGAATTCTCTCTCTTCTCTAAAAGTCACGTTAATTCTTATTCTCTAAGAATAAGTTATTCTCTTATATATAGAGGAGAGTCTCAAATCTTATCTAATAAGATTTGGGCCTTATTTATTTCCATATCAAATCCAATAATTAATAATTTAATTATTAATATATTATCAAAATAAATATTAATCCAATTAATATATTATATATACTAATCATATTAGTATATTATCTAGAAAGATATATTAATCTAATTAATATATATTATACTAATCTAATTAATACAAAATCTTAGTCCATATCTTTCATTTTCTTAATTCCTCATTTATTAGATCCCGATCTGGTACAAATTTTTCTTCGCTCCCATGAGTTTCTTTCTCCTTTTCAATTTCTTACTAATTTCGAATTCCAATTCCCGTTGTCATTTCGATTTTGATAATCTTAAACATGATTATTTTAATTGACAACTTGTTTTTGTTCCTAGGGTTTGCTAAATCCAAATAAAATTGAAACATATTTGAAGCTAATCAGATGGCTGCAACACCCGCCAGAGCGCGAGCCGACTACGATTATCTCATTAAGCTCCTCTTGATCGGTGACAGCGATCCGTATTACTTACTCGCTCAAATGTGTAATTTTGCAATTTGTTTTGGATTTTGTGCCTTTTCATTTGAAATGTGTAACAGAATGCGTGTATTTGATTGGTATTGGCTGTTTGGTTCGAAAAGTCTGTAGTTCGGCGGTCATTGTTGTACTTAGCATTTGTTTGGGGATATCAGTAATCTTATTTTTGCTCATTTGATCGATGATATGTTATATATGATCTCATGATTAAAAACCATGGAGCTCTCTACTTTATATAAACGTATGGCGCTTATGTTAAACCCATAATTGGTTGGGTGACAAGGAAAAAGGAATTCTGCAAATTATACCGTGGTATTTTGAGCTCATGGTCTGTACACTACCCGTTTCATACATATTTGCAGGTATTTTGTTATTGTTGAAACTTGGTTAGATAAATATTGGGTCCAAATGGGAAAATGGTTTTCATCTATGACCTATTCGAATTCTGATAATGGGTGTCGGCCTTTTCAGTCATGAAAGCAAATATGAATAGGATTTAAACTCTGGACTATAAGCACTATGCAAAGTAAATGTCATGCAGTTTGATATACTGCTACTATATTCTATCCAAAATCCTTATCTATCAAGTAAGCAACATGCAAAGCTTGATGCTATGCTTCATATAGATTAAGGATTTAGATCGGATCATAAATGCCAGATGAATTGGTCTGCTTAAACATGAATAGCAAGCTGCTGAAAGTGAGATGCTGGATGATTTCATGGCTAGCAGCTGAATTGTGTACTACTGAAAAGGGTGAAACCATGTGTCCATGCAACATGTTTATCTTTATAAGAGTTCTTTTTGTAATCCTGTAGTAAATTATTAACTCTTTTTACTCTGCTTTGATACAAATGTTGTGATTCTTTCAAATTGACTTTGATAAGTTTGATGCAGAAGTTATGATTTATGAGTTGTCGTTTTTCCTTCAGGTGTCGGTAAGAGTTGCCTTCTTTTAAGATTTTCTGATGGCTCTTTCACCACCAGTTTCATTACTACCATTGGGTTAGAGTCCTTCAACAATAGACTGTACTCCATTTGGGCTCTGTAAATTTCTTGCCTGCCTTAGTTGATTATATTTTCTATTGTAGGATTGATTTCAAGATAAGGACTGTAGAGCTTGATGGGAAAAGAATCAAACTGCAAATTTGGGATACTGCTGGACAAGAGCGTTTCCGCACTATCACTACTGGGTTTCCGCACTATCACTACTGGTAAATTTGTTTTTTATATATTGTTATTTTGTTTATTCTCCAGTTTTTGGACTCTTCCGATATTTGTGCATTTACATTCTGTAAACAGAAATTCTGTATGCAACTGAACTCGTGATGATGTACAAATTAACCTTTTATTGGTTGGGGAAATAGATGTACTACTGAATGGAGGGTTTCAATTTTTGGCTGATGAACTTGAAATTATTGTTTGTTTATCGTTCCTCTTGAACATGAATTGTTTTCTGTATGCATCATTGAACTTAACTGAGTGATCAAATTGACTATTGTAATGTTATTAGTTATCACTTGAATGATTTTGCTTACTTATCATTTGAATGATTTATGCTTATTGATGTGAACTGGTTCCTCAAATTGTGTATCCTCAAGCTGCACCAATCATCGAAACTTAGCAGTTGATCAATCACATTAGAAGCCCAGTATTTGTGGTGAGAATTGTTGACTAACTTTGCATCATTCATGATGACCTTTCCTATAATTAGCCATTCATATTGTGGTCCTGTTTCATGTGATCTAACTAAAGGTCTTTAAGGATACTTGTTACAGTTTCCATCTCACAATCAATATATTGCCTAGATAGGCAAAAATTATTGCTGCACTTTCCATCTCAATATCAGTATATTGCCTGAGAAAATGTTTATCTTGCAGCTTACTACCGTGGAGCAATGGGCATTTTGCTGGTTTATGATGTTACTGACGAGTCATCTTTCAACAGTAATAACTCCTGATACTCGTCTTTCAATTTTCTGACCAGCATGAGAAAAACTCATCTTGGATTCATAGTCTGCTTAATGCCAGCCAATGAATCATTTACCTAATTAACAACACCATTTTTATGGTACAGTAAATTGTCTTGTCTAAATGACTTCATCATTTTCACAGACATTCGGAATTGGATCAGAAATATTGAGCAGCATGCCTCTGACAATGTCAACAAAATATTAGTTGGCAACAAGGCTGACATGGATGAAAGCAAAAGGGTCTCTCTCTCTGTCTCTTATCAAGTCTTGCATCTGCATGTGTGTGTATGCTGCTGTGAGTATAAAATTTTCTGCTAGGCATGTTTGTACCCTGAGATTAACATGAAATTAAAATGTATTTATGGCAATAAACTGAATACTACCTAATGCTTCTACAATTGAGCAGCAGGTGGTACTGTGGGAATACCATCAATGCTCACATCCAGTTTGCACGTCTGAAGACACATGTTTATTACATTTTCTCAGTTTTCCCATTTATCTCTTGTCTATCTTGTTTGAGCAAGTCAAACTGAGATAACTTTCTCAAATGTTTATAGGCTGTTCCGACTTCTAAAGGTCAAGCACTTGCCGATGAATATGGAATCAAATTCTTTGAGACAGTAAGTAAACCCGTCATTCATGCTGGGTCTTATATGAAGGATCCAACCCAAATAAAATATTGTTGAACAGAGTGCTAAGACGAACATGAATGTGGAGGAGGTTTTCTTCTCAATAGCCCGGGACATAAAGCATAGACTTGTTGAAACTGACTCCAAGGCCGAGGTATTTATTGTCAATTTTTTTCCAATGTGAAGTATTTTACTATTTCAATGGGGAGGGAGTGTTCCCAACATAACTCAGAATCTATGACCATTTAGTCATAGCCAACGAGGGCATCTAATTTCAGTTTACTGTTCTATGTTCACCTAACAATACTGAGATGACGTGTCCAGCCTCATACCATAAAGATTACCCAAGCAGATCAGACAGCAGGGGCTGCTCAAAAATCAGCTTGCTGTGGTTAAGCCCGAAGATGGGATGGCCAGATTCATCTCTAAAATTGACCGTTTTGACAAGGAAACAGTCTTTGTTTTGACGGATATCCATGTTGCTTGTAATGTCGCCGCTCTAATTATTTTTTAGATGCTAGACAATTGGGTTTTGTTTCCATTAATGTTTTCCTTATGAATTCGCTAGATTCCTTATAAATATTTGGAGACGTTCAATATGTTAAATATCTGTGATGTGATTTTTTGGAATTCTAGAGTTATATTTCACATGATTGTGAAGTCTAATATAAAAATCGAACTTCTCTCTTATAATTAATCTCAAGTAGTACTATAATAGACGCGTGTTATTGCAGGCGTGTTCGTATGTTTGGAAGAAATAAAATAGATGTAACCCAGCTTAAAGCGAGAGAGACAGCCATAGTCATGAAGCAGGCAGCGCAGCAATAATGATGAGCAATCAGGCACTAGTCCTTTTCTGTTTATTAGGCAGATAAGTGGTGGTCATAACGTATATCTCACATGTCCGTTGGCGGTGGCCATTTCTTGAGATTGAGAGAGAGAGATAAGTGGTGGTCTGTTGAAGTTGAGGAATACATTGAGATTGAGAGAGAGAGATAAGTGGTGGTCTGTTGAAATTGAGGAATACAGAGAGAGAGAGAGAGAGAGAGAGAGAGGGGGGGGAGGGGTAAAGGAAAATATAAAGAATAGTCAAAGTGGGGGAGGATTAGTTTTAGGCTTTAGGTAAAGTGGTGGAAAATGGTGGTAGGGTGGGTGGGAATAGGGTGGCGCCGGGTGGTGATAGTAGTGGGGTTCGCTACGCACACACCGCAGCAGCAGCGCATGCTAGCATTCATCACCCCTCGTCACCACCCACCCGCGGCCCAATCTATTTTGCCGCCACTACTACTACTACTACAATTCTTTCTCTATCTCCCCCACTCCTTCATCGCCCATCATTTCAATTTTCAACCACCTCTCAACTCCCACCACCACACTCAACCACCGCACCTTGTAGCTATCGTGCGCTTCATGACTAGTCCACCCCCTAATTCCTATCCATTACCCACTAGATAACAACATCCTCCGCCTCCCTATATTTCTACTTCACCAATCTCTGCAGGGACTAGTATCAATCTCTTCAGTAACATCAATTTCTTCCGCCGCCGTGCTACCGTGCGCCTCTTCCATGACCATCCCCTAGCCACCACCTACTCTCCTTTCTGCAGTCCCGTCGCCGGCGTGTTTTAGTGCTAAGTTGCAACTTGTAGACGTTCTCGCTTGCCACTTAATAATCATATTACGACATGTCTTCCGCCACAACAGCTGCCGCCGCTGACGACGCTGTCACAGTGGCTGATACGGCTGAGAAGCCCCAACGGAGGTTTCCACCGCCGTGCTGGACCCAAGAAGAGACCTTGGCTTTGATCGAGGCGTACCGGGAGCGATGGTACACCCTCCGCCGCGGCTACCTCCGCACGGCGGACTGGGACTCGGTGGCTGCCACCGTAGCGGGCCGCTGCCCTTGCGCCTCCCCGGCGAAGACCTCCGCGCAGTGCCGCCACAAAATGGAGAAGCTCCGTCAGCGCTTCCGCGCTGAGAAGCAGCGCGCCGCCTCTTTCCCAAATCCCGGCGGCCGGTATTTCTCGTCGTGGTTTTTCTTCGAAAACATGGAAGCGATGGAAAACGGCACCACGCCGCCGGAGACCGTACCGAAGCCGGAGAATTCAGCCGACGTAACTCAAGTGAAGTCTTTCCTGGATCAGAATATAGTGAAGTTGAAGCTCAAATCGAAGAATAACACCGATCCCGACCACGATTTACAGTTTGACAACGGCATCAACTCAAAGAGATTCAATTCCGGAAGCCAGATCCGGATCAACCACTCGCCCTATTCAGAGATTCCAGATCAAATGCAAGGAATCATCCCTCACGATGACGATCACGATCTCGAGCTCATAAATTATGGAAGCAGATCTCAACTGTTGAACGCAATACCAAAACCTCCGTTCACATCCAGAGCGAAAAACTCGAGCAAAATGTTAAACCATTTGAGCATCAGCGACGGATTCAACCACCAATTGTTCCCAACACCACTGAGAATCAGAAAGATCGAAAACTTCGAGCCGAACATCGATTCAGGCATAAAAAATAGGCGCAATCCAATTGAAGATTTTTGGGTGAGAGCTGCCAACAATCACAACAACAACAACAAATTCGGTGGTAATCCGGATCCGGGAGCTGTCAACGGCGGCGGATCGAAGAGGGCGAGGAGCGCGTTGGAGGAGATCGTGTCATCCATCAAAATGCTAGGCGAAGGGTTCGTGAAAATGGAAAATGCGAAGATGGAGATGGCGCGAGAGATGGAGGCTGCGCGAATGGAGATGGAGATGAAGCGCAACGAAATGCTGTTGGAATCGCAGAAGCAGATCGTGGATGCGTTTTTGAAGGGATTGTTTGAACTGAAGAAGGGCAAGAAAATTAAAACTGCTGCCGAAGATTCACCTCGCCATTAATTCTTCCTCAGTAATTTGAGACTGAAAGTTCATGTAAATGTTTTATATTATTTTATAATTTGCAATGCCAATATAGTTGGTAGCGTTATTCAATAAGGTGGTTTTATGGTTGGATCTTGAATTTTTACTAAATAATTAGGAATGTTAATGGATCAAGTTTATCGGGCTATGAATATTTGATCTTATCAATTTGGTTTGAAATTTTGTGTAACCAACAAATTCTAATCATACTACTAATTTTTGGATTTTCATGTCAATAAATTAATATTTATATTGAATGGATCTTGTCACGCCCTAAGACGCATCTAGAAGAAAATTTGGCATGTGTGTTTGAGATATGAATAGCATAAATGTAAATAAGATAAAACATTCAAACACTATTGGTAATTAGAAGACGGATCGGGGCTCATCAAATGACATTATTAAGTTCGTTATGTCTAAAGCAAAAATTTTGCTAGCAGCGAAAAGTTTAAGAGAAAGAATACATATGAAGATGTACCCTCCAATCCTAACTATTACAAAAAAAACGGAAGTCTTGGCCAGCATACTCGTTCGCCCGTCGTCACTACCGTCAACCAACATATTTTAGAAAAAATGTCTACGCTGAGTACTTGCAGGTACCCAGTGGACACATGCTCAAAGTAGTTATCAGATGACTGAATATCATGCCTTTTTAGTAACGGCCACGCATGGGTTTTGTTAGGTGCTGATGTAGAAATCCCACATTTAATTTGATGTTTTGATGTGTTAAGAACTGTATACCAAGGTTTAGTCCGAGTTATTACTTCATGCAATCCTTGTATCGGATAATCGAGTTGTAATAGTTCGGGTAAGGTAAAGCACCAAAAATTGTGGAACAGTTTTTTAGGACAAAACTGTCAGAGCAGAAGGACCGGAGAAACTGTGAAGACAATTCAAGAGGTCCTATGCGAAGAAAACTGTGAAGACAGTTTTAAAGAGCCACATGCAAGAAAAACTGTGAAGACGGTTCAAGAAACAAGAGAGCAAGAAAACTGTGAAGACAGTTTTATGAAGAAGCATGTGAGAAATTTATGCAGACAATTTTAAACTGTCTAGGACCGTATAGCGGAGAAAATTGTGGACACAGTTTTCATAAAGAAACTGTCGAGAGGCGCTTACAGTTTCAGACCAGCACAGTTTCACGCCAAAAGGAACACGTGAAAAGCAAGATGCTAAACAGTAATAAAGAGCATTGAAGACTCAATGATAAGGAACAAAGATACTCTCAGTTATTACTGGAGTACAACGTAGCTTCGAGTCTGACACAAAGGACAAAACTGTCTCTGCAAAAGCATGGCAGTGTTCAGAAAAGGCATAGGAGCGGGTCTGCTTTACAGAAAAGTATGACCATTGATTGGACATCATACGAGTTGTCTCTACCGGCTATTTTCCAATATCCAACTATAAATAGAAGAAGGATCAGAGAGACACTTTACGACCTACAAAACACGAACAACAAATCGAAGATTCTACATACCTTGTCGTTACTCTGCCGAATTTAAAGCTCAAGCTCTAAAAGCTCTCAAACAAGAAGGCATTAACTCTGTGGTTCATTTATTAAACACGAGGCATTATTGCTTAAGGAATCTTCGGAGATTCACCGTGTGACTTTGATTACACGAGGATTAAGTCTGTTGACTTAGTCTATTTTCTTGGTGTTCTTACTTTTCTAGTAAGAACACAGCAGCCTGGTTCCCAGTCGAGGAACAGATTCTTACGGGCTTTTGCCAACCTACGTACGTTCTGGAAAGAACTCAACCATCCATCCACCGGAGAAGGAGAATGGAGGTTTGTCCTCAATCCGATTCCGACGACTGCCAGTTTTGAGAAGACTTCAAGGTGCCACCTGGCTTCGAGGAACTGAAGAAGGAGTGAAGATAATCTACCTGGGCGAGTGATCCAGTTTGCTGCGAACACTAGTTTTCGTGGTGATTGGCTATAGATCGTGAGGAGTGTAAACTTCATCTTCTTAGTGGTTTACTGGATTAATTTCCGAAGAGTGGACGTAGGACTTAAAGCTCCGAACCACTATAAATATCCTGTCTCATTTACAGTTTTCCATACCTTTATCTTACACAGTTTTAAACTGAGTTTGAAACCTTCAACACTTCTCTAGAGTGTTGAAGTGTATATCTGAAAACTGTTTAATTAATACTGCTCAGCTAACTCTGTTTTTGTAATCCTAAACTGGGAAACTGACCCCCCAGTTTTAGAGTGCAACTGCTTATAAGAACTTCCGCTGCATATTTATTCATACTCCGATCAGGGACCAACAAGTGGTATCAGAGCAAGTCGGTCTTTCTAGACTGTCCTGTTTTGAGTCGCTTAGGATCGGATCCATATTTTTTGCACTCTTATTTTTTTGTTAAGTGTGATTAACGAGCAAATTATCTTAAGATAATGATGAATTATCCAAGCCTTCCCATGTACAACCCGGAGAAGTTCGCGGTATGGAAGAAGAGGTGCCTCGTCCAACTGAGGGCTCAACATCCAGAAATGGATGAAGTCCTGAAGAATGGACCTCTGAAGATCCAGAAGATTAATATCCAACTTGGAGGAGCAGGAGATGACCCAGGTGGTGTCCAAATGGTAGATAAGCCACTGGAAGAATGGACATTTGAAGACAAGAAACGTCATCAGCTTGATCCCATCGCTCAAGAAATGATCATGCAATCTCTCCCAGAATCTCTCATGGACGAAGCCATAGAGAACAACAGTGCTAAAGAGTTACGGGAATGGATCAACGAGCTTACTAAGGAAACTGAAGTGATGAAATGCAATAAGAAACAAATGTGTGTTGACAAATACGAATCTTTCCAGATGCTGCTTGGCGAAACGATCAAATCAATGGAAGCAAGGCTCAACGCCATTGCCAGTGAGATGAAAAGTCATGGAAAATAAGAAAATGTGGCTGACATGAACGCCAAAATTCTTTCAAGAATGCCGAAGGAAGATTGGTTTGTCAAAACAACTAGTTTAAAGACCATGGATCTCTCGAAAATGTCCACCAAAGAGCTGTTCGCCGAACTTCAAGCCTATGAATGGGATATTCAGATGGTGAACAAGAATGAAGCTGTTAGAACCCCGAATTCAGCAGCAAATGATGATGCTGCATTCTTTGTAAAGAGAGATTTCCAAAGACGAAAGAAGAAGCCAGTTCAATTTGAGAAAACTGCCTACCAATCCTCACCAGCGAAGAATACCTACACCTCAGTTCAGAAGAAGGAAACTGACCTATCAGTTGCCAAACTGGAGGAACAGATGAGGAACTTGGCCGTACTTCTCGAGAAGGCTAAAGGAAAAGGGAAGGAAGCTCAGTCCAGTGAGCAAAGGTTGACAAAGAGAGAGCCACGCACATGGTATGAATGCAACTCTCCAGATCACCTGAAGTATGAATACCCTCTAGTTTCTCAAGAGGAAAGAGACAGACTGAGGAAAGTGTTTGAAATGAGAGCCTCTAAAGCTGTGGCCCAAGCGATGTTGTCCATAACAGAAGTATCAGACGTACCAGACCATGATGATGGCTATTACACGTCTGAGGATGAGAATGATGAGGAAGCACTTATGGCCTTCATGGCGGCTATTGATGGAGATGTTACCGATGAAGAAGATGACGCTTCAAATTGCGAAATAGTGGTAACAACTCATCTACCCTAATCTCTTGCATCTACATGCTTTGAAGAAAACTCAGAAATTTGTCGCTCAAATTCGGAAGATGTTTCTCTTGAAAACATTATTAAAGAGGAAGAAAAATTTCATGAGATTAAGGATGCACTAGCTAGTGAAAATGCCTCACTAAAATCAGAGATTTCAGTTTTGACCAATGAAGTCGCAAAGATGAGGTCAATGAGTGAGGATTTTGAAAAAATCAAGGAAGAACATTCAAAAATCTTTAAAGATTTTGAAAATATTTCAAAAGAATGTGATTCCTTGAAGAAAACTGAGCATGTTGAATGTGAATGTACTTTCAAAAAGAGCTCAAGAAAATTAGAAGAAATTTTGAATGCTAAAAAAAAATCATCTGATAAACACGGAATTGGATTTTTGGAGCACCAAAATGAGAAGGTCTTAAGCGAACATGCATCTACATCAAGAATTAAGAAAACATCTTTAGGCTCTGTCAAAGCCAAACCTAGGTCAGGCATAATGTTGGAAAAATGAAAAGTCAAATCCAAAGAGCCAGTTAAGCAAAAAGAAAAGACCAAATGCTAGTCAAAAGCTGACCCTAAACTGGCACCTCGACAGGGAATTAATACAGTTCGTAAACTGTATAAACCAACTATCGAGAGGAAAACTGACTTTCCTTCAAAACTGGATTAGCGTAATGTTCGAACTACAAGGAATCCAGTTTTACCAACAAGAACGACTGAGCAGCAAGTATATATTGCAAGGAAGTTAGTTCGACAACCGGATAGAAATCCGAGAGGTTATAATAGAACTCAGTTTCATTATAATATTTATCCGAATAGGAGGAACACCTATTCAAGGCCTGAGTCTAAGCAGTTTTATCATTCGAAGACTATGATGGCTAAACACCCGAGAATAGTTTCTCGAGACTCTTTCAAGAACAACAGTTTCAGAAAGAGTTCACACACCACAACCTTTCTTAACATGCATCCAAATAGAATACAATATTTTAGGAGAAAGGTAACCATTCACTTAAGAATGATTCAGTTTCACAAACTGTAAGAGTAAAACAAGTCTGGATACCAAAAGGATGGATCCAGAAAACTGACTTTGCAGGACCCGAAATGATGCGGGGACCTAAATGAAATTTTCTGTCTAGCAGGGACAAAGTTCTCAAAAGAAAACAAGATCATGGATATTGGATAGCGGGTGCTCAGCATACATGACTGGAGAAATGGATCTACTAAAGAATCTTGTGATGTGCAAAGGACCTTCTGTCACTTATGTGAACAAGGCCAAAGGTCGAGTAATTGGAAAAGGATGCGTGGAGCACAATGGAATCATCATTCAGAACGTGTCCTTAGTCACCAATCTGAAGCACAATCTTTTAAGCATTAGCCAGTTGAGCGAGAGTGGCTACATTGTCAGTTTTGAAGAATCAGAGTACCACATCATAGACAAGCTGACCAACGAGACCAAGATCAGAGGAATCAGAAAAGGAGGTCTTTACGTTGTAGACTGATCCAGTGGAGAAGAAGGAACCAGCCTCCTGGGGCACAGTTCCTCAGATGGAGTAAACTGGCTGTGGCACAAAAGATTAAGTCACCTGAACTTCAACTCGATCAGACATCTAGCAAAGCATAACCTAGTTGAAGGACCGCCATAGAAGAGTTTCCAAAAAGAAGGAGTCTGTAAAGCTTGCCAGCTCGAGAAATAGACAAGAGCCTCATTCAAGAACAGGCCAGTTACAACAAGCACAGACCAGATCTTGGAACTGATCCACATGGATTTGTTTGGTCCAGTTACTCCACCCACAATTGGAGGAAGAAAGTACACATTAGTAGTCGTTGATGACTACTCAAGATACACGTGGGTGGTGCTACTCAAGTCCAAGGATAAAGTCAAGATTCAGCTGCCAAAACTGATTACCCGTCTTCAGAATGACAAAGGGGTGACAGCTAAGAGGACAAGGTCCGATAATGGAACAGAATTTTGCAATGGACCCCTCATGGATTTTTGTGCTGAAATTGGAATCGGGCATGAGAAGTCTACTCCAAAAAATCCTCAACAAAATGGCCTTGCTGAGCGGAGGAATAGAACACTCAAATAAGCAGTGAGAACCATGCTGGCTGAAACCAACCTTGGAAAAAGATTTTGAGGAGAAGCCTTAATGACAGCTTGCTACACGCAAAATCAAAGTGCATTCAACATGCGGCTGCACAAGACTCCTTACGAGATTTACAATGGTCGTAAGCCTTCTATAGCTCATCTTTGTGCTTTCGGTTCTCCATGTTATATTCACAACAATGGGAAGTCCAAATTGAATACTTTAAGCCCTAAGGCTGATAAAGGTGTGTTCCTTAGTTACGGACACCCTTCATATAAGGGATATAGGGTAATCAATAAGACAACCCAACTTGTGGAAATAACATGTCATGTTGTTTTTTATGAAGCTACTCTAGTGCGCTGGACAATTCAAGATCTGGGTCTGGAAAGTCATGAGATCAAGGATGTCAATAAGGAACCTAAAATTGATCTTGATCATAATCAAACAGTTCCCCTGACTAGATCTATGAATGATGATCCTAAGACTCCAGTTGCCTTGACTGAACCCAAAAAAGTCGAGAGGGCCAATGATGCTCATGTCATTGTCGAGGCCTTAAAATTCATAAACATAGAAGATTAGAATGAAGAGAAGCCCCCTGAAGCCAAGACAACAGTTTTGGAAGCAGTGCAACCTGAAGCCAAGGAAGTCAACCTTGAGGCCACTGAAGAAGCAGCTCCAGCTGACCAGCTAGTTGCTGTGGAGGATGCAGTTCCAGAACATGGAGGTGAACCATCTCACCAAGAACGCCCAACAGTTTCTGAGACAACAGTTGCTCTTATTGAAGCTATATTTGTGAAGAAGCCTAGTTGGCTAAGAGATCATCCTATTGAAGCTATTTTAGATGATATTGGCAATCCTGTTCGAACAAGACAAAGCACTGCATTGATGTCTTGCTTTATTTCTCAAATCGAACCTGTGAAGATCGACGAAGCTCTTCAATCAACGTATTGGATTAATGCGATGCAAGAGAAACTAGGAGAGTTCACTCACAACAATGTGTGGTATCTGGTGGATAGACCAACACATCAATCCGTGATCGGTACCAAATGGGTCTTCAAGAACAAAAGAGAAAAGACCGGTACCATTATTCGAAACAAAGCAAGATTGGTTGCCAAGGGGTACGCACAATGCAAAGGGATAGACTTCGATGAGACGTTCACACTAGTTTCCAGACTGGAAGCCATTTGTTTATTCTTGGCGTATCCTGTTTATCATAACTTCACAGTTTTTGAAATGGATGTGAAGAGTGCTTTCCTCAATGGCGAATTGAAGGAAAAGTCTACGTTGAACAACCCCCAGGTTTCAAGCTAGGAAACCAAGTCTACAAGCTAAGAAAAGCCTTGTATGGATTGAAGCAAGCACCTAGAGCATCGTATGAAACTCTCTCGTAGTTTCTGCTCAAGAATGGTTTTGAGAAGGGCGCAATCGACCGAAACCTGTTCAAGATAAAAGATGGAGAGTGTTGGGAAATTATTCTCCCTTAGGAGTCATTTGTAAAAGGTTTTGTTGAATCAAACCTTAGCATTTGGTCGATCATTTGCTGAATTCTAGATAGTCTAGCATATCATGTAATGTCCTGTATAGGTCATCTATTGAGTTGTAATAGTTTAGTCTGCTAGAAGATCTAGCAGCAGACATCGGAAGTCCACGTTTGCTAGAAGCCATGCGGTAGCAGAATGCTAAGGCCTTAGCATTTGCTAACGATCAGCAAACCCAAGAAAATGCTAGCAAAACAGATGTCAAAGAATCCTCGCTAGAACCTTTAGCATGACAAACATTCGATAGCAGATTGCTAAGGAGCATTAGCAGAACAAGAAAGTCAAAGGTTGGAGACACACTGCTATTCTGACAGAAAGTACACAAAAAGGAACGGAGCCTTCCCAAAGTAGTTCGAAAAGTACAATGCAACGCAAAAAGGGACTGAACAAGTCATATCACTCTCGGACAAAGGAGCCGTTGTGTCTAACGGATATGGAGATTCAAGATTTGAATCTCCATCTATAAAAGGCAGGTCCAAAAGTGAGAATGACTACTGCTTTTATCACTTCAGACATTCACGAACACTCAAGCAAGAGATTCCTTTGACAAAGTGAACAAAGTAAAAGTAGTCAGTTGAGAGCTGTGAGAAA
This sequence comes from Plectranthus barbatus, assembly GCA_026898455.1. Lineage (NCBI taxonomy): Eukaryota > Viridiplantae > Streptophyta > Magnoliopsida > Lamiales > Lamiaceae > Plectranthus > Plectranthus barbatus. The sequence goes on along the minus strand of JAPKLW010000029.1, from coordinate 820,689 downwards.
GAATATTAAAAGCTCTCAACAACCAGAAGTGTCGTTCATTGATTTACTGACACTCCATTGAAGAGATTCTTGATTGCATTCAAGAATCCTCAATCATTGGGATTCCTTTCTTTTCAGAAAGAATCTAACAGTCGAACACCTGAAAAGGTCTAGACTAAGACGGGCACTTAGCCGTATTCAAGGGAAGTCAGGAAGTAACTATAAAACTTCCAAATCAGGCAAGGCAGGAGTTTCGAAGGTGTGCCCTTGACTCAGCCGAACCAGCATCTGAGGAGTTCAGGTTATCGGAGGATAGCTGTCAAGTAGCCAGGCCGAAAGCTCACTGCCTACTTAACTGTAAAAGGCAAATCCTTGTAATCTGTATACTTACTTTGTGAATTCTTAGCGTATCGGCTAAGGAGTGGACGTAGATCTCTTTGGATCGAACCACTATAAACACTGTGTCCTTTTACTGTTTCATTGCTCACACGATTTAAAACCTAGCAATCATATTGTTAGTGTATAAATGTGAAGAAACCTAATCTTTATCTGAGCTTAACTAACTTTGAAAGGAAAAACATAAAGTGTAAGTGACGATTATTTATTCCGCTGCATTTCGTGTTTCTGTCTAAGCATGACGACTCTGAAATTTAAGGACCAACAAGTGGTATCAGAGCAGGAGGTTGAAAAACCGACTACTTCTGAGTCGCTTAAAACCAGATCTACATTTTCCTTGCACTTTTATCTGCTTCTCTGTGTTTCGCTTGTCTAGCTCAGGAGACAAGATGTTGAATCACCATGCACTCGGGAAGTACTCCAAGAAGAACTTCAAGTCTTGGAAGAAGTTGGCTCTTATAAATCTGCAAAGCATCCATCCTGAAATGGAGGATGTGCTGACCAAAGGTCCAATAAAAATTATGAAACCTAACACTTTTGTAGGTGAGCCTGCTGCTGGTGAAGGACCAAGACCACAGATGGTTCCAAAGCCCTATGAGGAGTATACCACAGAAGACAAAAAGAGGGCTCAGCTGGAACATATAGCCAAGAAGCTGATTTATGATTGCCTACCAAAATTAATGGCTAACAAATCTCTTGACTTTGAAACTGCTAAAGAAATGTGGGATTATGTTTGTGAAGCATCGCAAGAAACAGATCAAATGAAAAGAAATAAGCTACAAATAGCTGTTGATAAGTACGAGTCATTTTCTATGATTGCAGGCAAATCCATACAAGATATGGAAGAACGCTTCAACACCATAATCGGTGAACTTAACAATCTTGGAAAAGAGTATGAAAAGGGAGAGATGAACAACAAAATCATCTCCAAACTATATCCAAGAGATGACTGGTTCGCGAAAGTGACAAGTTTGAGTGAGAAAGATCTCAACAACATGACTACATCTGAGGTATTTGCTCAACTCAAAGCTCACAAATTTATTATACAGCAGTCGAAGAAGAATGAAACAGCTGTAGCACAAGCTGCATCGAATTTTGCTGGCAACTCTGAGGACTTAGCGTACTTCGCTAAGAAGGACTTCAGCAAACTCAAGACAAAGAAGCCCTTCTACAAGCAAGAAAGATCTGCTCCAGCATCACCCGCAAAGGAAGTTATTTCCAGTGCAGGCACACAACCTATTGATCTGAAGATCAATGAGCTGGAAGAACAGATGAAAAAGATGCAGAAGATGCTGAATGAAGCTAAAGCTGAGAAAGAGGCGAAAGAGATTCAACCATCATCATCTAACCGCTCAGTAGAGCGAAAAATTAGAACTTGTTTTGAATGTGGTTCTCCAGATCATTTGAAGCATGATTGCCCGAAGGTCAGCAGAGAGGAAAGAGAACACCTGAAGCAAAGATTTGAAAGACGCGCTGCTAAAGTAGTGACCAAGGCGTTGCTGACCAGGACGGAGATTGCTGACATTCCTGAGAATGACGAGGAATTTTACTGTTCCTCAGAAGAAGAAGATAGCAAGGAAGCACTGTTCGTGTTGATGGCAAACATTGTTGAAGATCAGTTTGCTGACGCGGACATTGATGCTGAGCAAAACAATGAATCAGCTCTCGCTGCTGAGGAAAGTGAGGTATTACCTACAAACCCAACTAGCATTCCTATCATAGATGAATTGGAGGAATCATTTTTCGATTCCGATGAAGATTACTTGACAAAGTTGTCAATTGAGTTTTCAAAAATGTATGTGATCAAAAACGCAATCATAGGTGAAAACGTCTCACTTCAACGAGATATTCAATCTTTAACCGAGGAAGTTGAGAAACTGAGGTTAGAAAGTGAGAAATTCTTGAAATTAAAAGCAGATTTTCCCAACTAACTGACAAATGTCAAAATTTAGAGAAAGAAAATCTTGCTTTGAAAAGTTATCCTCGAAAGGACTGCATTTGCATGTACACATGCAGCAAGGCTGCTCTTGATGCCCTTGTAAGCCAACAAAGACACCATAAGGATAAGTCTGGGCTTGGATACGAATCCTCGAAAAGGATATCAAAATCCTATGATGATTCTTCTAAGAAGAATCCAATCGTGTTTGTATCTCCTAGAACTATTACTGCTGAAAAAGGAAAAGAAGTTGTCGTTGCTGAATCATCCAGTGCTATGACAGTTGCTAAGAAAAAGAATGGACGATCACAGAATACGCATAAAGGATCTCAGCAGAGGTCTTGTGCAGAGACTGCTAAGTATTCATCTGCTAGACCTCAACAGAGGCCTACGTTAGAATCTGCTAAACATACAACTCGTGGACCTCAGCAGAGGAATCCTAAGTTGAATGCTGTGCATGAATCAGCTATACTTCAGCAGAGGAACAACAGAGCGAATACTAAGTATGTGTCGGCCAGACCTCAGCAAAATCCAAAAGCATACACTAAACCATATTCTACACGACCTAGGTATGCTGAGCATTATGTTCCAAACGCAAGGATAGCTAGACCTACCTTTCAGCAAAGAAAGAAATATTTTTACAATGCTGTAAAACCAACATATCAGGAAAACACGTCACATAGGAGGAACACCTATGTAGGTCCTGAGCCCAATTCATTTGTTATTTCAAGGGCAAGGAAGGCCAAGTACACCAATGCACATAGTTATAAACATGCCAAACATGGTATGCCAAAGGGTGAAGAAATGGTTAACAGTGAATTCAAGAAGAAAATCTTGAAAGTCACTAAAATGTGGGTACCAAAGGGAACCATGGTCAATGCTAATCCTGCAAGACCCGATGCTAAACGGGTACCTAAAACTACCTGATTTAACTGCAGGAACAGGACTCAACAGCAATAGGAACATGCTTATCTAATGAGTGGATCCTGGATAGCGGTTGCTCCGCTCATATGACCGGAGACGAAGGATTATTCTCAGATTTGAAAAGACTATTCAACGGTCCCAAGGTTAAATTCGGAGACAACAGTGAAGGAGAAGTCATTGGAAGAGGGTGCATTGAACGGAACGGTTTAAGAATCGTCAATGTGGCACTCATCTCCAACTTAAAGCATAATCTACTCAGCATAAGCCAATTATGCAAAAACGGGTATATCGTATCTTTTATAAATACTGGTTGTGCCATTGCTGATGCTATTTCAGGAGAAGTAAAACTAAGAGGCATCCGCAAGGGTGGTCTATATATTGTTGATTGGCAAAGCGGTCAACAACACTCCTGCTTTCTAGCTTTAAACAAAGAGGAAACAACATGGCTATGACATAAGAGGTTCAATCACTTAAATTTCGAAACTATTAATTACCTTGCCAAAAATAAGCTTGTTGTAGGTCTGCCCAATGAGACTTTCCACAAGGAAGGAATATGCAAAGCATGTCAAAAAGGGAAGCAGACCAAATCATCCTTTAAGACAAATCCTGAAAAAGAAACATCACAAAGGATCCTAGAATTACTTCATATGGATCTCTTCGGTCCAGTCACTCCACCCACTGTAAGTAAACGTCTATATACACTTGTGGTGGTTGATGATTTTTCCAGGTACACATGGGTACGTCTTTTAAAGACCAAGGATGAGGTGAAACTTATCCTGCCAGAACTGATCCTCAAGGAGCAAAATAGTAAAGAAGTTACTGTAAAGAGAATTCGATCTGACAATGGAACAGAGTTCTGTAATGGAGTGCTGATGGATTTCTGTGCTGAAGCTGGAATATCACACGAAAGATCTACGGCAAGGACTCCGCAGCAGAATGGTTTAGTAGAAAGAAGGAATCGGACGTTGAAGGAAGCTGTCCGCTCGATGCTAGCAGATTCCAAACTTCCTGCTAAGTACTGGGGGGAAGCAGTCATGACGTCTTGTTATACACAGAATAGGAGTGGTATCACGAGTAGATTCAACAAGAATCCCTACGAAGTGTACAACGGTCATAAACCCTCTATAACTCATCTTCGTGCATTCGGTTCTACATGTTATATTCACAATAACGGAAAATCTAAACTTAATACCTTTTCACCTAAGTCAGATGAGGGTGTACTTCTTGGTTATGTGCATCCCACTCACAAAGGTTATAGGGTATTAAATAAGATTACTGGTATTGTGGAAATAACATGCAATGTTATTTTTGATGAGTCTACGTTAGTGCGCAGAGAAAACAAAAGAAAAGAGGATAGCAATCATGAGACTGATGATGTTAATGATCAAACATTTTTAAATTCTTTCGAGAATATGCGTGTTGATCCGACTAAGTCTATGAATGACTGCAATCCAAACCAGACGCACTCAGCAGGGGACCAAACTGCTGACCAGGCCAGTGATGCTAGTGATCATGCTGAGGCCACACCTACAAACATCCTAGTTGAATCAGTCATTCTAGAGAGGCTTGATGATGAAGAGGAGAAGACTGCAAAGGACATTCCTTTTGGGGAAGGGATGCTACTCATGAAGATCTTGGCAGAGGCGCTGTTGAGATTCCAGTTGCTGAAAGAGTTGCTGAAGAGGCTCCCGTACCAGGAAATCCTGCAGCAGTTATTCCGGTTGAAGTCAATCCAGATGCTGAGCACCAGGAGGGTGCTATGGCGAACAATGTACAAGACGATGGTCACGCAGGGGAAGGAAATGTAGCCAGACCAATCAGACCTACATGGTTGCGCGCCCATCCTCTTGAAGATATCATAGGAGATGTTAATGACCCCATGATGACGAGACAAGGGAATGCTATGCTGGCTTGTTATATCTCCAACGAATAACCCAAAAAGGTCGAAGAGGCTCTATTAGATCCGGATTGGGTGAATGCTATGCATGAAGAGCTTGCAGAATTCACACGGAACAATGTGTGGGAGCTGGTAGACAGACCTGAACATCAAAGTGTTATAGGCACAAAATGGGTGTTCAAAAACAAGAAGGATGAGTCTGGTTTAGTTGTCAGAAATAAGGTGAGACTCGTAGCTAAAGGTTACAGGCAATGCGAAGGGATAGATTATGACGAAACGTTTGCTCCTGTAGCAAGGCTGGAGGCCATTCGCTTATTTCTTGCGTACGCTGCTTATCATGAGTTCGACGTGATGCAAATGGATGTAAAGAGTGCCTTTTTAAATGGTGAACTGAAGGAGGAAGTCTATGTCGAGCAACCACCAGGGTTCGAGCATGGTAATCAAGTGTACAGGCTCAAGAAGGCTCTCTATGGATTGAAACAAGCACCGAGGGCTTGGTATGGAACTCTATCCAAATTTTTGCTGAAGAATGGTTTTCAGAAAGGGAGGATTGATCAGACTCTCTTTCGCATTGAAGATGAAGGAAATATTTTGCTGGTGCAAATATACGTTGATGATATTATTTTTGGCTCTAGGAATCAAAGATTATGTGACAAATTTTCAGAGCTCATGACCAGCAATTTCCAGATGAGTATGATGGGAAAGATGTCATATTTTCTCGGATTGCAAGTTCAACAATCCAGCGAAGGAATTTTCATCCATCAGAAGAAGTATACTCGCGATTTGATTGCGAAATATTGTCCAGAAAAGACGAAGAGTCTGAGAATTCTGATAAGTACGACGTTTATAGCCGCAATTGAGAAAGAAGGAGACGATGTGAATCCTACTCTTTACAGAGGAATTATAGGTTCACTTCTGTATCTCACCGCCAGCAGACCTGACATATCTTATGCCGTCAGATTGTGTGCTAGATATCAGGCAAATCCTAAGAAGACACATCTAGACACTGCTAAGCGGATTGTGCGCTACTTGAAGTGCACAGAAGGTCTGGGAATTTGGTATCCAAGAGCAGATAGTCTTGCTCTAAGTGGATATTCGGATTCAGATTTTGGAGGATGCAAGATTGACAGAAAAAGCACGAGCGGTACATGTCAATTTCTTGGACATAAGCTCATCAGTTGGTTCAGCAAAAAGCAGCACTCCGTGGCCACATCTACCACTGAAGCAGAGTATGTGGCGGCTGCTAGCTGTTGTTCACAAATTCTCTGGATAAGGCAACAGTTGCAAGATTATGGGATTTCTCCTGAATGTGTGCCTATCTATTGTGACAACAATAGTGCGATAAGCATTACTAAAAATCATGTGCATCATTCTAGAACCAAACACATTGATATCCGTCATCATTTTATTCGTGATCATCAAGAAAAGAAGGATATTAATATCAAATATATTTGCATGGAGGATCAAGTGGCTGATATTTTCACAAAGCCTCTTCCAGAAACCAGATTTAAGGAGTTATGCATAAAGCTAGGTCTTATGGAGTTGGATGAGACCATGGGTGAATGAAACACCATTTTCCTTATTTTTGGAATTCTTGGTTTTCTTTAGATGCTATGACAGTCATCTGAACGCTGAGTTTATATGCTGAAGGAATTGGTGTGCTGAATGATAGTGTTCATTGTCATGATATACACAAAATTGAAATGATGAAATGCAGAATAGTTGGCGATTCTAGCAGAATTCCTATATTTTCAACATAAGGTCTTATCATGGTGAAGACATATTATAAGGAATTCTATCTCAGCAGAATTGTTGAATTGGAATTATGATAAACGGACGATCAAAGTAGAAAAGTTTACTTGATTTCATTCAAAAACAAACTACATACGATCCGAAGAAGGAGAACAGTCAAAAACTACAGAAAGTACATATTAATTTACAGAAGAGCGAGAAGGGTAGAAATCGGTGCTACGGAGGGTGGACGATCCTTCTGCTAACTCAGGGAATGACTGCTCCAGCAGCCAGCTAAGCTGCATGCCGTTGAGCAGAGGAATTGAAGAGTAGATTCGAACATAGTCTCAGATAGATTTGAAGATTAGGCCCACCCAGTCAGCCTCATCTTGCTCGTCATCCATGGCAAGCATGACTTGCCAGATTTCCTTGGACAGAAGGAAGTCGTTCGTATCTTCACCCAGTATCATGTGATTGGCAACATGGAAAAGGTCTCGGTATGGAGACTGAAGATCCATAACCGCAGGAGTTTGAGAGAAGCGAAACGCTGAAGAATGGCGCCACTTTCGCCAGGCTGTCCACTCCGGAGCCACTGCCCCATCCTTGTAAGTAAGGACAGGAAAGCGACCCGTGGGAAGTCCGAAGTCCCTCGCAAAGGACTTCGCAGACCATCGCACCATCTTTCCCTTGAAGGATCCATAAATTGCATCTTTCTCTGCCATGCAATCCTTGAGGAACGTCCGCAGGAGATCCCCGTGATAGTGTTGAGGGGTGGTAGTTACAAACTGCTTTAAACCAGCGTTGGTGATCTTTGACATCACCAAGCCTGCCTCGGAAGGCATGTCATGGTAAAAAGCACGGAGGGCGGCTTCATCTAGGATTTGGTTTCGGGTAATGTCGAGCATGTCACTCGGAGACTCCATGGGAAATGTTGGAGAGAAAGGAGTGTTTCTTTAAGGAGAAGAGTAGAGAAGAAGGGTTGTGATGTTGAAGATGATCACAAGTAACCCTTTTATAGAAGGAAAATGGTATCACAATTTATGACTACGCCTTGAAGATCGAATCATCACCAGAGAATGAAGCGTTACGATTGCATGGAGAATCAAATTGCTTCAGCAGTGACGGTTGGAGGTCAGATCACGTATGGCTCGAGGAGATTTTATGACGATTCGATTTCCTAAATCTTGGTATATGCTACCATGACATCAATACTTCTTTATCCATGTATGCTGAGTCATCTTTCACTTTCCATTACATATTTGAAGGAGGAGAATTTTTGGCCAGATTGGTGTTTAAAATCTATGTGATTTGAAAGGCAATTAATACGCTTAAAAAGATAAATCACATTAGAGACTGCCACGTCAGAATACTCGAGTGCTTCTCGGAGAAGGTGAAGAGACGCGACAGGATGCGAGTATTTGGAACCGTTGATTCATATCATACCTGGCAGAGTGAATCCCAACCATTGGATTCTCGATTTTATCCACTTAGCAAAATATTACAATTCCTGAGGGTAGCAAAATTTTAGAGTTGCTGAGCATATCTGTTCTTTGTGAAGAATATTTCTTCTCAATGCTGAGTATACCTCCAAATATGAAAGCTGCTCAGCCCACCTCTGCTGAATCATCAACGGCCAGTATTGCCATATTCTTCGTTCACTGTAAAAGATGGCACGGTAGTATGGCTTCGTATATTGATGCCATGTATTGACTGCTAATTATAGTAAAAAAGGTCGTGAATTAAGCTGACTCGTTGACTTGCCAAAGAAGAAGCATTTAATGCGTGCAGTCAAAAGGGACGAATGGAGAAGAGACACGTCATCAAAGACAAGATAGTGGAATGTTGATTTTTGCACGATACATCAAATATGCCCAGCCATTGATCAATTTGAGGAAATTCTATTCTATCCGTCAGATTTATCTTTATACACTAACTTCCTCAAAACTACATCCTACTCAAATTCAAATTCAAATCCCTAAAACCCTTCATCCTTGTTCTCTCAAATTCCTAAAACCCGAACCTCACCCAATCTCTGAATTCTCAACAATGGCTTCAAATCCCAACTCTCCAAAAACACTAAACACAGAACCATACCATCCTGAATCACCCCAAGCCTTGAATCCAGAAGATTTTATTGCGTCGTCTCCACTGGAACCACCCACCTTCATTTACCCACCGATTGCCGGTTCTCCGCTGCATGTCCGACATGCACCTGGTTTCACTGGCATAGAGAAGAAAGAGGATATCGACGAATCCATCCCCTATAGCAAACTTGTTGTTTTGGCCCGGAAAAAGGAGTTATCAGGCCATACAAGGGAGCAAAGGCGTCTGACGCAAATCATGAAAGACAGGATTCTATATATGCCTCTCGCCACCAAAGTTTTTCCAAAATGGATTCTAGACCTACTCCACTCAGAATCTTTGGTAAAGTATCTCTCCGCTGAACCTGTTCGCTTTCACCCTCATATGGTTTTGGAATTTTACGCTAGGGCAGTTATGAACGCTGATCAGATATCCTTCAAAACTAGCATATATGGTAACATTGTGGAAGTTAGCGCGGATTTACTTTCAAGAATGTTTGGGCTTCGAAATAATGGGGCCAAGATATCTCAATACAAGATGAATGATCTTGCTGAAATGGAGAGACATTGGAATCTCTGGAGGAAACAAGGAGAATTAAGGGACAAGAAAGGACAATTGATTACTTTCAAGGTTGCTACCCCGATTAACACTCTGTCTGATGAGTACAAGCTCCTTGCGGAGATAGTAATCAAAATGCTTCAATGTGATGCTGGTTCCTACTCTGAAATCTCTGCCAAGAAGTACTCTGTTATGATGGCGCTGAACGATAACATTAAGGGTAATTGGGCTGAATTCTTTTTCGAGCGATGGGCTGAACATGCTCGGAAGAATGATCACATGGCAGTAGACGGAACGTTCTCTTCGAACGTGAATTTTGGGCTGAAAATCAATAAATACTTAGAGATGTTGTTCACCAATACGAGAGTTGATCGTGGTGAAAGTCTACTTCCTACAGATTACATCCCAGCAACAAGGAAGGAGTCCAAGTCTGTGAATAGCCGAAACCCTCGCAAGTTGACAGGGAAGTCTAATGTGGACAAAGACAAACCCACATCCCCTGAAGAGCCTGATGCAGCCACTACAACACTTCAAATCTTACAGCCTGCTATTCCCATGTCTGCTGAAGAGATTGCTCTATTGCAGACAAACGCTGAGACAGAGCACTGCTTCAAAAATCTCCAGGAGATTGAGAAACTGGGGAATTTACCAGCTGATCAAATCAATGAGATAATGACTGCGAAGGAAGCCGAACAACCTCCATCTATTCTTGGGGCTATGGCTATACTGATTCCAACAAAGAAGAGAACCAAAGTCACCTCTCCTGCAAAGAAAGAAAAGAAGAAGACCAGGAGAAAGTTGGAGCTACTTTCTGAGAAGGAAGAATTAGAGAAGGCAGAAGCAGAGAAGAAGGCTGCTGAAGGCACTGTAAAGAATGTTGCTGACATTGCAGCAGAGAAGGTGTTTACTGAAGACACAGCAGAGGACACTGCTGAAATTGATCCAGACTACATTCCTAGGTCTTCCAAAAGCCTAGAAGAGCGCACTCAGGGAGTAAGAAAAACTAAGAGACAGCGTGAAGCTGAACTGAAAGAGCTCGAGAAGAAAGAATATCTAAAGTTCATTATTGAAATGACATTCGAAGGAAGAGACAGAAATTTCGAATGGATCAAGTCAGCCGCTGAAGAGTTTAAGGCTCAGAAGAGAGCCGCTCAACAGGCACTAATGGAAGAACAAGCTGTCAAGGAAGGAAAAGCTATCAAAGACGGAAGGATCACCGTCTCAATTCCCCCAGTCAACAGTGAAGGAGCTATCATATCTTCACAAGATGCTATGTCAGATGAAGAGCTTGACAAGGCAATTCACGAAGGCAGATTCAATGAAGTGAAGTCGATTGTGGACTTAAACAGCAGCTCAGATGAGGAACATTCTTTTCAAGACTTACCCAGGAGATTTCCAGGGAACCCAGACGCAGGCCCATCTGGAACTGAAAGAGATTTGGTTGACCAGGAAGGAAGTCATGCCAGGGATAAATCTGCTGAGCAGATTGAACACTTAGCTGAGTAAGCAATTGTTGTGCAAGAAATCCAATCGCCACCAATCACTTTTGAGGAATCATCTGCTAGAGGTGAGGAGATAGTTGCTAATGAAGGTCCTCACACAGAAGCTCATCCTGATATCGTCTCTGACGAAGAATCCACAGGCATATATGATGCAAAATCTCTAACGATAATCTCCTCAGAAGGCGTGGATCCACTTCGATTATCCTTCATGAGAAGAAAAGCAAATCCTGAATTTGATTTGCTGGGTCAAGAAATTGATAAATTCGTGCCCTTGATGGTTGAGGAGGATATAAAAGGTGTATTCGCTGGAGTATTGGAAGAAGATACTCCTGAAGGGAAGATATTGGGAGAAGAGTTCAGACGGTGGAAGAAGTATGACTACATCTCTCATGACCTTGTTATGGAGGAAAGAGAGATAATGATGGCTTGAAAGGGAGTGAGTTTGTGGAAGCATGAAGAGTTGTGGGCAAAAGAATGGATGGATCAATCTCCTTGCACAAAGCAATACTTTGATAAGGCTGTCAGCGAAAGACTTTAGTTAATTGAGGCTCATTGGAGAACATCCTCTCCTCATTCCTTGCCAATATCAACATTTGCTCCCGACGGATTATCTGATGGACACATACAACTCTCAAGACGTCAAGCCGAAGCTGCTGCTGAATACAAGAAACGCCAAGCAGAACTCTCAAAGTTCGAAGAATCATTGCATCATGCCCGATTGGCTGTGATTCGAGCAGCAGAAGAGAGCAATGCTCAAAGGTTCGAGATCGTAGCCTATCAGGACAGAGAGGAGGAATTGCGAGCCTACATGTTAGCATTCTCTGTAGCAGAAGCAAGGAAACTCGAGAAAGCTAAAAATGCTGCTGCTGAAGCAGAGTTTCTGAAAGGAATCGAGGAGGCAGTATATCTGCTAGCAACTATTGGTCGAAGAGAATACAAGGAGTACAGAAGTAGTCATGGAGGAAATTTCCACTTCCACTGCTAGGAGTCAAGCAGTCATTATTCCTACTACTTCATCCTTCTTTGCTACTCCGATTAGCACGATCCATCTTCCAACATATCTAGACTCTGTTGTTCGAATGGTCGTTCAAAATGCTGTGTCTACTATATCTGAGAGAATGTTGATTGAAGCCACGGACATAAGGAGGAAAATTGCGGTAGTCAAATCCAACGTTGATACCGTAACGGCCAGGGTGAACACAGTCGAGTCCAACGTTTCCTCTGTCAAGGACTCTGTGCAAGAAATAAAGACAGACGTAGCAGAGCATAAGCAACAAGTGGACAACAAGGTGAATTATTTTTCCTCCAGACTTTTGGATGCAATCAAAGAGGGGGAAGCAAGAAGGGCTGCTGAGGCTATTGAGAGGAAGAAAGTGAAGGAAGCAAGAGCCGATGCAAAAGAAGAACAGAGGAGAATTCTTGAAGAATTCAAACGGAAAGAAGCTGAGCTCAAACAGAAGGAAACATAAGTGAAAATCAAGATGCTCGAAGAAGAGAACGAGAGGTTGGCCAAGGATCTTGAAATAGAAGCTGCTGAACGTGCATCTGCTAAGGAACTTTTGGACAAATTCGTGGAGCTAGCCTCAAGCAAATTCGATGAATTTGACAAGATGAGGAAACCTGCTCCAGACTCCTAATTTTCTCCCTACCTCACTGGTATATTTTTTGCTAGCTCTTACTTTGTCTCCGTCTAATCTTTTTTCATTGTACTTGTAATTGATATATCATATGAATGAAAATTGATCAAACAGAGACAACCTCTCATTGTCAATCTCTGATTTTCACTGTGTGTCTTAGTTGAAATACACTATTTGTGTATTCAACACATCTGAAAACAATTGGATTGAAATTGAAAAAGTAATATGTCTGCTAATTTTATTTGGGTGCTAGGATTCCTAGCATATTACCTTTGCAGCATTTACATATGCGTTTAATCGAGAAATATTTCCCAGCACTTGTTGACGGGAAATTTCATTTTTTCGCTTTGCTTGAACTAAGGTGGATAAACTCTATGTTAGATTGCTAGAATAGTTTAGTATTTTGTAAACACAGGCATTCTTCCTCTTAGCTTCAGCAAATGATAGTAAGTTTTGATTGCACCAAAAATGGGGAAATTGTTGGGAAATTATTCTCCCTTAGGAGTCGTTTGTAAAAGGTTTTGTTGAATCAAACCTTAGCATTTGGTCGATCATTTGCTGAATTCTAGATAATCTAGCATATCATGTAATGTCCTGTATAGGTCATCTATTGAGTTGTAATAGTTTAGTCTGCTAGAAGATCTAGCAGCAGACATCGGAAGTCGATGTTTGCTAGAAGCCATGCGGTAGCAGAATGCTAAGGCCTTAGCATTTGCTAACGATCAGCAAATCCAAGAAAATGCTAGCAAAACGGATGTCAAAGAATCCTCGCTAGAACCTTTAGCGTGACAAACATTTGATAGCAGATTGCTAAGGAGCATTAGCAGAACAAGAAAGTCAAATGTTGGAGACACACTGCTATTCTGACAGAAAGTACACAAAAAGGAACGGAGCCTTCCCAAAGTAGTTCGAAAAGTACAATGCAACGCAAAAAGGGACTGAACAAGTCATATCACTCTTGGACAAAGGAGCCGTTGTGTCTAACGAATATGGAGATTCAAGATTTGAATCTCCATCTATAAAAGGCAGGTCCAAAAGTGAGAATGACTACTGCTTTTATCACTTCAGACATTCACGAACACTCAAGCAAGAGATTCCTTTGACAAAGTGAACAAAGTAAAAGTAGTCAGTTGAGAGCTGTGAGAAAGAATATTAAAAGCTCTCAACAACCAGAAGTGTCGTTCATTGATTTACTGACACTCCATTGAAGAGATTCTTGATTGCATTCATGAATCCTCAATCATTGGGATTCCTTTCTTTTCAGAAAGAATCTAACGGTCGAACACCTGAAAAGGTCTAGACTAAGACGGGCACTTAGCCGTATTTAAGGGAAGTCAGGAAGTGACTATAAAACTTCCAAATCAGGCAAGGCAGGAGTTTCGAAGGTGTGCCCTTGACTCAGCCGAACCAGCATCTGAGGAGTTCAGGTTATCGGAGGATAGCTGTCAAGTAGCCAGGCCGAAAGCTCACTGCCTACTTAACTGTAAAAGGCGAATCCTTGTAATCTGTATACTTAGTGAATTCTTAGCGTATCGGCTAAGGAGTGGACGTAGATCTCTTTGGATCGAACCACTATAAACACTGTGTCCTTTTACTGTTTCATTGGTCACACGATTTAAAACCTAGCAATCATATTGTTAGTGTATAACTGTGAAGAAACCTAATCTATCTCTGAGCTTAACTAACTTTGAAAGGAAAAACATAAAGTGTAAGTGACAATTATTTATTCCGCTGCATTTTGTGTTTCTGTCTAAGCACGACGACTCTGAAATTTAAGGACCAACAGAGAGGACATCTTGCTTTTTCAAATCTATGTAGACCATATCATCTTCGGCAGCAAGAACAACAAGCTATATGAGAAATTTGCCGAGTTGATGCAAAATAAATTCCAAATGAGTATGATGGGCAAGATGACATACTTTCTTGGATTGCAAGTTGATCAATCTGGCGAAGGGATTTTCATTAGTCAGAAGAAATATACTCAAGATTTGATCAATAAATCTTGTCCGGAGAAGACGAAGTCCTTGAGGATTCCCATGAGCACCAGTTCTCAGATTACTCTTGATGAAGAAGGATAACCTATCAATCCAACTGCTTACCGAGGGTTCATTGGCTCACTGCTCTATTTAACTGCCTGTACACCCGATATATCTTATGCCGTGGGAGTGTGCGCGAGATTCCTGGCAAATCCTAAGAAGTCCCACATGGAAGCAGCGAAGAGGGTCGTGACATATCTTTAGAAGACTGAGTCTATAGGTATTTGGTATCCCAAAATTGATGGAATTATGCTGAAGGGATTCTCGATTTCAGATTTTGGAGGCTGCAAAATCAATCGGAAGAGCACAAGTGGAACTTGTCATTTTCTAGGTCATAAATTGATTAGTTGGTTCAGCAAGAAGCAACATTCAGTGGCCACATCTACCACAAAGGCTGAATATGTAGCAGCTGGCTCAAGTGCTTTGGATAAAGCAGCAGCTTAAGATCTATGAGATAGAGACTAGATGTGTACCGATTTAGTGTGATAACAACAGTGTAACCTGCATTTTGAAGAATTCAGTTCTACACTCTAGGATGAAGCACATTGATATTCGTCATCATTTCATTCAAGATCATGTTGAGAAAGAAGATATCTCAGTGGAATATATAAGGACGGAGGACCAGTTTGCGGATATATTTACCAAACCACTACTTGAGGATCGATTCAAAGAGCTATGCATCAAACTAGGACTTCTAGAGTTTGATTAAATCTTGAAGGAAAGAGATGAAAACTGATCGGAGCAAAAACTGTCAAATTGATCGGTGCAAAAACCGTTGAACTAAGCGTGTGAAACTATTTGGCTTATTGGTTAAGTAAGTTGAGATGAGTTGTTTGCTTGATAGTTAAAGGAAAAAGGGAACGATTTTCATTCATTAGAAAGGGAGGAGAGTGCATCGTCCAAGCAAAAAAAAAAAAAAGAAATTACATCACAACACATATTCAGAAAAGTTTTTTTAAAAGCTTTTAGTAGGAAGGATGACGCCTCGGTGGATAGAAGACGGAGTCCTCAATTTTGGTACAACCTGGAACAAATGTCAGAATCTGCTACTCCAGGAGCGAGCTCAGTTGCATCTCAAAAGGAACGGGGATAACTGGCAGATTCTCGAAGGCATATCTCACTCGGTCAAAAACAAAGGAAGCCCAGTCAACCTCCTCTTCATCTATGAAAGCCATCATAGCCTTCCAAACCGGAGGTGAGAAGTCTTTGTCCAACGGTGAGTTACTGACGACCATCTGATTGATGATGTCGAAAGTCAGGCAATATCGAGGCATCAGGAACCTCGACGGGGCCGTCGGATGGAAATTGACGTTGCAATCTCTCCAACCTCTGCTAAGAAGTCCACTCTGGCGCCGTATCCTCCTTAAGATAGTCCATGACTGGCGTACCACCGTGAGGAAGTCCAAAGCTGATGGAAAATGACTCAAGAGACCAGCGAAATTCATGGCCGTTAATGTTGCCATGGATCTCATTATCCTCCGTAACATAGAAGCCATTGGCAAACACCTTCAGTATATCTCCATGGAAGGAGAAAGGTTTCCTGGTCACAAATGACTTAAGACCGTTTTTCGTCCGACCCCCCATCACCCCATTATAGACCTGTGGATTCTCCCAATACCAAACCATAAAGCCATGTTTGTTTAGGATTTTGTTTCGCTCGATGGTGATATCAGATAGAGAAGTCACGATCTTCGGATGAGTGGATTTGAGTTATATCTAAAAGAGGACGGGTTGTGTGCTAACCCTACCTCGTAAAAGGGGTATTTATAGGCGATTTTTATGCGTCGATCAAAAATGGTGGAAAATCACTTAAATACAGGACACGACTCTTCACAGTTCATAGTCAGAATCCGATGAGTCAACATTCAATGCCCAACAACTGCATCGAGCCATCCTGGATGGACATGTGGCTAATAGGTAAGAAGGCTAAGAGTTCAGAGTTAGTGAAGGGTCAAACCAAAGTTGTATGGTTTCCCAGAATTCACATTAAAATCTAAGGACGGAGTTTAGGAACTGAGTGCTTATGAAACTGCGTGAAGAAACTATCAAGGTCACAATTTTTAACTATCGAAGGAAATGACAGTTTCTAACTGGCAACTAAGGGTGACACATTTGCTCAGTTTTTTGATAAGTACAGTTTTGAACTATCTCAAGCAGTTTTACGAAGCCGTGGAATAGAGAAAACTGCCTTAGTCAAAGGCGCGAATTTTTGATTTCGACGAAGTCTTCGGCTACATGTCGCATTAAATGCAGAAAGTTCAATAGCGTATTACACGGAGCCACGTCGACCTTCCCACATGCTCCTGAACGACATGCCAAAGATGTGAACAGCCGCCTACATCAGCGTCAATCTCAGCCGTCCAATGCAAAAAGGAGTTTCAATCTCAGCCAAGGATTTTGTTTGATGATTGATCAACAAAATCCTCTTAAACCCTTTGTATTTTTTTTTTGTTTTCAACACTTTAACTCAAACTCTCTACTCTCTGCAACACAATCTCTTCAGAATCTCAAGCCTTCAACCCCAAGCCTTCTAAATCACTCGCATTACATCTGCAATCATGCTCAAAAAGAAAAATCAAATCGAAGGCGCAAGTACCTCAAATAAACCAGAGAATTTTACAGTCACAGAAAAGACTCTGCATGCGAATCTAGCCCGAAGCATGAGAAACGATGTCGACTCTTACGGTCTCACCAACCAACAGATTCGGGTGTCCCAAGTCATAAAAAAGAAATTTTTGAATTGGAAGGATTTCGCATCAATATCTTCAGACGAGGCGATTTCTATAGAGCTTTCCAAGAAGCTCATAGCAGAGAAGTTGATGCAGTTCTTGATTGTAACTCCAAGAAGGCTCAAACCCTATCACATAACTGAGTTCTATGAACACGCGATAATCCACAAGGATGATCGGTTCTTCAAGACGAAAGTAGACAATAAAGAGATCAAAGTCAATCCTGATCTCATCGCCGAGTTTCTTCATCTACCCAAAACTGGGAAGCACATCGCCAATTATCTCCACGATGACAATGAGGCAATTAAGAATCATTGGGATACATGGAAGAAGCCTGAGATTAAAGAAAAATTCTGAGCTGCCACCACGGTATCCGAACTGAACCCATTCCACTGAGGATGCTCTATTGTGGCGTTGGATCCTTTTCTGAGTAAAGCCATCCCAAATACGCCTTGATGATGGTTCTTGATGACTGTCCTGGAGGAGACTGGGTAGAATACATTTTTGGGTGTTGGTTGGAGAATGCAAAGAAAAACAAGGGCATCAGAAAAGATGGCAGGTTTTCTTTGAGTGTCCGTTTTGGTTTGAAGGTTAGCTACCTTCTTGAGAGCAATCTAGGTATTCAAAAAGAGGGGAAAGACCTCATACCGTCAGATTTCATTCCACCAAAGAATCCAGTCTACCGTTCAATTCAAAGAGATGAAGGAGACGATGATGGAAACGATGGTAATGATGAAGGGCATGACAGTTTTGAAGATAAGGAGGTAGATGCTGAGACGATTGAGAGTCTCGCTGCCATTCCACCAGTTAGAACTATCGAGGGTGCCAAGAAGTCCAAGAAAATTGGCGCCTCAGCTCAACCAAGGAAGATTATATTGCGGACAGTTGAGCAGCATGAGAAAAGGAGAAAGAGAAACAAGAGGAAAATCTCAACAAGCCTGGAAGAAGGTCTGCAAAGCATGAAGAAAGGAAAGCAAACAGTTGCTGATGAACCTCAAACCAAGAAAAGGAGGGGAGCAGATTTCGAAGTGTCGATGACAACAATGGCCAAGAGGCTCTAGTTTGAGGATACAATGCAAGGAGCTGGTCAGTCCTCCCAAACACAAGAAGTAGTTCTGAACCCAGA
This sequence comes from Plectranthus barbatus, assembly GCA_026898455.1. Classification (NCBI taxonomy): domain Eukaryota; kingdom Viridiplantae; phylum Streptophyta; class Magnoliopsida; order Lamiales; family Lamiaceae; genus Plectranthus; species Plectranthus barbatus. The sequence continues at coordinate 802,156 of JAPKLW010000029.1, read as the reverse complement.
CATCCTACCTAATGAGGCATTCAAATGCCTATAGCTAGTAGCTCAATGAGTTCAATCGACTGATGAGCAGTTTTATTATGAAAGAATGACGTGCAGCTCCTCAAATTCTGAAAGAACTACATCTCAAAGGAGAGAACAACCTAAGGATGGCCGGACTGCCTCAGAAGATTCGGATGAGAAAGAGGCATCCCCTCATGGTGAAGAACAAGAAGGAATCCCCTTCATTGAAATAGGGGGAAGAAAGGAGGCCGAGGTCGCTGACAGGGCAAGGCAGGAGCCCGAAGAAGCCGAAAAGAAAAAACAAGAAGAAGAAACTGCTGCTGAGCTGAAAAGAAAGCAAGAAGAAGAAGCTGCCGCTGAGCAGAGGGGGAAATAGGAGGAAGAAGCAACTGTCACTGCTAATCTACCTGAAATAGAAACTATTCCTAAAGAACAAGGCAGTAGGACAATTGTTCCTGTCACTGCTGAACAGTTCATGGTTATCCGGGAAGAAACTCTGTCTCCCAACCCCATCTCAATTGGTGTTCCAACCATGATCCTCACTAATGCTGTACAAAATGCTATCAACCAAGCATTAGGCCAATCAATGAGCCACAAAATACAGATGACCATGGATACTCTGGTTGATATTGTCAAAAAGGGGTAAGAGATGAGAGATGAGAGGATGCAGAAGCATATGCAGATGCAGTTGCAGATACAGATGCAGCAAATGAAAGAGGCCAGGGAAGAACAATTGAAATGGATGGTGGAAATGGCAAAAAACATTGCTAAGCAGTCTAGAGCTTCCTCATCTACCTCCACTCTTGAAAAATCGAAGGACAAAGAGCAAGATCAAGACAAGCCCAAGGAATAATGGAGGTCTGAAATATTTTTTATGTATCTTTTGTCGCAGTTTTTTGCTTTTCATGTACTTTGTAATGAACATATTTAGTGAAAGGTTAAAAACTACCGGTTTGAAGATAACTTCTCATTGTCTCTTACCTTAGATACTCTTTTAGCTGAATTCACATATTCTTGTGCGATCAGCAGTTTGATTATCGCTCTAATTTGATTTATATTAATCGAGTAATATCTTCATATTTTGGGGAAAGATCAATTAGAGTAGGTTGAATCTAGAGGAAGCACAGTTCTGAGTATGTGTTATAATGTCATACTTTGTAAACTCAGAGCAACTGCATCCTCATTTTGACTTAGATGGTATAGTTTTGACTACATCAAAAGGGGGAAATTGTTAGGTGCTGATGTAGAAATCCCACTTTTAATTTGATGTTTTGATGTGTCAAGAACTGTATACCAAGGTTTAGTCCTTAGATTTATTACTTCATGTAATCCTTGTATAGGATAATCGAGTTGTAATGCTTCTGGTAAGGCAAACCACCAAAAATAGTGGAATAGTTTTTTAGGACAAAATTGTCAGAGCATAAGTACTGGAGAAAACTGTGAAGACAGTTCAAGAGGTCCTATGTGAAGAAAACTGTTAAGATAATTTTAAAGAGCCACATGCGAGAAAAACTGTGAAGACGGTTCAAGAAGCAAGAGAGCAAGAGAGCTGGAAAACTGTGAAGACATTTTTATGAAGAAGCATGTGAGAAATCTGTGCAGATAGTTTTAAACTGTCTAGGACCATATAGCAGAGAAAACTGTGGACACAGTTTTCATAAAGAAACTGTCGAGAGGCACTCACAGTTTCAGACCAGCACAGTTTCACGCCAAAAGGAACACGTGAAAAGGAAGATGCTAAACAATCATAAAGGGCATTGAAGACTCAATGATATGGAACAAAGATACTGTCAGTTATGACTAGAGTACAACGTTGCTTTGAGTCTGACATAAAGGACAAAACTGTCTCTGCAAAAGCATGGCTGTGTTCAGAAAAAGGCAGAGGAGCAGGTCTTCTTTACAGACCATTGATTAGACATCATACGAGTTGTATCTAACAAATATTTTCCAATATCCAACTATAAATAGCAGAAGGATCAGAGAGAGACACGTTACGACCGACGAAACACGAACAACGAATCAAAGATTCTACTTACCTTGCTGTTACTCTACCGAATTTAAAGCTCAAGCACTAAAAGCTCTCAAGCGAGAAGGCATTAACTCCGAGGTTCATTTATTGAACACGGGCATTATTGATTAAGAAATCTTTGGAGATTCACCTGTGACTTTGATTACACGAGGATTAAGTCTGTCGACTTAGTCTATTTTCTTGGTGTTCTTGCTTTTCCAGTAAGAACACAGCAGCATGGTTCAAAGTCGAGGAACAAGTTCTTAAGGGTTTTTGCCAACCTGCGTACGTTCTGGGAAGAACTCAACCATCCATCCACCGGAGAAGGAGAAGGGAGGTTTGTCCTCAATTTGATTTCGACGACTGCCAATTCTGAGAAGACTTCAAGGTGCAACCTGGCTTCGAGGAACTGAAGAAGGAGTGAAGATCATCTACCTGGCGAGTGATCCAGTTTGTTGCGAATGTTGGTTTTCGTGGTGATTGGCGATAGATTGTATGGAGTGTAAACTTCATCTTCTTATTGGTTTACCGGATTAATTTCCGAAGAGTGGACGTAGGACTTAGGCTCCGACCACTATAAATATCCTGTCTCATTTATAGTTTTCCCTACCTTTATCTTACATAGTTTTAAACTTAGTTTGAAACCTTCAACACTTCTCTAGAGTGTTGAAGTGTATATTTGAAAACTGTTTAATTAAAACTGCTTGGCTAACTGAGTTTTAGTAATCCTAAACTGGGAAACTGACCCCCTAGTTTGAGAGTGCAACTGCTTATAAAAACTTCCGATGCATATTTATTTATACTCTGATGAGGGACCAACAGGTTTTACTCAAGAAAATCCTCCCATCGTGGCAAAATATTTATTATCTGATTGTGCAATCATTTACATTTCACAAGTTATACTATATGTTCGTAAGAGTGATATGGGAGGTGGCCTCCTACACTGGTCACGATGCACACTTGAGTGCCTTGAATACAAAAAGAAGAACTTTTTGAATAAGAGAAATCGAAGGTTGGGATTGAAATACTGCCACAAGAGCCGGTACTCAAAATGGGCGAAACACAAAATGACGTGAGCAATAATTGCGCAAGTGTTATCGATAAAAGCAGGCACACATGTCAAGCAACGAACACAATCATGCAAAACATTCTTTCGAATATTTATCTCTAACTGAGATCAAGGGAGCGATCCCGCACAATAACTTGCAAAAATATGGGTTCACGAGTGAAAACTCGAAGAGGATATCCTCAGAGAACACAAACTTGAAGGCTAAAACCAAGAAACATATGACAACAATTACTTTCCATCATGAAAAAAGGGAAGCGATCTCTCATAATACTGAGAAATTAATATGAATCTTCGAGCAAAGCTTGAAAGCAACCTCTCGAGGTCTATGCTATGAAACATGAGTCAAAGTAACTCTACCAAACATTCACCTCCAATGGGAGAATGGGAGAGGTCCCTCACAATATCGAGCGCTCAGCATGATTAATTGTTGTTGGAGATGACAAGTCATATATCGACATATCGCTCCGTTGAGAAAACATGAGAAATAAAATAAAATTAAAAAAGACGGTTAGTGTCATGTGACATTTATCTTAGGGTTGGGCTACGACTACCCTAGGAATCAAAGCTATCATCGATTCACGGACATGGGGCTCACCCTAGAATCAAGCTATTCTACGGGTTCTATTGACCCCACGCGAATGGAGGGCTCGAACTAGGGCTTGCTTTGGCTGTCCTAGGAACCGAATCAGCCTACGGTCCATCGCCTTCAAATATGTTGAATCGCTTATGGGTGTTTGCTGCTCTGAGAACGCGTGTAGCCTATGGTATGCCATAGCTGGCATATCAGTAGAGCATTGACAAGAATGAATTATACAATGTATGATGGCCTCATTAGCCAGCGGTCCACGCCCGAACCACCTCAGGGTCGTTCGAAGCTATCAATGTCTGAGGTACATCCTCTACTTTGAATGTCTACTTGACAGGTGTCGCGGGCTCACCACCCCTTGGCTGTATCAACACATCTTGTTAATAAAATTATTACCTCTAGGTAAAAATAAATCAATACATCATGATGACTCCAACAAAATAGAGAAATATTATTTGTGCAGAAGGGTTAATCCCATCGATCGATCTACAAACAAGCAATCAAACCGTCCCACAAAGGATTCATGTGAGCTACCACCTCTAAATCGAAGGATTGAATATCCATTGCATCCTTCATTCTTAGCTAAGATGAAGTTCAAGTTGTTACTAAAATAGGGATAAGTACCTTGACCCGAGGCAACTCGCATGTAACCAAAGAACGAGTATGAAACATAAGGACCCAGAGTCCATTACAATCTTCACTCCTGATGGAGACGAGGACTGTGTCATTACCGTATGGGGATGAAAGCCAAAACTCGAGTCCACCCCTAAGTAATAAAAATGAATATAAAATTCAATGCCATAGATGGTTATATCCTCTCATGGTTCTAACTTTGGCGATTAGTTGTAGGACTATTTGTCTTCACCCAACCCTGACAACTTAGCCGAAGACAGGGGGCTATTGTGGATGGTCAAGATCAAACCATGGAGAGAAGCTGAGCAAAGCCTATCATTCGGGCCAGAGCCACTAGAGAATTTAGATGTTCACCAAACTATACAATATTCACAACTAGTAGGGGTCGACCTTGATCTTGGTTAAAAGGGTCTACTAAAGTGCTAAGTCCTAGCAATCGAGTAACTTTGGCATTGCTCGATCAGTCAAAGCATCATAACAAAGACCATTAATAATGAAAGAAGGATCCTTCACCTCAATGATGACCCAAAACATGTCGAGCTATCACATTCATAATACAAAATGACTGTTTCATAACAAATCCTTGGATTAGCCCATAAACCCCCTAAATCATGATGATTATGATCCCTAGCTAGGCTAAATGTACTTGTATAAAAAAGTGAGTATCATATGAATAAAACATAACAACTGGTTCTATCACTTTTGAACCGTACTTCACTGTCTTACTAGTTATATCTATCTTTTAAGATCTCAATCACTTAAAATCGAACATTAACATGAGATATGATGGGATCTTAGCAAAGTCACAACTTATTGCAACATGAAATATTATGTGTGCAACAAACCTTATGAATTACAATGCTAAGCAAGTAAAAAGATTAAGACCATCATAAAGAGATTTCTTACGACAAATGAGTATTTCAATAAGTAAACGTATACATGTGTAGGTTAATTATTTTATCATTCATAGGTTCCAATAGATGAGATTTCTTAAAACAAACATTTAATTCATGTGAAAAGTTGGAGCCTTTGGGTAAAAGTCTACATGTGTAGCTTACGTGTTTAGTTTTTTCACGAGTTCTCTAAGATTGAGTCAAATGAGATAATAAAAGTATAAAAATCATGTGTCATATGACATTCTCGATTTTTATGACTGGAGTTAGTTGTGGTACATTTTTCTTAGATGTTATCCAGAGTATAACTCATTTGTGATGTCCCTACTCAATGGGATAACACGGTCTTGGTTTATCTCCGATAAAAATTCCATTTTTCTAAGGACAAGATGGATTCCAATTAAAGTACATAAATTGAAATGTACAATCTGTTCGAGTAATTTTACTGTAAAGGTCTACATGTGTGGCTTGCGACAAAACCGTTTGGGCAATTGGAGAAACAATTGTATTGTTTTTATGATAAGGTTACAATACTTTTTTATTTTAATGTTCTGTGTATATGTTATTACTTTAAGTTGTTTATTATTTTTAGATATGTTTATATCAACTGCATTGTTAATATCTTCTTTCATTTACAACTCGTTGACTGTTCCAAATTTTTTGGGATGAAAATGTGACATTGTCAAATTGTTGAAAACTTTTGGACTCATATTTGTTCTTGACACTCCCTGTCCAAGCCTGGCCACTGGCATGTCCTCATCTGAAGAATGCCCATGCTATAGCAAATCGATATGTGCATGAGATAATGCAACTTCTTGATGTTGCATGTGGCAATAACGATGGAACTGCCCAATTCCAGTCTCATCAAGCGCATTATGTAACAAAAAATGAAGGAAGGTAGTCTGGTTCGTGATCATGTAGAATCCTTGATTCACCTCTTAGATGAATACACTTTGATGGGTGGACTAATTGACAGTGATGTTAGGATAGACCTCATACTCAACATGCTACCAAAGGCATTTGATAAATTCATAATTACTGTTGAGAAAAAAAGAATGAGTATTTATAGTTTACTTGGGGATCTTGTCTTAACAAAACTTAGTTTGTTATTTGTTATGAGTCACTGATTTTCAAATAAATGTGGAAAGGCTAAGAGAGGCTCCGGTTGCAAGAAATATAAAGCAAGCAGTGAGAGTAAGAAAGATGAATTTTTCTAGTGTGGTAAGGTTAGTCATCGGAAGGTCAATTGTCTGGTGCTTGCTGCTAAGGGACATGATACGTCATGTGCATGTGTACAAAAATATGTTCAGCATCAATTTCTAATCATTTGTGGGTAGTGGATTTTAGAGTTACATATTTGTTATACTTTTTAGGGGTTCGTGCCGACTAGGCAGTTGAAGCATGACGAGGTTACCATCTCCAAGGATATTGCTGAGTGAGTTCCTACAACAACAATTGGAGATTTTACTTCATATTTTAGTGAAAATGTTTTGATTTCGAGAGATGTTTTATTTGTGTCGACTTTTTGGCGGACATAATTTTAGTTTCCAAGTTATTTATGGATGGATATTCAATTATTTGTTATAGTGGAGTTTTTATCATTGGTAATAACTGTGTTATCTGTCGTGGAATACTAAGTAACTCTCTCTATATCATTAATTATTTGCATAAATCTTCTGTGAATGTTGCATCTTATTGATATAATAATAATAATCATGAAAAGAGAGAGTTTTCATATTCTCATGAAGATATACTTATTTTTTGCACCTGAGACCTGGTCACATCTGTCTACAGAGGATCAAGTGAGTGACACATGATGAAAGTTTTTACTTAGTCTTGGTAGTTCCTCATTGAGTCTGTCATTCTTGTATAGAGGGTAAGACGAAGACCATGCCTTTTAAGGTAAGTGAGTCTCGAGCAACTGATGTGTTCGAATTGATCCACTGTGACTTGTGTGGACCGATGTTTATGCAAACTCATGAAGGTTATGAGTATTTTGCAGCATTTGTCAGACCATATCCGAATGGACCGTGCCACGCACCCCTCAGCAGAATGGTGTGGAAAAAGAAGAAATATAACTCTTTTGGAAATGGTAAGGTCTATGATGAATTATGCAAGCTTTCCTATTTTGTTTTGGGACTATGCCTTGGGAATAGTGGCATACTTGCTTAACGTGGCACCTTCTAAATTAGTTCTGAAGACTCCCTTCGAAATCTAGAATGTGCGAAAGCCTGCATGACCAAAATAAGAGTTTGGGGTTGTCCAACCTATGTGTTGTCAAATGAACCTGATAAACTAGAATGCAGATGTAAGATAATGTTGTTTCTAGGATACCCTAGGCAAACAAAAAGTTTTTTTTTCTACTGTTCTAAGGATCAAAAAATCATTGTTCACACTAATGTCAGATTCTAGGAGGACGAGTATTTAAAAAATCACAAATCTAAGAGTGACATCGTTCTCCACGAGCTTAGAGAATATGACACAATTCTATTACGAAAGCCTTGTGTGGTAGTAGTTGCATATAGTGTTGGTGTGGAAATACCTTCAACGACCACCGGTGCAAGGTGTAAAAACACAAAGTACTGCTCCAACTACTGACACAGCGCCGATGCCTCATCGTAGTTGGAGGGTTGTTAGACAACCCGAGACATACATGTTCATGGGACAGTCTTCTGACCTGATCCTAAAAAGGGCTGGACGATCCATATGATGAGGCAGTATTTGATAGGGATGCGAAGAAGTGGCACATCACCGTGGATTCTGAAATAGAATACTTTATAACAAAGGATGTATACCAGATATCTAAGCTGATAGATGGCTTTCGAGCTATAGGTTGCAAATGGGTAAACACGAGAAAGAAATGAGCGAATGGATAAGTTATGGCTCCTAAAGATAGGTTGGTGGTGAATGGTTATAGTAAGAAAGAGGTCATATACTATGAAGAGACCTTCTCACCGGTAGGTATGCTGAAGTCCATTCGAGCACTCCTTGATATGGCAGCACCTATGGTCGTAGAAATCTAGAAAATGGATGTCAAAACTGTATTTCTATACAGGTACAATGAGGTAGGTTGTGACATCTATATGAAAAAACCAGAAGGATATGCGCAAAAAGACAAAGAACGTCTTATTTGGAAGCTCAAGAAGATATTGTATAGACTTAAACAAGCTTCTCGGTCATGGAACTTGCGTTTTGACAAAGTGATCAAGTCTTATGGGTTATCATAATGTTTGAATGAGAGTTATGTGTACCGATTATATGTCAGAAGTCTCATGTATACTATCCTATGCACGAGACCAGATATCTGCTTTGTCGTGGGCATGGTAGTAAGATATCCGTCTAACCCTAGATAGGTGCATTGGACTACAACACATTCTCAAGTACTTGAAAAATACCATAGACTATTGTCTCGTCTACAAGTGTGAGAGTGTGTGTCCTGTGGGTTATATGGATTTGGATTTTATGCTGACTAGGATGAGAAGAAATCAATCTCAAGATATGTGTTCACGTTGGGTGGTGGAGCCGTATCTTGGAAGAGTGGAAAGTGGAAGTGCATCGTAGACTCCAACATGGAAATTGAGTTTGTTGCAGCTTTAGAAGCTTTAAAAGAAGTTGTATGGTTCCATATCCTCTTGTTAGAGTTGGATGTGATCCCTTGTTTGCTTACTACTATCACAGTGTATTATGATATTATTGGTGTATTAGCAAACTTGAAGGAACCCCAAACTCACAAGGCAACTTAACATATAGATATAAAGTACCATATCATACAAAAAATTGCAGCAAGAGATGATGTGATGATTGAGAAGATTGACACGAGGGATAATCCAGTTATCACAATTTTGATAGTCTAGGATAAATTGCTGGTTTAGGCAGCAACATAGTCAATAATTAGTAGTTTGTCTTGACTACTAGATATGCTAATACGTGCAGTATGTATTTATAAGACCTAAGTAAGATCGATTCGTTTATTTGAATTTAAAAAAATCTTGATCATGATGGCTTGAGGAGACCTTAAGCCTAATGAAGATCCATAAGTATGTACTAACTTGTGTATCAATCCCCGCCTAGTCCAGTGCAGTTGCCAATACCACCAGAAGAACCACTTCCGCCACAGGAGGCCCCTACTGGTAGTGATACCCCGATCTCATGGATGAAGGTGTCACTTTTAGATTCTATGATAAAGAGTCTTGCATGTACTTCTATATCGACATCTTGGGTGATTAGCGTGAGGTCATATCATGTTACGAATACCAAGTGCCCAAATATGATCACCAGTTTTATCATAGCCCAAATTCTATGTAGACAATTAATTCGAGTTAAGGTCGATCCCACGGAGAGTGGAATTAAGCTGTTCAACCTTCAATGTCACGAGAACCCAAATAAAACAAATGATTTATATTTTCCAATTAACCTACAAATACTTAAAAGAGAATATCAAATTTAATAAAGTGTTCGAGTTAATGAGTCTTAATATTGAATTGCTGAGAATGGTGTTCATTAGTTTCCTGTAATTAACAAAACGACAGCTAGATGGGTTCTCAGTTACCTTCTAAGATCTTGAACTCGTCTCAAATCCATACACTATCACTACAAGGAGCGTTCATAAGACAAAATGGAAAACATGGATTACCTATTGTCACTAGGTTCCCACTAGAGTTCTTCTTAGTCAACAACAAAATTTCTACCTAGGATTGCTAAAGATGCCCAATTACTGATGCCATGGTATGTTCACCCGAATAGTTATAGGTTAACCGGAGTTGCCCAATTCCCCTTTTATTATTGCTGATCATCCCACCACTAGTGCTTTCGCTGCCGCATTAAAATTTTTGAACATATTATAATACTATGTTCAGGACATTAGTTTCCAGCCTGGCCTAACTTAACATCACCCTTCCAACCCCTTGCCTTGATGGTTTTGTCACTTGGCTGAAGCTACCCCACTTTGGTTGCCCAATTCCCTAGATCTACTCGGGTAGCCATCCTGGATAGCCCAAATGGATTAGCTGACTAGAAAGAATATATCTCTTGGAGGAAATCAAAAAGGAAAGATGGTGAACGAAAACTTACTAGTTTCAACCAAGTTAGATAAACCGAAACCTCACACCCTACATCTCAGCTTCCTCAATAAATCAATTCATCCACCCCAAACGAAGTGTTTAGCTAGACATAAATAAAATAAAATAAATAACAAAACAAGAAAAATTACAAAACTTCGTATTAGATCTTGATGAATGATTAATCCTTCAAGAACATACCAACGTTTGATTCTCCACCAGAGAAACGAAGAACATAAATAAGCTTAAAACATCCAAGCATGATAAGTAAATAAAGTTTATGGCTACGCATACTAAAAGCCTTATTTGCCACATACGACAATTGGTTATTCCATGCAGGGAATTCCTGATTCGCCTCCTCTAGATACATCACTTTCTATGTTAAAAAACTTTCTTCTTTGGTTAATTGAAATCCCACAGACATAAATTTTGATTTGAGATTGATTGATTCAACTTGATTTCAGCAAGATTGACATCACTTTCCATCTTTCACTTGATTTGATTTCCATATTTATCTCCTTAATTGATGCTCCTAGATCTTACAATGACAACAAGCCTTTCCATATCCAACGTTCTTGTTGAATTTCCCAATACGAGGAGGTGTCTTCTGTTACATCAGGAAATGCTGATTCCTCCTAGTCCTCAGAGCAGGTCACTTGGACAATTCATCTCAACAGTCCTGAATTTGTCTGGAAATGACCAATTTCTCCATATTTTAAAATATTGATAACTTAGCAAAACCACCCCAACTCTACAACAAAATATGACTAAAGTACTAAAGAAAATACAAGAAAACTGACTTAAATGAGGTCAAATTTAGAGTCATGTCTGTGATAGCGATTTGTATATGACTATTTAGTACTAGAATTAGGTAACCATGTTCTGTTTAGAAAGGTGATATTCTCTAAGGAGCTAAAAACTGTTCATTATGCTAAAGAGCTGTAAGCATAGTAAGTTCAAGCATAAGTGAAAAAATTTGAGTGGTAGTCCTCATGAATAAAATATGTTAATTTATTTTGGAGCTTGTCAAAATATCAAATTAATTAAGGAATGTCTGTAACCTTAAATATGATGATATATCGAGCCTATGCAACTCGTTCCTCATAATGTGGTAATAAAGGAGTAGGTAAGTATTGATTCTTTGGTGGTATGAATCGATGTTAATTAATTATGTTCTGAGCTGAAAATGGGAATAAATTCATTTAGAGGCCTTCTTTATTATTTGCATACTATTCCCTAGTGTGGCCTATGAAAAGCTCTGATCCTAATAGGTTATTTCTAATGGTTTTCTCAGAAGAATTGACATGGATGGACCTGCATTTAGTCGAGTATTGTTGGTCCCGGTTTGTCAGAGTATAAAGTATATGCACAATGGAAATTAAGTTTGTTTGTTCAGAAAGCTTGCACTTATCCAAGCTGATGGTGATGCATTAGCTTGGTTTGTCGAATCTCATTCAGGTACTTAGCGTCAAATATGCTTAGTGTCAGTATTCGGTATATACTACAACACTTGAGTGTAGAGTTTTAAAATATAAGTATGCTGACAAACAAGTAACAACAAATGTAGTCTTGATGTTGTCACTGACAGGAACCTTTTCTTTCCTTCTGAAATAATGTGTAATTTTAGATTTGGAAGGTGTGGCAGTGTGTGGAGTTCTCTCGGAAGTACGCTTCTTTTGAGAACATTGGAATCTATGTTCCTGATGTGAGTAACTTGGTGGCAGCTTGTTGAACAAGTGTAAACCACCTCGGTTAGCTTTCATAGCCTTTAAATAGAAAGTGTGATTTGGATTTGGACTCAAGTAGGTGTTCCCCCTAATTGGTATAATTTCTCCTCTCAAGTTGTACTTGAGATTTGGTTCCCCGGTTGGTATGCTGATTGGGTTGGGTGTTCAACTTCCTTGTAGTATATACTGACTGCTTGGTTAAACTGGTCAAGTAAGCTGACTTCCTTGCAATAAGAATGTACTACTTCGTGTCTGTATAAGATTTTTCCAGCTTAGGGTTATTATGTTTAATCAACTTACCCTTTGACTTGGATTTATCTTTCTCATTCTAATCGGTCAGTTTTGGGTTGTTGGCTAACCAACCTTTAGCATTGCTAGTATGAACACCTTAAATGCTACCCCTTGACCACTTGACTCTTAGTGCGTACTAAGGTTTCTCTTATAAAAAGGATGGGTCTCTTAGTACCGGTAGGTGCAGGGTTTTCACTGTTCGAATCATTTTCATATCCTAATCCTAACTTAATTGAAGGCTCTCCTATGTTTTGCATGACTTCATCAAGCCCTCTTGAGCCTTTCTTAAAAAAACAAAGTTTCTCATCTTGTTCAAGGATGGTTAAGCTCAAGGATTTACACTCAGATTTTAAATCTTGAAAATCTTTAAGTAGTGTTGAGTGTTCTTCCTTCAATTTTGCTAGCTCCTCACTAATAGACCTCGATTTTGTAATCTCCTAGGTCAAGACAGAAACTTGCGATCTTAGTGAGGTGTTTTATCCAACTAAGACATTTTTGATTTCATAATTTTTTTTAAATTCATGCGATAAAATGTCTAGAGTGATTTCCTACGAGTAAGAACAGTATGACTAAGATTCACAAAAAATATATGATGAGTGAATAGTAACAGGTGAAGTGATTACCTACTCACTTGAAGCTGTGAGTGATGTCTCAACCTCTGCTTCAGGATCTTCCTCAGCTTTTTCTCCGATCGCGACCAAGAATGCTAGTAGTTATTCCTCGCCAGCTTCTTCTTCAGATAAGTAATCCTCATCATGATCGGGAATGTCCGACATCTCCTTTCTTGTCAGCATGGCTTATGCTACGACTCTTGATGCTCGGCGCTCAAATACTTTTTCTTAGCCTTTCCATTTCCTCCTTGTCCGCAGAAGGACACTTGAATTTTAGATGTTCGGAGGAACCACATTGGAAGTATGCTCTGGGGGCTCTCTTGATAAATCTCTTTTCATTTGAGTTAGGTGCTTCCTTCTTCCCTTTTGCCTTCTCGAGGATTTTGTAAAGCCTCCTCATTTGTTCTTCAATATCGGCGATTGAACTTTCTCCCTCCTTCGATTGAGAACCAGATGTTGATTTTGATGGATTTATATACTGAAAGCATTATGATTGGTATATTATGTACAAGGTCGATTGGTTAATATACTGGGAATCATAAATGTTGTATGTTCATTGATGCAGTATTTTTTTATCAAGTAAAAATTATCGAACACGAAGACTCAATTCGCCCGTTGTTTAAGTAAAAGGGACTGATTTTGGAACTTAATATCTAGACGCGATAAAATGGTTTGAAAGATCAATTTTAAACTACTTAAAATTCTAAAGATTAACGTAACAATAAAATAAAATGCCAATCAACTTTCTTGAGATTACCAAAGAGAGAGTAGTTGAGGAACATAGGATGGATTGGGTAGATTATGAATATGCTTGGATTTGCTAACTTTACTAACCAATTTCAATCGATAGTTTGGGTTGGTTCATTGAAATCTAGTTAAAACCCTTAGTACCGGTGCAATAACTGTCGATTAACTTCAATCTCAACCTAAGTCTAGGTATGTTGATTTCAGTTAACTCCCAAAAGCTCAAGAACACAATGACCAAGATATCAATTCACCCATCTTCTAAGTGAAACAACACCTAATTATTATTGCAATCCCCTCTAATTCACAAACCTATCAAGTTAGTTCATTGAGGCATACTTTCCAACACATGGTGATCAATCATGAAAGGAACACAAATTCAAACTCACAATAATAATCAAACCCTTGAAAATTCAATTACTCAAATCCAAACAATATTCAAATCAATCCCAATCACATCCAAATCCTCAACAATGAATTTAGCTACTCATAATTACAATGAAAATCGTCACAATCCCAAAGTAAAACATGGAAGAGAAAGGAGAACAAGAAAGCTTAGGATTTTAATGATGAATCTTCAAAACCAGCTTCGAATCCTTCCTTCCACCTTCAATTTCCAGCCTTGAGAAGTGAAAATAGCCTCTAACTCGTGCCTTAGTCTCTCTAGGGTTTGCAAAAGTCGAACCCCTAATCTGTTCCATTCCTTGGCCGTTTATAGTTCAGAAATCTGCAGCCCAACAGATGGATCCCGAACGGAATCACCCTTTGCAATTATCCATCCTGCATGGAATGGATCGAAGGAAAGAACCCGAAGGTCCCGACCCGTCCCGAACGGGACGGTTCCATCCTGAGCAGGATTGGCTACGGCCTCTCATCTCCATCTCCTCGAATTCACGCCAAAATGACGTATCCCGAACGCCACAGCTGCCTCCCGAGCCTCGGTCCCGACCAGGACCAAGCCGTCCCGAATGGGACAGGCCTCGAATTTTTGGTAAATTTCATGTTTTCCTGTCCCTAACGGGACATATGCATCCAGAGCGGGATTTGCTTCGGCCAAAGCCTCAATTTAGCTCCAAAACTCGAATTTCAAACACTTTTCATGCCCTGTACACTCAAAACAACTCACGAACACCAAGTGAAGGAAAATCAATGAAAAGAAGAGATATGTGTGTGATTTGTGCACTTAATTCTCATAAATCCATTCAATTCAAACCCCAAAAATAATGCAAATTATGCACATATCATTCATCTCCTGTCTGAATTAACAAACATGTGTCGCAAACGCAATTATCCTCTTATCTCGTCGATAAGGAGATCATGCGGTGTGTAGAAGATCACGGAAGATCTTATGGATCGATTGGCCTAGCGAGATATAAATAGTTATCACAGCTGAGACAGTTCCAGGATAAACTGTCGGTGTAGGCTGTAGCATACGCAGTAATAAGCATCTTATCTTGGATGGCTTGGTATGCTGGTGTGGGGCACACATTAATAAGGACCTAAGTCGAGATCGATTCTTTTATCTGACATTAAAAGAATCTAGATCTCTATGGCTTGACGAGATCCTAAGCCTAAATGAAGGTACAAAAGTAAATGCAAATTGTGTATTACTTTGAGTTGCAGTGAAAGGCTCTAGTTGAGCATGTATATCTGTATCTTGGGTAATAGCAGTTTGTGTATGACTGTCTGGTACTGGAACTAGGTAACCACATCCTGTATAGGATGGTGACATTTCCTGAACAACTCAAAAGGTTCGTTATGCTAAGTCCTGCAGGCTGATTAACTTCAAGCATAAGTGAAAAGGTTTGAGTGGATTGATTTAGGAATATAAGATGTTAATTAATTAAATAGCTTGTCAGAGCTTAAATTAATTAACGAATGTCTGTAACCTTAAATGTGGGGATATACCGAGCCCATGCAACCCGTACCTCAAAACGTGGTAGCAAATAAGTAGGACAGTATTGATTCTCTGGTGGAATGAATCAATATTAATTAATTAATTATATTCTGGGTTGAATATGGGAATTAATTAATTGATAGGCCTTATTTGCTATTTGCATTCTGGTCCCTGGTCTGGCCCATGAAACTCAAGCCCAATAGGAGTCCAGTAATTTCCTATAAATAGGCCTCAGTTCCTCAGATCTCAACACACCACAAGATCATAAGTTGCACACAGCAAACCAGAATTTGGGAGCTGTGGTGATCGACTAAGATCTGAGAACGAGGAGGAAATTCTGCTTCTCAACCGGGCAAGGGATCTGATAGAGAATCTTCACCGGATTTTCAGATCGAGTTGGTATACAGATCAGAAGATCAAATCAGGAGGATTTTTCTTCTTCTCTCTCCTCTTTATTTTCGAAAATAATTTTATTATTTTCATAGATTTATTTCCTCAATCTGTTAGGAAATTAAAATCTTTGTGCGTGGGAAAGATCAAAGGGCATCTCCGTGCACGCGTTCTTCAGAGTTCATCGATCCAGGTATCCCGCATAAACCTTCTTATGCATAATAATATAGGAGCATGCTAGGATTGTTCATAGGCATAGCAATTTATTTTTGATATTCCAATTAACGATCCTTGGCAAATGGACTTCGTGATTCAGTTCACGAATCCCTTTCAATTGGTATCACAGCCAGGTTAATTAATTGGCTCTATCGGAAAAATAATATTGCCATTGATCATGCATGATTATTATTATTATTGATTGCATGCAATGGATGGTTTTTGGATTGATTGTATGTTTTTCGTCCTCATGGTTCTCGGGTTGATCTGCCCTTTTATATGGATTCGTTTTTCTCCCACGAGATAAATCCATGGTTAGATTTAGATTTTTTAAATTGTAATTAGGATTATTCCATGTAATCTTTTATTTTAAAAAATTAAATCTGTAAAACGAAGAACGAAGAACGCGAAGAACACGTAGAACGAAGAACACGAAGAACAAAGGGCAGCAGGACGCGTGACAGTGTCGGCACGGTGCGAACGCCATGCACGGCGGTCAGACGCGGCGGGGCACGGCAGCAGGGGGCGCGGCCAGCCACGGCGGTGCCACAGCCACGCGCGAAAACCCTAGGGTTTCAGTGCGCACGGCGCGTGCACGCACGCAGGCGGACGACTGTGCGGCACAGGCCGGCCAGGCGCGGTGCGGCGGCTCCAGGTCGGGACCGGCGATGCGAGAGGCGGCAGGCGAGGCGGCAGAGCGGCGACAGCGTGCGGCCAGGGGCGCGGGCGCGCGCAAGTGTGGCAGGCCTGCGCGACCCTGCGCGCGCCGGCAGCCGTCCTCCCTCCCTCGGTCGACATGGGCAGGCGGAGCAGGTGGTGGCGGCGGTGGCTCGGGTGGCCGGCGACGTGGGCTGGGTGGCGATGGGGCTGGGCGTGCGGCCGGAACCCAGAAAAAACCTAGGGTTTTTCCCGTGGTTCGCGCGAGCCCTGATTCCGTTCATGCACGATTCCGGTGAGTCACGGAGGTCGACGGTGGAGAAGAAGATGAACGGCGGTTTGGGCGACAGTCGGGGCAAGCCGGGGCGGTGGCATGCGAAACGGGCAACGGCCGGAGGAGGCGGATCGTGGGCTACAACCATGCACGCACGTGCATGACTGTTGCGCGACTCCGAGAGCCCTCACGGCGGCGGCGAGTCGGCGGCGGAGGTGGTTCGCTGGTGGTGGCTCGTCGGGCCAAGTTCTTGTGGGCTATTGGGCTTGCAATATGTGCCTAGGCCCGCGATTCAGTTAACTAGCCCATTTGTCCGATTTTCCGATAAATCAAATCTTGGAGGCCCATATTCGGAAAATTATTTCAGATCTCAGTCCAAGTAGTGGGAGCCCAGTCGAAGATCTGTATTGTTAATTCCAACTTGTAATAGTTAGAATTAAATTTTATTTCGTATCATGGGGCCACGAGGACATTTTTTATTTGCTTTATTATTTGTCTTCGCATGATATACGTTTTTAATTTAATTGCGTACATACAAGCATGTTGTAGATAATAGGAGAACGTTTACTGCTTTTATTTACAACTTTAAAGCATGCTATTTGATTTATTTTATGTAATTAATTATAACTATAAATTCGGGGTTCATGCCTTGCATGATAAAATTTTAGCAATGTTATAATTATGGCTACATAGAATAATCTGTGCAATTGAACCTTATGAACTAAAAATTACTAAGTTGATAATTTTAGTAAGACCTCCACAAAGCGATCCATTAATGGAAGTGGGTAATTTATTAGGTAAACCTCTACATGTGTAGCTTACTTAATTTATTATTCATAAGTTCGAATAGATAGGATTTCTTAAAACAAACATTTATTTCATGTGAGAAGTGGGAGTTCATGCGTAAACGTCTACATGTGTAGCTTGCGTATTGAATTTTCATAAGTTCTTTAGGGATGGAATTAAATGAGACAACCTTATTATAGGGATAGGGTGCGTTCCAATAGATCCTTAAATGGGAGGGTTGGCTTTGGTGGTAAGCTAGCTTAGATGTTATCCAGAGTATAACTCATTTGTGATGTCCCTGCTCAGTAGGATAATATGGTCTTAAGTTATTCTCCAATTATTAATTCCATTTGTCTAAGGAACCCGGGCATGGATTGGAATTAAAGGACTGGAATTGAAAGATTCAGTCTGGTTAAGTGTTTTGTTGTAAACGTCCACATGTGTGGCTTGCAATAGTAATACTTAGGCAAATTGGAGGAAACATTAATATTGCTTTATCATAAGGTTTCAATATTTGATTGTTTCAATAGTTTGCGACTATGTTTTAATTTCTGTTTTTAATTTATTGTTTTCAGACATGTCTTTACCGAATGTAATCAATATCTTAGCACAGAACCAATTAACCGGTCCCAATTTCCAAGAATGGAAACGCAACTTGGATTACATCTTTGTCGCAGAGGAGCACAAGTTTGTCCTCGATAAGCCTCGTCCGGCTGATCTTACTAATGCGTCGACTGATGAGGAAAGTGATGCGGCTAAAATTTCAATCAAATTAAACCTCTAACTACACAAGAATAAAATTTGTCAAATCCAGGTCCTTCACCGCTTCGCCTGCTAGAATACCGAGATACTATGGCAAAGTCTTATAGCTAAGCATGATACAATCGTTGAGTAGTTTCTATCATTCTAATCATTTAATTTAAACCTATGCTAACAATATATGACAAACATTGAATTAAACCAACAATCATCATTTGATCAATTCTTTCCCAAAATCGGTAAACCAAGACAATCAAATACTCAAATTAGGAAGATAGGATGTTGAAATGAATGTAGATGCAATCAAATTAGGTTAATCATTGATGTAAATACATTTTAATTCCTAGGAGATTGAGCAATCGACCCTACACTCGTTAACCCCTTGTCACGGCGAGCTAATGGTTGATGATCTAAAACTTGCAAACAGTCACGTTATTAAGCCTTAGACCACTCCAAATAGTTCGTTAATTATTGCCCTACGACCTAGCACCGCACATGGATTGGAACTAAAATCGTATGAATCTACACTATTCACGACAATTCCGCCCGCGTATTGGCTGCAGCGTTCACATCAACTACCTCCTAAGCTGGCTTTTACCTACACCTAAGAGGTAAGGAACAAGTTCTAGTGCAATTCAAGCTCTCAAAGGAAAGTAAACAAACAATTCTCAAACCAAATTATCATGCATCCTTACTCAAATCAACATCCAAAATGAATTAGAACATCATACCTTTCAATTGTAACAATACAAAGTTGAAATCAATTACATCCATTACAATTTGAAAAGTAGAGATTAGAATCTTCCCCAATTGGATTTGTATGCCTTGATCTACCACCTTGAATCTTCACTTCTCTTCAAGGATTGATGAATTAAGCTCTTAGATACTCTAGAATTTGGATGGAATCGTGATAGAAATTGGAATCTAGGAGAAATCCTAACTAGATTTATGAAAAATGACAAAAAGCCCTTCAAATAATTGACTTTCCCCCTTTTATAGACAAGCAAACAGGGCCTCGGATCGCCCGGTCGAAGTATGGCTCGCCCGGTCAAAGCTGGAAACTGTCAAAATGCTGGAGAAAACCGGCCAGGCTCGCCCGGTCGAAGTGGCTCGATCGAGCCACCTTTCTGTGGCCTGGCTCGACCGATCGGTCATGGCTCGGCCGATCGAGCCCTCTGTCCGTGGCCTGGCTTGGCCGGTCCACCCTGGCTCGGCCGGTCGAGCCCTCTGTCTGCCCTGCTCGGCCGATCCTGCTTCGCTCGGCCGGTCGACGCCTCCAAACTCCAAACACGTGCGATTTTCCTCCAAAAATGCTCGTTTATGCCCAAAACCTATCCTACACAAATCAAACACACAAAACACGAAAACACAACCAAAATACGACAAAAACATATGATACGGGAGTAAAATGGCCACAAATAAGCATGCGCACACATCGAAATATGGGTCATTTTACGCACGTATCATAATCCCCCAAACTTAAACCTTTGATTGTCCTCAATCAAAACAAAGTATAGTTATTAACCTACGTCATGCAATACCTCATAGCTCATCAAAATTATCTTAGCATGTTCAAGTAAAACGAGATTATCACCTAACTTTGTAACGAGGTTAATGCTAAGGACACGAACCACTCATCAAGATTGGACAAAAGAACGAACGCACTCCCTCACGTGTTTAGGGATGATGAGATTTCGCACAATCACAAGATATCGAGCTTGATTTCCATAGGCTTGCATCCATTCTCACCACTATACTACAACGAGTTAGTTTCTAGAATCAAATAGGTCTTTTCATGGGTTGTAACGTGGCTAACTAGAAGGTGGGTGGTTTTGGGCCAAAGTGACTAAACTTCTCAATTTCCCAAAACCCTCAAACTTATTCATTTCGAACCACTACAAACCCCCGAGGCTTTTCATTTCACAACACACATATTTTTTTTCTTTTCCTTTCTTTTCTTTCTCCTTTTCTTCTTTGTTTTTCTCTTTTTTTTTTCTTTTCTTTTCTTTTTCATCATTTTTCAAATGCACCATCATTCTTACACTTTGTCGGTGCCTCTCTTTCCAACCACTTGCACCAAAATTTTTGTAGGTGCTCATATTTCTAAGATCAACAACAATCCTTATTTCATATCTTTCATGCCTCACATTTCCATCAATATTCATTCAATCAATTCCCAACCCAACTCTCATCACCGTATTCACCCTCATACACTCTTTTCCCCCCAATATGGTCCTAATTATATCAAGAAGATTCACCAAATAAAGCTCAATCACGGGGGTCAAAGATATGAAAGGCAAAATTATGACAACAACCACCTTATACTCCCGGAGTGAAAGGTAGGACTAAGAATCGATGGCCTAAGATCATTTTCTAGTTACACACTCTTGCCAATAGATAGAGAACGAATGCAAGTTCTAGATCTCGTACTCTCAATCTTGCCACTCACAAACAATATAGATATGACAATATCAAGGCTCAAACCTCACAGCTTTTTGTCAAGTCCTATGCATTAACCACATACAAAACTCGGCAATTCAAAAGTTAAACTTAAATCATGCTTTGAAAACTAGATTCCGCCCTATCATAAGTTGAGGTAGACATCAGACTCCACTAAGTAAATCATGATTAAATCTCAAGTCTAGTTCGGGTTCATCACGCACACACAAGCACACAACATCCTAACAACAATCTACATGCCATAACACAATGTAATTAAAAACTAAATGGTAGGAAGAACGATAGAAAACGTTACCCATCAGTAGGCACGATCACCGCTCTCCATTCCTTATTTGCACCTACTAAAAAGCAACACACACACCACCAAACAATTGAGCATAAACAAACCGATTAAACTCTAGTTTCCACCGTCTTCCACAAACCAAACATCAACAAAAATAAGGCAATATCCACTAGTTCCACCATTCATTCCAAACCATTACACATCCACATACCAAAACCAAATAGAAAGAATTAACACATGTAAGCTTGCCAAAATATTCCATCAACCAATCATATAAAATCATCAGATTCATCATTCAAATCCAAATCCAGAGCCAAAGTAGAGGTAAATCATAATACAACCCAATCGAAGTTCCAAATCATTATTCAATCCTAATCTAGACTACACTAGAAAGCATAATAAGGATAAAAAGATAGAGAAATAAAGGAGTGAACCAGAAGAGGGCATCGGATACCGATCACTCCCCCCAAACTTAGTCAAGTGAGACTAAGTTTGTAAAAAGGTACCCGGTGCACTCGCACATCCTTTATTCAGCTGGGTCCTGTGGTGGTTGGTCACAGCAACAATAGCGGCAGGGACTGGGAAGCACCTCCTCACATCGAGACATCACCAATCTCATCATATCCAGATGAGCTTCAATGCTCATCAACCAATTTGACCTATCCTCGGAATCATCAATCTCAGTTAAAGCACGGTTAGGCAATTCAATCCCCACATCTCCAAACTTATAGAAATAACAAACACCCAATTTGTCAGGAACCAGAAAAGCTTTAGAAACTAGAGCAGAAGTGGTGAGGCTCAACCCTGGAGCGAATAATCCCGACATATCAAGACCACAAGCCTTAAAGATAGGAAATAGTAATCCACCACCACAAATAACCGAGTTATCAGCACCAATTGTATTGCTCCAATTTTCCATCAACCATCCTCCAATAGAAAAGGACCGTCCATGCAGTAATGCAAACAGAAATTGGAAATCATATATGCTAACAACACCAGATTCATAAAAACCACAAGACCAGCCTTCAAGCATAAGGTGGAAATACCGAATGATAGGATTCTTAATCATGCATGACCTACAAGACTGCACATCGAAATTACCCGAAATGCTATCTCCAGAAATCGATCTCCATAATTCACACGGATTGAGCTCATCGAAGGCATATACAAATTCCATTGAACACCCAAATATCCTATCAATATCTTGTCTACTCAAAGAAAACTCTTGACCAGCAAATTTAAACGTTACCCAAACCGAAACACCACTTGCACTCCGTATGACTTGAGCAGAGGCCAAGAATTCCCTCGTCACCCGCACGAACGATGGCCATCTCCTAGAAGTAATTTCTTCCATCCCATGCGAGTGAGCAACTTCCACACATCCTTCTTCAAATCCAGTGCTTCCAAAGTTTCTGGGCAGATATAAGTCGTTCCTGTAGGGTTTGAGTCTACGATGGACAATACGAGTTGCCATTATGAATTTCTTGCCAAGGATCGTTCTTAGGATACCAGGAATAAATTTTAATTAAATAAACCATGCGAATCCTATGCATGCTCCTACAATATTAATTGCAGAGGATGGATCTAGAGATTACCTGATTCACCGTTTGATCTACAGAACAGATCGGAGAATAACAACGATGAAACAAACTCAGATCTGAATCTGAATAGTGGACGCCGGCGATGGAGTTGTTCCTACAGATCTGATCTTCTGATCTGTTCCCTTGCTCCTTTGAAATCTGGTGAGGATTGTCTACCAAGTTGAATCCGAGATCCGGAGGAAACGATCGATTTCCTCCCTCTGGATAGCCGCCGCCCACTCTCTCAAATATTATACTGAAACCCTAGTTTCAACAACATTAATGATCTGATAGAGAGAAGGGATTTATATAGTGTTAGGGTTTTGAGAAACCCTAACCCTAATGGGCTCTGAGCAGTTAATGGGCCAGACCAGGGATCAGATGCAAATAATAAAGTGGGCCCTCTTTATTAATTAATCCTTCCTTGTTCAACCCAGAACATAATTAATTAATAAAACATTGTTTTAACCTTCACCACGGTAACAATGCTGACTCGCCCCTTTATTACCACGTTATTAGGAACGGGTTGCACCAAACTAACATGATCCACATATTTAAGGCTTTAGACATTCATTAATTAATTTGGCCTATGACAATTAGCCACAATTAATTAATCTCTTATTTCCTGAGTTACACCACTCACTCAATGAACCTTGTGAGCTCCTCAGGGAATGTCACCATCCTGAAACGGATATGCTTACCAAAACGTCCAGACTAAGCAGGCCACACACAAATTGTCAACACCCAAAATAGACATGCCCACGGGCCGGTTCCGGTTCGGAACCGCCGGTTCGGCGGTTCCAGAAAACTGGGCCCTGAACCGGCCCGCCTAATAAGGGCGACGGTTCCGGTTTTGGACCCGGAACCGCCGGTTCCGGGCTAACCCGGTTCCGGGTCGAACCGGCGGGTCGGCCGGTTTCCATTTTTTAAATTTTTTTTTTAAAATTTTATAAAATGTAAAGAAGAGGATTCGAACCTGTGACCTCTCGGAAGATTAGAGATCATATATCCACTAGGCTACAAATCCTTTGTTGGTATATATTTGATCTAAAATAAATAAAACTATTAACGTTATAAATCTATTATAATTATAATGTGAAATATGTTATAACTTATAAGTTATAATATACAAGAATATGATATATTATGAATGTTTTAATTACTTAATATTAAAATTAGTAACATAAGTTTATATTTGTTATCTATTAATTATTAAATAATAAGATTTTAATGACATATATTATCATTTTTTATAATATAACCTTTGAGTTAAATTAGTATGTATGAAAATTAAAACCTCTTTAATTCTTTGTGTATTCATTTTATATTTTCAGTCCAATCTTTGTATTAAATCGTATACTTGTAAACTAAATAACATTCTATTAAAATGATATTCTTAAAAGTTAGTATAAATAAATATGATATATTATATATCCATTAATTTAAGATTTACTTTTAAGTTAGTAGCAATCTTAAAAGTTTATACTTATTATGAATCAATTTATTGTTATGTGAGAGATATATCATAACGTATAAGATACAATAATATTTTAACAATCAATTTCATTGGTTTGAAATAAATATGAAGATTTTAAATTTAATAGTATGTTGTTCATCATTCATGTAATAGTTTTGAAACTCTTTTAACTTATAAATAACATTAGTATGAATTTTAAGAATCCATTAAAAAATTAATTATATTTTTCAATTATATATCCTATTTAAAGATATTATTATTTTTGTTTAATAATATATAAGAAATATTGAAAAATAAGAATTACTTATATTAATCTCGTATTTATATGTACTTATATATTTAACAATGCTTTTCACTCAACGAAGGTGTTGTAGTTCAATGGATAAGTGCTCAGGAACTTCATTGGAGGTCCTAGGTTCAATCCTCCTCCATGTATCTTTTATAATATTTTTAGAAATTAAAAAAAAATATATATATATATTGGAACCGCCGGTTCAGCCGGTTCTGAACCGGCGGTTCCGCGGGCCTGAAAAACTGGAACCGGAACCGGCCCGTGTAGAAAGGGGTCCGGTTCCGGTTTCAAACCGTGGGCCACGGTTCCGGGCCGGTTCACTGAACCGGCGGGCCGGTTCCAGGCCGGTTCAGCCGGTTCCGGGCCCAAATGGCCATGTCTAACCCAAAATACAAGTATTAGAGTACATGTAAGACTCGCCACTCTAGTAAATTAAAGTGTGTTCAATCTGTGTGTGCCCCTTATCCTTCAGTTAGGTTTAAGATCATAGTAGGAAGTATGTTAGGGATCTGGCTCATTCGTATGTCAATGTGAATGGCACATCCCACTGTTGATCCCATCAATACATAACAATGTACCGACACATCAAGTAGCTAGGATAAGCCCACTTATGAACCGATGTGCCGCAGCTTAGACCGACAGCCTATCCAGGGACCGTCTCAGCTGTGATACTGTTTATACCTCGCTAGGTCAAACGATTCATATGATCCTCTGTGATCTACTACACACCATATGATCATCCCTATAGGCGAGATAATAGGATATTATAGTTCGTTGTATGTTTGTTCTATCAGAAAGCGAGTATTGTTGCGGACACATATATGAAGACCAGTGTACAAAACACTTAATCATATATGCTTTCAGTATATAATCCCAACAATCTCCCACTTATACTTAAAGCATAATACCATTGCTTTACCAAAGTATTAAGTGTGTCTATAGTGTCAATCACTCCCACTGCATTCACGTCACCTCTTGTCACGATTTCTCGTATGATGTGATTCCACACATCCTATGTGTTTCACCACCTTGTGAGTCTTGGGTTCCTTTGAGTTTGTCATTGCACCAACATAATCACAAATCCTTGTGATCTAATTAGGCAAACTCAGAACACACACCTCTAGAGGGTGGCATCGGAGCTATACTGCTTCTTGCGAAGCTAATGAAGCTGACAAAAACTCAGCCTTCATACTGGAATCCCCAACACATTTCTGTGTTAGATTTCTATAACTCCTCCTCCAAGGCCAACACATAGTTAGAGGTCGATTTCCTTTCCTTATGATCCTCCAGGATATCCGATGCCATTCAACTCACAAGGCTCATTCATTAACCAATAAGCCTATCCAGAGTTAAACTGATATCTGTTTAATATGCTTATCGCATTACAGATATCTGAGCTCGTTCATCTACAATATAGAAAGACAACAATCTTTCTTGCAATGAACGACTCACCACAGAATCAATTTAAGCGACTTGAGATACTTGAACATCCTTTTCTTATGTTAACACAAGACCTTAATTCAAAAGATGTTCCAAAATCTCATAAGTCCTACTTCTGAAACTGTTCGGATAACCATCCTTTATGCCTGACAATATCTCCACACCGTTTCCGAATGTGAAAATACCATCTACATAATGTGCAAGGAAAACCACGCTTCCGCTGACACATAACTGATACATGAAACTCTCATTCTCGATAGACAATATCGAAATGTCTGTTTCATGACTTTGAAGCTCGTTTAAGTTCATACTTGAACTACCTTGGCTTCCAGACATGATGCTTTTCACTTAACTGCACATAACTTATCTGGTTGTTGCATACAGATGTCATCACCTTTTATCAAGGTACCCGTTTATTAAATACGGATGACATCATCCATCTTCCAGATAATTAGATTCATATGTGCTGTTATGGTTAAAAGAATTCGAGTGGGTTTAACAGTTGCAACCAGTGAGAAAGTCCTGTTGTGAAACATACCTTACTCACTAACCTAGATATTCAAATATACTAGGTTACCATTCGAGCATTTCTTTCCTTGTATATCAATCAGTTACTTATAGCTGGTAAGCTATTTGGCAATCACTGATCCCGATACACGACCATAACCTTTATTGATTCATTTCTGAATCCATGACTTGAAGTCATTAAACTGCATCGTTTGTCTTAATAGCTTCGTTGCGCTTTAAGGGATAAGCACGATGTTGTTCGTTAAGCTGGGAACAAGTCCAAAGACTGTTTCCACGAACCAGTACCATTAAGCCTGTTAAGGCAACCTCCCACTGCAACGTTGCTCCTTTTATGTTGTCAGTTAATGGTGCATTAAATTGTGGTTTACCACCTTACACAGGTGACCGCGCAATTGGTACCATACCTTCCAAGGTATGCTCAATATGCCACGGGGTATTTCCTGATGGATTTGAATTGTCTTTTCTAAAAGGTTAGAAAACAATCTCACATTTGGGTTCATGGTTTCATCCTATACAACTTGCTTGTAACTAGGATACATAAAAACCACCATCTTTTTCGTTTACTTGGAATAGCCCACAAAACAGTACTAGCTTAAACCTTTCTTCTAACCAATCAGTTTCCTATATTAGCTTAACAGCCGAATTACCCATCATTGCCCTTTTGACAGAGTCAAGGTCTGCTAGGGTATTTAGAACTGATTTAGAAGACACTAGCTTAAGCAAATACACAACTGCTTTTGGCGCTCTTCCCAAAAATGAAAAATTTGGCAACAACTGGTATAACTTATAAACTTTAAAGAGTCTTATTTCGTTCTACCAACACCATCCCAACAGAGGAATAATAAGTGTAGTTAACTGGGATGCAATCCCTTTGCTCTGCTAGATACTGCAAAAGCACATCACTTAAGATACACCATTATGAATGAACCATAATGATTTTATGGTCTTGTTTAACTTATTCTCTACCTTAGTCTTGAACGCTCTTGATTAAAGCAAGAGACTAAGACTTGTAGTGAACTAGATAAACATATCCAAGTCTTAAATGATTACAGCATCGATGCCTGTTAAGGCAACTGTGGAAGTAGACTCAAACCACAAACCAGAGCAAACACGAAATAACCTATAGAGATATAATCGCCTATTAAAAGGCCTGGTCACCATCTTATACCTCCAAGTAGTTGTCATAAGTACCATTCTTAGGAATACCTGGATTGAATCCATAATTCCATGAATTACTTAAAACTACTTAGACTGATGTAACCTATCTCTATAGAGTTTCTTTAAATTATACCTTAGAACACTGACAGTTTATGTAATCAAGTAATGAAGAGACAATCATCTATAATAGAAAACACTGTTATTCATTCATGATAGAAAAAATCTATCTGAATAACTGATAATCCACAATAATAGATGAAAACTTGTTTATCAAAACAAAACCAATATCTCTTCCAAAACTTGAACTAAAACAAAGTTTAAACATAAACTTAAAGTAAAATCTCCATCAACTGAAGTAGCAACTTCCAGCATCAATCTTGGAGATGGTAATCCCGTCATCTTCAAGCCTTAAGCTTGATTCCCTGCAAAGTGTAGCAAACACGATTAGTGACCTCAGTTACCACTACCCACTAAGGAGTAGAAAACCGATACTAAACATGTTTCAACAACCAATGCAAAAGATGACGTACCTTGTCCCTTAGTTACCGAACTTGGACAATTTACTTTCCAGTGTCCCTTCTTGCCACACTTGAAACATTTATCCTTCTTGTTATCTTTCTTTCCCTTGTTCTCTCCTTTACCATTCTTCTTCTTCATGTCATTACGACGCGATTTAGAAGAACTTTTAGCAAGAGATCTGGAATGAACCGATAATACAAGATTGCTCCCACTGCTTCCTTCATTCCCCTTTTCCATGACATCACTCTTCCGACTCGGAAGCAAATCAGAGTGACTCGCAGAAAAGACTGAAGAAGCTTCCGTTGATACAAGATCCTTGAGCAGACTATGAACAGTATACTCACTCTTGTTTTTCTCAACAGAAATTCTGAAGTCATCAAATGACTTTGGTAACGTGTTGAGTATCAAGTCAATTTTGACACCATTGTCAATTTGACCACCCATCAATGTGTACTCTTCTATGAGCTGGATGAGCGATTCCACATGTTCACGTACCGAACAGTTCTGACCCATTTTCTGTCTTACAATACGCTTGATAAGACTGGATCTAGCATGTCCATCGAGTCCGCCATATGCTACGTCAAGACGTCGCATAATGTCACACGCAAACCATACATCACTATAACGAGGACGCAGTGCATCTGACATACCAGGCAAGATATACTATCTGGCCATGCCATTCGACCACATCCACATGTGATACTGTGCACGCTCCTCATCGGAAGATGTATCAGTGGGCGAACTCGGACAGGGAGTTTGCAGAACAAACAAATGTCCAAATGAATCCAAGAGTTTGACAATGTCACTTTTCTATCCAGGAAAATTCGGACCAGTCAAAGAATTATGTACGATTGAATTGATGAGCGATGCAATAATAGACATATCTGAAAACAAATAAGCGAATTAAAGTAAGCACATACTACGAACAATTGAAACAAATATGCATAGAACCTTTAGATAAAACAATGCAATTTGCTTCCTCCAATTGCCCAAGCTAATTCACCGCAAGCTACTGAAGTAGACGTTTACGGCAAACGCTCGACCAGACCAAAATAGGTCCTTTAATTTCTCTCCATGCCAGGTATCCGCCGGCAAAAGAAATTAATATTGGAGATCTTTAGACCATGTTCACCTATCTTGAGCAGGGATCTCATGCATGAGTTGTGCTCAGGCAACATCTAAGCCAAAATAACCACAAGCCTAACTCCGGATGTTTAGAGCTATTTAGTATAGTGCTAAACCCTACACCGCATGCCCCTTACATCTTTTGTTATCTCATTTAGTTTAATCTCAGAGACCAGTGAAAGTTGTCTCAATGCAAGCTACTGAAGTAGACGTTTGCTCAGAGGCTCCCACTTCTCATCTTAAACTAAATGTTTTATTTAGAAACCTCATCGCATTAGAACTGGTAATTTATTTCTAACGCAAGCTACTGAAGTAGACGTTTACGCTTCGAAATGCATTACCTCCAATGAGAGGCCGTATTTGTGGAGGTCTAATGATCTTGGTTAGAAAAGAACCAAAATCCAGCTTAGTATTTTTAATTCTAAAGGTTTCATGCGCACACATTATTTTATGTTCCCATAAATTATGTCACACCCAAAATTCCATCATAAATTAATATGATTCCGGAATTTATAGACACAATTTAAAACATAAAATAAATCACATAAGACATGCTCAAAAAATAAATTGCAACATGCTTATAACTGTAAATAATTAAAGAAAATAATCATGCTTTCCTATTATTTACTAGTGCGCACATAATAAATCACATCAGTACGAGAAATAATTAAATAAACAAATAAAATTTCTCGTGGCCCCTCAGATGCGATTACAACTGAAAAATAATTAAATCTAATCTATTACAAGATTTATTTTTAATACAGATCTTCAAACTGGGCCTCCGTTTGACTTGAAATCTGATTCGGGCTGAAAAAACAACAGTTGGGCTGCAAATTAGGGTTTCTGGCCCAACATGAGCAACCAAACCCTAGGTTTGGAAACCCTAGCCGCCACCCTCCTTGCAGCCGCCGCCAGCCGCCTTTCCGGCCGCCGCCTGCGGCCGACCACCTGCCCCAGCCGTTGCTTGCGATGCCAGCACCACCAGCCATCGTCGCCGGCCACCCCAGCAGCCCAGCCCTCGCCGCCGGCCTCGCCCGCTGCCCAGCTTCCTCCAGTCGACGTCACCGGTCGCAGCAGTCGCTGCAAATGTCGGCAAGCTTCGCGCATAAGTAGCGAACGCAGCAGCCTCGCTGCGCAGAGCCAGCACCACCGCACGCAGCAGCGCGCGGCCGCTGCTACTCCACCAACCACCGCGCGGCTCACCTGCGTCGCCTACCAACACCACCAAACCCACAGCCTGCACACCCGCTGTGCGCAACTCGCCGCGAGAAGAAACAGATGCGGCCAACTTGTCGCGCGCGATGCAGCAACGCGTGCAGAGGCTGCGCACGGGCAGCTCTATGGCGGAACCCTAGCCGCCGCTCTCCGGCCGCCACCCCAGAGCCCTCGTCGTCTCCGGCACGACGCGAGGAGGTGCGCACGAAGCTGTGTACGCGCGCGCGCAGCGGGAGAACCCGCACGCCGCCGCCAGCCCTGTGCCGCCCCTCGCCGGTGCTCGCAATCTGGGTCGCCGAGCCGCTGCCTGGCCGTCGCCGTCGGCCAGAGAGCACGCCGGGAACACGAGCAGCAGCTGCGAAGTGTAGGGCGCGGCCCAGCCGCAGGGGAAGGCCCTGCCACCGCTACCTGAGGTCGCTGCCACCGGCGGCACAGCCGCCGGCGAGGTCTGGTGGGGAAGAAGGGCTGAACCCTAGGCACTGCTTCACCATGTCTGTTCTTCGTTCTTGTTCTTCAACTCTTCCGGATCTCAAATTTTACAGATTTGAAAAATAAAGAAAATACAAAAAAATAGATCTAGATCTATTACATGATTTTCCCTATTAAATCTAACCACGGATTTTCTCGTGGTGGAAAAAAAAACAGATCCAAAAACAAGAAGGCCACGAGAACAAAAACATCCACGATAATTTAAATCCATCCATGAACATACATATTCATTTAATATCAATCTATTCAAGATAGAGCCTAAGAACTTGAACCTGGCTCTGATACCAATTGTAGGGTTTGAGTCTACGATGGACAACACGAGTTGCCATTATGAATTTCTTGCCAAGGATCGTTCTTAGGATACCAGGAATAAATTTTAATTAAATAAACCATGCGAATCCTATGCATGCTCCTACAATATTAATTGCAGAGGATGGATCTAGAGATTACCTGATTCACCGTTTGATCTACAGAACAGATCGGAGAATAACAACGATGAAACAAACTCAGATCTGAATCTGAATAGTGGACGCCGGCGATGGAGTTATTCCTACAGATCTGATCTTCTGATCTGTTCCCTTGCTCCTTGGAAATCTGGTGAGGATTGTCTACCAAGTTGAATCCGATATCCGGAGGAAACGATCGATTTCCTCCCTCTGGATAGCCGCCGCCCACTCTCTCAAATATTATACTGAAACCCTAGTTTCAACAACATTAATGATCTGATAGAGAGAAGGGCTTTATATAGTGTTAGGGTTTTGAGAAATCCTAACCCTAATGGGCTCTGAGCAGTTAATGGGCCAGACCAGGGATCAGATGCAAATAATAAAGTGGGCCCTCTTTATTAATTAATCCTTCCTTGTTCAACCCAGAACATAATTAATTAATAAAACATTGTTTTAACCTTCACCACGGTAACAATGCTGACTCGCCCCTTTATTACCACGTTATTAGGAACGGGTTGCACCAAACTAACATGATCCACATATTTAAGGCTTTAGACATTCATTAATTAATTTGGCCTATGACAATTAGCCACAATTAATTAATCTCTTATTTCCTGAGTTACACCACTCACTCCTTTTCACTTATGCCTGAATTAATTAATTAATTCAACCTGCAGGGTTTAGCATAATGAACCTTGTGAGCTCCTCAGGGAATGTCACCATCCTGAAACGGATATGCTTACCAAAACGTCCAGACTAAGCAGGCCACACACAAATTGCCAACACCCAAAATACAAGTATTAGAGTACATGTAAGACTCGCCACTCTAGTAAATTAAAGTGTGGTCAATCTGTGTGTGCCCCTTATCCTTCAGTTAGGTTTAAGATCATAGGAAGTATGTTAGGGATCTGGCTCATTCGTATGTCAATGTGAATGGCACATCCCACTGTTGATCCCATCAATACATAACAATGTACCGACACATCAAGTAGCTAGGATAAGCCCACTTATGAACCGATGTGCCGCAGCTTAGACCGACAGCCTATCCAGGGACCGTCTCAACTGTGATACTGTTTATACCTCGCTAGGTCAAACGATTCATATGATCCTCTGTGATCTACTACACACCATATGATCATCCCTATAGGCGAGATAATAGGATATTATAGTTCGTTGTATGTTTGTTCTATCAGACAACGAATATTGTTGCGGACACATATATGAAGACCAGTGTACAAAACACTTAATCATATATGCTTTCAGTATATAATCCCAACAGTTCCAATCACTTGCCATTGTGTCAATGTAATGAACCGTGCATATTCATCATCATCAAATCCCTCGGGCCTGCAAATAGAAGATGAAGAGAGTCCACTTCCATGATTGTTAGCCATGGCACTTCAAAAGATTAAAGCAACACACACCGAGATGATAATGGGGCAAAGAAAATTTATGGAGAAAGAAATTTTGACTGTGATGAAGAATGGGCAAAATGGGATCGATCACAAATTTAAGAACTGCGCGCGGCTCGGCCGAGCTCTAGATGGCTCGGCCGAATGACAACTATTTCCGTGCGGGGGTCTGCTGGCACGCAATGGCTCGGCCGAGCCTGCCTCGCTCGGCCGAGCTGCCCCTGCTTACACCATATTTCGCCCTTTTTCCGACATTTTTCCGATCAAGTTGCCTTCCATCCTCTCTATTCTTCAATCACAATGCTAAATAAGTTTGTAAATCCACAAGCAATTAAGAATTCTTCATCAAAAACACTAAACAACATTATTAAACCAAAATCAATAACACCATTATTCAGAAACATGAAAATAACAAAATTTAAACATTGGGTTGCCTCCCAATAAGCGCTTGTTTAACGTCGAAAGCTCGACGACCATACCTCATGTCAATCATGATCCCATGGTGCAGATCCCAAACTCATACCTCGATTTAGCACGACATGATCCTCCGGGAAAGACAACTTCTTTCTTGCACTTCGAGGTGGATCCGTATCCACTCGAGCTTTCTTTGTCCGAACTTGTTCATATTCATCAAAGTCTCCCAGATCATCCTTTTCTTCGATGTTGCCCCCCATGAAGTCTAATCCCGGGTCGAGCACATCCTTTAACCTCTTTTTCCTATCAACTCTCTCCTCTTCAAACTCACGCCAACTCTTTTGAGGTAAGGTAAAGACAACTTCTTTTCCCCCACAACGGAAAGTGAGATCCCCTTGTTTCATGTCAAAGAGTGCATCGGCCGTATGTAAGAAAGGCCTTCCAAAAATTAATTGAATGCCACCTTTGTTCTTCATGTCCACCACAAGAAAATCTCCGGGAAATGTGAATGTCAAAACCTCCACATGCACGTCTTCAACTACTCCTCGAGGACAAAAGAGAGCTTGATTTGCCAATTGCAAGACTTGATTTGTAGATTTAAGATGTCCAACCTCCAACTCCTTGTACAAGTCCCACGACATTATATTCACACTAGCACCGGAGTCACACAAAGCTTTTTCAACTCTCACATCTCTAATTTTGCAACCAATGACAAAACCACCCGGATCCTCCTTCTTGCTAGCAATGCTCTTCTCTTCACATTCTTCACTTCCCGGTTCATTTAGTTCACCTTTCGAGGTTACTTCAACTCCAACGAGTTCATCCAACATGGGTACAAGTTCAATCTCTTCCGGAAGTGGCATCTCTATATCTCCTTTCTTCACATAGTCAAAGAAATGCACATTTTCACGTTGTTCTTCTTTCTTGTCTTCCCCATTTTCTTCATCCAACTCCTTTCCATCTTTCTTCACTACACTCTCTTCTTCTTTGATCTCCACACTTTCCACTTTTGGAGTCATGACCTCCAATTTCTCATTCATCCTATCTTCACCATCAATCATATTGCAACTTTTCTTTTGTACAATTTCCGTGTCGCTTGGAAATTTCCCAGCTTGATGTTTGCTACTTAATTGTTTAGCAATTGAGGAAATTTGCAGCTGGATTTCCGCGAACATCCCGTCATACTTCTCAAAACGCTTATCAATCTCTTCATTTGGATTCCTCCTCATCTCTTGATTCACATATCTACTACTTCCCCCAGCATATCCTCCTTGACTACTACTCCCTCCTCCCTCCAATTGCATTTGAGGATTGAGAGCATTGTTCGGATTCGCATAGGAGAAATTGGGATGGAATCGGTTGGATGGATGATAGTACATGTTCCCTTGATGATTGTATTGAGGTCGATTGTTGTACCCCATTCTTTGATTAACGAAGTTCACATTCTCCGGATAAGCACTCTCATGCTTAAGTATCATCATATCCTCTTTTCCACTCCCCGAAGTAGATAGCTTGTCAAGCTTCCTTTGCATGGCAGCTATTTGTTCTTTGAAATCCTCCGTCTCATAAGCATCATTCACCGACTTCACCGGTTTATAATCTTTCCGTTCCCTTGGCCATTGGAAACTATTTTCGGCCATTTTTTCAATTGTCTTCCAAGCATCTTCCTCTTATTGATCTAGGAATGCACCTCCCGAAGAAGCATCCATCATGACTTTTGTATCATAATTCAATCCACCGTAGAATTGACATATTTGTTGACTCTTAGAAAGACCATGTCGAGGGCACTTGCGTAGAAGCTCTAGGAACCGATCCCAAGCTTCATAGAGAGGCTCATCGTACCTTTGCCCAAACGAAGTTATATCCGCCCTTCTTTTCAAAGTCAAACATGCTGGAAAAAACTTGAATAGGAACTTCTCTCTTAATTCTTCCCAAGTGGCAATATTTGACTTGTCTAAACCTTCGAACCAATGCCTCGCCGAATCCCTCAAAGAAAATGAGAATAACCGCAGCCGTATTTGGTCTTGGGGCACTTGGTTGATCTTAATGGTGTCCGTGATTTCCAAAAATCGAGATATATGGACATTCGGATCCTCGGTAGCATGTCCACCAAACTGATTATTCTGTATCATTTGGACCAACTGTGGCTTTATCTCGAATTACGTGGCATTTACTCCTAACCGGAAGCCTCCAGTCATCGGCTCCCCTTGAGGTCGGAAAAGGTTTTTGTTGGGAATTATCCCTAAAATCTCCCTTAGGACTTATTTGTAAAAGGTTTTGTTGGATCAAACCTTATTTAGTGGGTCGATCATTTGCTGAAATCTAGAGAGTCTAACACAACTTGTAAAGTCCTGTATAAGTTGTACATCGAGTTGTAATAGACTAGTGTGCTGAGAAGAATCCCTAGCAGACACAAAGCAAATGATATCAGCATTCAACTTACAATCTGCTAGAGAAGCAAGCCAACAAAGGATCACTAGCAAATGGCTGAAAGCACGCTAGACAGAATGCTAAGGTGTTAGCATTCGGACCTTTCAGCGACGAAGTAAAGAGTTTGAAACAACAGAAGTCAAAGGATCGAAGGCTGTAAAAGACTTCAGCAACTCCTAGTATAACAAAGGGCGAGATTCAAAAGCTGAAGACGGACTGCCACACTAACAAAAAGGACACACAAAGGATGAGACTTTCCCTAAGTAGTTTGGAAAGTACATCTCTATTCGAAAAGTGTTCTATCAAGTCAATCCACTCTTGAACAAAGAAGCCGTTGTGTCTAACGGATATGGAGATTCAAGTTTTGAATCTCCAACTATAAAAGACAGAGTCAAGAACCGAATCAAAAACTGCTTTTACGACTTACAATTGCTCTTCTCACTTTACACATTCACGAACGCTCAAGCTAGAGATTCCTTTTACAAAGTGAACTTTAAAAGTAGTCAGTTGAGAGTTGTGCTAAAGTTTATCTAAAAGCTCCCAACAAACAGAAGTGTCGCTCATTGAAGTACTGACACTCCATTGAAGATATTCTTGATTGCATTCAAGGATATTTCAATCATTGAGATTCCTTTCTTTTAGAAAAGAATCTAACAGTCGAACACCTGAAAAGGTCAAGACTAGAACGGGCGTCTAGCCACACTCAAGGAAAATCAGGAAGTGACTAAATCTTCCATATCAGGCAAGGCAGGAGTTTCGAAGGTGTGCCCTTGACCCCCAGCCAAACCTTACCAGAGAAGTTCAGACTCACGGAGGATAGCTGTCAAGTAGCCAGGCCGAAAGCTCACTGCCTACTTAACTGGAAAGGCGATTCCTTGTAATCTGTATACTTTTCTAGTGAAATTCTTAGCGATTTGGCTAAGGAGTGGACGTAGATCTATTTGATCGAACCACTATAAATCTTGTGTCCGTTTACTGTTTCATTAAGTTACTGCTTAAAGATCGATTTGAAACCTAGCAACGGAGTTGCTAGAGTATATCTGAAAACATATTTAAGTAACGACTTGAGCTAAGAAACATTTGCTAACAACAATAAGTGCAAGAGACTTAAAATTATTCCGCTGCATTTTGTGTTAAGTTATCAACACGATGACTCTGATATTTAGGGACCAACAAGTGGTATCAGAGCAGGAGGTTGAAAAATCGACTGCTTCTGAGTCGCTTAAGACCAGATCCGCATTTTCCTTGCACTTTTACCTGTTTATCTGTGTTCTACTTGTTTAGCTCAGGAGACAAGATGTTGAATCACTCTCTTGGAAAGTACAACAGGGAGAACTTCACAACATGGAAAAAGATGGCCTTAATACAGCTTCAGAGCATACACCCAGAAATGGTTGAGGTACTTGAAAGAGGTCCCATTAAGATTATGAAAGCTAACACTTTTATAGGACCTGTACCCGAA
This sequence comes from Plectranthus barbatus, assembly GCA_026898455.1. Taxonomy (NCBI): domain Eukaryota; kingdom Viridiplantae; phylum Streptophyta; class Magnoliopsida; order Lamiales; family Lamiaceae; genus Plectranthus; species Plectranthus barbatus. Next base: position 764,828 of record JAPKLW010000029.1, on the reverse strand, counting down.
CCCGCTGAAGGAGCTGATGAAGGAGATCAACCTAGACCCCCAAGGCCACCAAGACCCCAGATGGTTGCAAAACCTTTTGAGGAATACACAAGTGAAGACAAGAAAAGAGCTCAGCTGGAGCATGTTGCAAAGAAGCTAATCCTTGACTCTCTACCTAAGCTGATGGCACAAAAGGCCTTAGAGTTTGATACAGCTAAATAGATGTGGCAGTATGTCTGCGAGTCTTCCCAGGAGACAGACCAGATGAAACGCAATAAACTGCAGGTAGTTGTTGATAAATATGAATCTTTCTCTATGAATGCAGGTGAATCCATAATGGCCATGGAGGAACGATTTAATACCATCATTGGAGAGCTGAATAACCTTGGTAAGAAATATGAGAATGGGGAAATGAATCACAAGATTATCTCTAAACTATACCCCAGAGATGACTGGTTTGTTAAAATGACTAGTCTAAGTGAGAAAGATCTCAACAAAATGTCTACTTCCGAGGTATTTGCTCAGTTAAAATCTCATGAATTTATAATACAACAGTCAAAGAAGAATGAAGCTGCAGTAGTATAATCCGCTGCTAGCTCAGATGATTTAGCTTATTTTGTCAAAAAGGATTTTAATAAGTTTAAACAAAAGAAATCATATTACAATCAAGAAAGATCTGCTCCTATAACCCAATCAAAGTAGATTGCTACAACCTCTGGCTCTCAGCCTACTGATCTTAAGATCAGTGAACTAGAAGAACAGATGAAGAAACTTCAGAAGATGCTGATGGAGGCTAAAGGCGAAAAGGAAGCAAAGGAGACTCATCAGTCACCCTCTCATACCCGCTCAGCAGAGCGAAAGCCTAGGACCTGTTTCGAGTGTGGATCTCCTGACCACTTGAAACATGATTATCCGAAAGTCAGCAGAGAAGAAAGGGAGCGGCTGAAACAAAGATTTGAAAGACGTGCAGACAATGCAGTCAAAAGAGCACTCCTAACCAGGACGGAAACTCAGGATATTCCTGAAAATGATGAGGAATATTATCTATCCTCAGAGGAAGAGGATGAAGAAGCCATGCTAGTTCTGATGGCAGACATCGTGGAAGATCAATTTGCTGATGCAGATGCTGATCAGAATACTGAAACGGCTCTAGCAGCCGAGAACAACGAGGTAATTTCAGTAAACATACCTAGATTTGTAACTTTTGATGATTGCGAGAATCTCACTTTAGATTCTCTGAGGAAGACTACCTCACGAAGCTTAGTGAAGAATTCTCTAAAATGTATGAAATTAAAAACGTCATTGTAGGTGAAAACACCTAACTGAAGTTAGAAGTTTCAAATTTGACCAAGGAAGTCGAAAGAGTAAGGTCTGCAAGTGAGGAACTTATAAAAATGAAAGCTGAATTTTCAATACTTTCTGAAAATTTCAAAATTCTTGAAAAAGAGAACATTTTGCTGAAAAATAAACAAAAAGAAAATTGCATTTGTACTTACACGACCAGTCAAGCTGTTTTGAATGTCGCAATTAATCAACAAAAGCACCACAAAGATAGAGCTGGTGTTGGTTTTGATCGCTATGATAAAGGAGAATCTTCTAAGCAGAAGACTATTCAGTTTGTCTCTGCTGGAAAATTCATCCTTGGAGAAAAACTGAAAGAAAATGAATCTGCTGAAACATTCATTAGCGAATCTGTGAAACCCCAACAGAATACTAGAACATCTGCTAGGGAACCTCAGCAGAGGTACAATATATCCCAGCAGAATCCTAGAATATATGCTAGGGAAGCACAGCAGAGGTACGTTATACCTCAGCAGAATACTCAAGTGTCTGCTATGAAACCTCAACAGAGGAATGATAAATTCAAGCAGAATACGAGAATATATGCTTCGCAACCAAGATCAGCAGAGTCTAGAAGGAATGCCGAGCAGTATGTATCTACTGCTAGGACAGCAAACTCTTCATTTCAGAAAAAAAAAACATGTTTATTATAATGCTGTAAAGCCCTCATACAATGCATATACACCACATAGGCAGAACACCTATGTGAGGCCTAAGTCCAAAGCAAACTTTCTCAAAAGGACAATGAAGGCACAACACACTACCACACCTCATCCTCAACCTAAGTATGCAAAATTTACTTATCCTAAGGTTGAGAAAGGTATAAAGAGTGATGTCAAGAAGAAAATTTTGAAGATCACTCAGATGTGGGTTCCAAAAGGAACAATGACACTTGCTAATCGTGCAAGACCCGAGACTAAACGGGTACCTAAATCTTTCTCTAAATTGTCTTGCAGAAACAGAATCTACGAGTCAAGGAGTCAAGATCTCCAGATGAATGGATTCTTGATAGCGGCTGCTCAGGACACATGACTGGAAGACCAGACTTATTCTCAGATTTACAAAGCGTCTATGGATCCTCAGTTATTTTTGGTGATAACAGCAGAGGAAGAGTCATTGGAAGAGGATGCGTAGAACAAGATGGAATCCGAATTGTTAATGCAGCTCTCGTCTCAAACCTTAAACATAATTTGATGAGCATCAGCCAACTATGTGAGAATGGATATAACGTTTATTTTATTGACTCTGGCTGTGATATTGTTGATAAGGTTACAGGTGAAGTGAAGCTTAGAGGCATCCGCAAGGGTGGCCTATATGTGGTCGATTGGCAGAGTGGCCAACAGGACTCATGCTTCGTGGCATTTAACAAAGAGGAAACAAATTGGCTATGGCATAAAAGATTAAATCACTTGAACTTCAAGACTATCAATCATCTAGCCAAACACAAGCTGGTCGAAGGACTACCTGCTGAAGCTTTCCGAAAGGAAGGAGTGTGCAAAGCGTGCCAACAAGGCAAACAAACAAAGGCATCCTTCAAATCAAATCTAGAAAAGGATACCTCAGGGAGAATTCTCGAACTCCTACACATGGATCTGTTTGGTCCTGTCACACCACCCACAGTCAATAAGAAAATATATACACTTGTGGTTGTTGACGACTTCTCCAGGTATACGTGGGTCCAACTATTAAAGACTAAAGACGAAGTAAAGACCCTGCTACCTGAGCTGATCCTCAAAGAATAGAACAACAAGGAGTTTACAGTTAAGAGGATTAGATCGGACAATGGGACTGAATTCTGTAATGGAATTCTAATGGACTTTTGTGCGGAGGCTGGAATTCATCATGAGAGGTCCACTGCTAGAACCCCACAGCAGAATGGGCTAGCAGAACGAAGAAAGAGAACATTGAAGGAAGCAGCGCGGTCTATGCTTGCTGATTCTGGACTCAGTGGAAAGTACTGGGGAGAAGCCATCATGACTGCATGCTACACTCAAAACAGAAGTGCAGTTAATGGCAGATTTAACAAAACTCCTTATGAAGTGTATAATGGTCGTAAGCCTTCTATTAAACACTTCCGTGCTTTCGGTTCAACATGTTATATCCACAACAATGGGAAGTCTAGACTTAACACTTTTTCACCTAAGTCTGATGAAGGTGTTTTCCTGGGATATGGATACCCATCTCACAAAGGTTATAGAGGGTTAAACAAGACAACTCGACTTGTGGAAATAACATGCAATGTTATTTGTGATGAGTCTACTTTAGTGCGCAGGGCTAACAAGGATGATAAGGATGACAATCATGAGACCAATGATATCTATGATCAATCTTTACAAAATTCTTTCGAAAATATGAGTATTGATCTGATTAGGTCTAAGACTGATGTCACCCCAGAGGCATCGCACTCAGCAGGTGACCAGACAGCTGACCAAGCCAGTGATGCTAATGATCATGCTGAGGCCCCATCCTCTATATATCTAAATGAGAATTTAGATGTTGCTGGTGCACTTGACGATCGAGAGGATGAAGAATCTACTGAAGATCTTAGCAAAGGAGCTGCTGAGAATCCAATCCTGGAGGAACCTGCTGCTGGAACTCCAACCGTTGACATACCTGCTCATGCCGATCCTGTTCATAAAGATCCAGAAGCAAATAAAGAAGGAGTATCAGTTGTCCCAGTTGCCGAACCCCAGGAGAATGCAGTAGAAGCTAATCAAAATAATACTCATCGAGAAGGAGAACCAGATGCTGAAATTCCAGGACGTATCAGACCGTCATGGCTACGTGCGCATGCTTTAGACAGTATTCTTGGAAGTGTAAATGACCCTATCCTAACCAGACAAGGGAACAACAATGCCATGTTAGCCTGTTACATATCTAATGAAGAACCCAAGAAAGTAGAAGAAGCATTGCTAGATGCAGATTGGGTGAATGCCATGCAAGAGGAGCTTGCAGAGTTCACACGCAACAATGTGTGGGAGCTAGTCGACAGACCAGAACATCAAAGTGTTATAGGCACTAAGTGGGTGTTCAAAAACAAGAAAGATGAATCAGGTGCTGTAGTAAGGAACAAGGCGCGTCTTGTGGCCAAAGGGTATAAACAATGTGAAGGCATAGATTATGACGAAACATTCGCCCCAGTAGCAAGACTTGAGGCTATCCGTCTATTCCTGGCATATGCTGCGTACCATGAATTTGATGTGATGCAGATGGACGTGAAGAGCGCCTTCCTTAATGGCGAGCTCAAGGAGGAAGTTTATGTCGAGCAACCTCCGGGATTTGAGCAAGGTAATCAAGTCTACAGGCTCAAGAAGGCATTATATGGTCTGAAGCAGGCACCACGAGCCTGGTATGGAACTTTGTCCAAGTTTCTATTGAATAATGGATTTCAGAAAGGGAGGATAGATCAGACTCTCTTTCACATTAAAGATGGAGACAGCATTCTGCTAGTTCAAATATATGTTGACGACATAATCTTTGGATCAAAGAATCAAGATCTATGTGATAGGTTCTCTGATCTCATGACTAGTCATTTCCAAATGAGCATGATGGGAAAGATGTCCTATTTTCTTGGACTGCAAGTTCAACAATCCAAAGAAGGAATATTCATTCATCAGAAGAAGTATGCTCGAGATTTAATCGCTAAATACTGTCCGGAGAAGACCAAGAGCTTGCGCATACCTATCAGCACAACTTGCATTGCTGCTCTTAAAAAAGAAGGAGAAGATGTGAATCCTACTCTTTACAGAGGGATCATAGGTTCACTACTGTATCTCACCGCTAGCAGACCAGATATCTCGTATGCCGTAGGATTATGTGCTAGGTATCAAGCCAAGCCTAAGAAGGCCCACTTTGACACTGCCAAGAGAATTGTTCGCTATCTGAAGTGTACAGAAGGATTAGGAATTTGGTATCCCAGAGAAGATAGTTTAGCTCTGAGTGGATATTCAGATTCTGATTTTGGAGGATGTAAGATCGACAGGAAAAGCACTAGCGGCACATGTCAATTTCTGGGACACAAACTCATTAGCTGGTTCAGCAAAAAGCAGCACTCGGTTGCTATCTCCACCACTGAAGCAGAGTATGTAGCTGCTGCTAGCTGTTGTTCGCAAATTCTATGGATAAAGCAACAATTACAAGATTACGGGATTTCTCCTGAATGTGTACCCATCTATTGCGACAACAATAGTGCCATGTGCATCACAAAGAATCCTGTTCATCACTCTCGGACCAAGCATATCGACATCCGTCATCACTTCATACGAGATCATCAGGAAAGAGAGACATCGATGTTCGCTATATATGCACCGAAGATCAGATAGCAGACATTTTTACAAAGCCTCTTCCAGAAACCAGCTTTAAAGAGTTATGCTTGAAACTAGGATTAATGGAATTAGATGCAGACGTGGATGAATGAGTCCAAGCTCTCATTCTTTCTATAAGGATATTCCTGAAATTTGGTTGATAATTATTATATTCTGGTTGCTATTTCTTCGACCCGTTGAAGATATCTTGACATTATTACACTACGAAAGGCTGAACAATGTCATGAAAATAAGAAGGAATCTAAAATTAGCATATTCATTCTTCAGAAGGACAACAGACTTCAAAAGATTATAAGGAAATAGCAGAAACATCATCAACTACAACATATTCTTTTACAAATCTAACAAGGAGTCATATGAAGGCCAAAAGGAGGAGAGCTCAGAATAGTCTTCAACCCGAATTAGGGAAGTGAGCCCTCAAGGGATAGAAGTCAAATCCCATCAAAGGGATGCCTTCAGAGACAAGATGAGGGAACGTCTGCTCAAGCAACCAACTTAGCTGCATGGCAGTCGGCAGAGGAAACTGAGGAAAGAGATCGATGCATCTCTTCACTCCATCAAAGAAGAACTCCGCCCAATCAACGTCCTTCATCTCCGAATCAATGGCCATCATGGCCCTCCAAATCCTTGGGTTGAACACATAGTTGTCAGCAAGGACTCCAAAAGTGATATTACTAACAATGTCAAAGATTACTCTATACTCTTCTTTCAACCCCAGACATGAAGGAGTTGGTGAAAAGTCATAGTCATCGGACTCCCTCCACTTATTCCAGTAGCCGAACTCTGGAGCAGTCAAATGGCGGAAGACATCCATGACGCGAGTAGGACCCTGAGGAAGGCCAACCTTCAGAGAGAACAGGGCCGGAGTCCAACAAACTACTTCAGTGTCAAAGCAACTCCAAATAGGATCATCATCGGTTTTACACCTGAAGATAAAGCTTTGAAGAGCTCGTTTCTGATAACGGGTTGGCATAGTTGTCAGAAATTGGGTTAGGCAACTCTCATGAAGAGCTCCCATAACGAAATTCGCAACACGACAATTGTTACCATACTCAAAATACAACCCTGATTCATGAAGAATCTGGTTGCGAGTTACAGGCAAATCACTGGGTGCAATAGTAATATGATGCATTTTGAAACAAGTAGAAAAGAAAATGCTATGCTAAATGGAGTGGAGAAGATGAAGTTCAAGAAGACAAGGGCGATGTTATTTATAGCAAGATCATGGCTCTATCCACAGTGAGAACACTCTCCCAAAAATGTCTTATCAAATGAATTCAAAATCAGAAGAGCAGAAGTCGAGGAGTCTCGACAAAGGGGGAACTGCCACATGTCTTAATGAAGCTACTTACGGCAAGTCGACCTACCTGATTATTATGGCGCTCTCTTCCACGAATGCTTAAAGAAGACACCAAAGGATATCCCAAATCCTTTGATTAAGACAGAAATCTACCGTCTTAAATGATAGCACTTGAAGATATTGTGTCGGAAATCGTGGACTACTTCAGACACAGGCGGATTGATACAGAGCATCCATACAATCACAAGATAGTCTACTAAGACACTGATGCGAGCACAGCAGAGACAGAGTATCAAATGAGATGTTATTATATCTCTATTTCTTGGATTTCTTGAAGATATTATTAAACATTTTTGGAGGCTGATTACATCTACGGAGGAATATTCATCATATCTATCTGCCAATATTGAAAATGCTGAGCAGAAATTGGTTGAAGATCTGGTTAACACATGCCAGATAACAAAAGATAGTTGTGCAGTTTTCATATATCTTTCCATTCATCAACAAGATGACATTACAAGGAACAGAGGAAAATTGAAAACAACAACATATTCACTATTCTAGGAGGAAGAAGGCCTAAACGGGAAGAAGTCCGCATTTACAAGATTCGTTGGTCCTTCTGCTATCTGAGGAAGACTCTGCTCCAGCAGCCAACTAAATTGCATTCCATTCAGCAGAGGCACTGCCGGATAATATTGGACACAATCTCGGACGCTATTATAGATATATTCAGCCCAGTCTACCTCGACTCCATCGTCAATAGACATCATGATCTGCCACGTTTCCTTTGAGAAGAAAGTGTCATCACGGTCCTCTCCCATCAACATATTATTAGCCACACAGAAGAGCACCCAATAAGGAGTGCGCAGATCGTATGCTGAGACAGACAGGGAAAATTCAGACGAAGGAGTTCGTATCCATTTCTGCCACGCTGACCATTCAGGGGCAATGTCCGTCACACGGTAGTTGAAGACAGACCCAGGACCTCTGGGTAGACTGAATCGACGAGAAAAGACGTCCGGTGACCAATAAATGAGTTTGCCGTGGAAGGAACCATATATGCCATCCTCCTCCACAGAACAGTCATCAATGAATTCTCGAAGAACATCGCCTTGGAAATGTTTTGGAGTAGCAGTGACGAATTGGGTCAATCCACTGCGATTTAACTTCGACATGACGATCTCTGCCACCTGAGGAGTGTTATCATACAGAGAGTTCAAACCAGCCTCATGAAGGATCTGGTTTCGGTGCAATTCTAGAGACTGACCTGGTGAATCCATTCTTTTCTTGAAGATCTTGTTTTGAAAAAGGGTTGTTGTGGCAACAAGGATACTCAAAATCAGGGTATTTATAAAGGGAAACTATTAATCCCTCTCGTCCGAATCGACCAGATTCAAATTACCAGAGCTATTAATCATCTGTCACTTGACGAATAGGCAGACACCACGACAGATCGGTCAAAATGATTCTTGGAAAATGCAATCGACGCTTGGAGAGATATACACTGAAGATCGTCGTTCCATCTGCTAAGAGATGAGATCTCTGCTAGAGTTGAAATCTCTGCTAGAGATAAGGCCTCTGCTAGCGAATGAGATCTCTGCTAATAGATAAGGTCTATGCTAGAAAATGAATATTCTACTAGACTTGATATCTCTGCTAGAGGAAGGATACTCTGCTAAAAATGATATTTCTGCTAAATGACGAGAGCTCTGCTAACTACTTTCTAAAGTAGTATCTACTATGTTTTCAGCAGAACATATATCTTTGCTATTAATCATCGATCTGCTATGATCTTAGCAGAAGCATAATCAGCAGAATTACTACACAGTTGATTATCGAGGCAATTATCGAGTAGACGATTGATATTGAATGCATTTATATCAGGTAGTCTAAATTGAAAATTGACATCATCTTATATAAATCATCAAAAATAATTACAACAGAGGACTCAATGAAAGGGCGACAAAGGCACAAATGGATAGAAGTCTACTCCTCGAAGGTTCGAGGGACCTAAAGTGAGATCGGTGAATCTCTGTTCTAGCAGCCAACTTAACGGCATCCCATAAGGAAGGTGTAGTTGAGGGAACCGTTGAACACTCTGTCGGACCCTATGGAAGACGAAAGCCGCCCAGTCAACCTCTGCCCGATCATCAATCGCCATCATGACCTTCCAGACTTCACGAGAGAAGATCATATCATCCGGATTCACTCCCACCACCATTCCACAGACTATCTCGAAGAGAACTTGATAGCGAGTCTGCAGTCCGTATGCTGATGGGGTAGGCGAGAACTCAAGATCAGAAGAACGCCTCCATCTCATCCATGAAGACCACTCTGGAGCGATTTCATTACTGCGATAATCCATCACAGAAATTGGACCCCTCGGTAAGCAAACTCCGAAGCAAAAGTGTCCACGGACCATCTCAACAACTGATTCCTGAAGACACCTACAATGGAGTCTCCAATGGGCTTACTTTGTCGGACGAAGAACTGAAGATGTTCTCTATGAAATGCATGAGGCATCAAAGAGATGAACTTAGCCACACCACAGGCATGAAGACTGGACATGACCCATTCTGCTATGTGGTACTCTGTTTCGTATTCTTCATACAGACCAGAATCACAGAGGATTCTGTGGCGCGGAACGAAGAGAGGTTGAGTCTGTTCCATATCTTCGTATTAGTAAATTTGGGGAGAAGAAGAGGACAATAATATCAAATGAATCGCTTGCCTATGCGATTTATAGAGACAACTATAGTAACTGCTCATTTCTGAAGTTGAAGAGTCGCTGAGTGGAGTGAGGTAATTCATTAATGAAAAGGTCAAATCGGAAGAGATTATGATCATGCATGAAAAGGAATGCCGGAAGCTAATATGATGATATCAAGAAATACGTGGTGGCTTCTGCTTGATTCTATTAATCTTGGCTACTGAAGATCTTAAATCGGACGTGAGACGTTGCTTTTCCATACGGAGAAACATTTAATGCTTCCAGACGATGGCGACAAATTGGATTGTGCCACGTCATCGACACTCAAGCTTCGAAGGACGTGGATATACCCACGATCTGACTCTCAACCCCAACCGCTGATTGAAACTAAAGTGAATTCAATCCTCGTTGTCAATTTCTCCTCGTACTCCGAAATCCTCTACACCTTAATTAGATTTCAAACCCCTACCAATCTTCTGAAACCCTTCACCTCCGTCCTTGTAAAACCCTCTCAAAAAATTTTCAGATAAACTACCCCTCCACAACCATGACTTCAAATCAAAGTTCTTCAACCTCCTCACACAAAGACACAAATCCTGAATCTTCATCTTCAGATAACCCAGACACAAATCAATTTCAACAACCCACATTCATCTATCCCGCGACAACTTGCTCGCCCCTGCATGTTCGACATGCACCCGGGTTCACTGGAATTGAGAAGAAAGAGGATATTGATGAGTCCATTCCTTACTGCACATTGGTGACTATGGCACGACAGAAGAAGCTGTCCACTCATTCGGCGGAACGGAGACGAGTGGCCCAAATCATGAAAGACAGGATTCTGTACATGCCTCTCGCCAACAAACAATTTCCCAAATGGATTTTGAATCTCCTTGATTCCGAACTACTGGTAAAGTATCTCACTGCTGAACCTGATCAATTTCATCCGCACATGGTTGCCTGAATTTTATGCTAGGGCTGTTATGAGTGATGATCAGAAGTCATTCAAGACATGTGTATATGGGAATATTGTAGAAGTGAATGCTGATTTGCTTTCCCGTACTTTTGGACTTCGAAACTATGGAACCAAAATCTCTCAGTATAAGGTGAATGATATAGCCGAAATGGAGAGACGATGGAACCTTTGGAAGAAGTCAGGAGAAAAAGGGCAACCTAGTACGTTTAAGGTTAACACCTTAATCAACACCTTGACAGAGGAATACAAGCTCCTTGCAGAGATAGTAATCAAGATGCTCTTGTGTGATGCTGGATCTTACTCGGAGCTCTCTGCTAAGAAGTATGCCGTGATGATGGCATTAAACGACAATGTTAAGGGTAATTGGGCTGAGTTTATATTTGAACGCTGGGCAGAGCATGCCAAGAAGAATGCTCACATGGAAATAGATGGAACATTCTCCTCGAATGTAAACTTTGGGCTGAAGATTAGTAAATTTTTGGAGATTTTGTTTACCAACACGGGCGTGGATCGTGGAGTTGCACTCCTTTCCACAGACTACATTCCTGTAACAAGACACAATCCTAAGCCGGTCAATATCAGAAATCCTCGAAGGTTACAAGGGAAATCTAATGTAGACAAGAATAAACCTACATCCCCAGAGGAACCAGATGAAGCTAGCTTAGCAATACCACACTTCAACACTCCATTCCCATAACAGAAGAAGAATTAGCAGTGTTGAAGAGGAATGCAGAAACAAATCAATGTTTCAAAAATCTTGAGGAAATTGAGAAGTTAGGAAACTTACCAGTTGATCAGATCAACGACATCATGACTTCAAAGGAAGTAGAACAAATTTCAACTACTCTTGGGGCACAGGCATTACCGATTCAACCAAACAAGAGAACTGCAACAACTCCTCGTGTGACTAAAGCAAAGAAGAAGACCAGGAGAAAATTGGAACCACTTACTGATAAGGAAGCATTAGAGAAAGCAGAAGCAGAAAGTAAGACTGCTAAAGCTGTTGAAAGAACTGTTACCGCAGAACAGGATTCTACAAAGAACGTCACTAAGGACATCGCTGATCCAGACTACATCCCTAAGTCTCTCAGAACTGCAGAAGAGCCCAGTCAGGAAACAAGAAAAGCAAAGAGAAAGTGCATAGCTACTCTAAAGGAAATCGAGAAAAAGGATTACCAAAAATTCATCAGTAACTTAACATTCGAAGGCAGAGACAGAGACTTCGAACGAGTCAAATCCGCTGCTGAAGAATTTATGGCCCAGAAGCACAATGCTAAGCAGACCCAATTGGACGCACGGTCTATCCAGCAGAGGGAAAGCACCATAGGAGATGGTATGCCCTCACAAGAAGTCCTGACAATTAAAGAGGCTAACAACGCAGACAGCGCCCACGAAGAAGTGCACGAGGCACAATCACCAGGAGTGGAGAATGTTGCTGAAGGAAATCCAACTCCAGCAGAAGACGAGGAAACAACAGACATTCCAGGAAATATCACCTTGATGAATGATGATGAAGCTCCTGCTGATGAATTGCAACGCCTAGCAGCCGATGCCAATAACCGAAGAAAAGGAAAGGCTGTTTCAGAAGAGGAAACCATTCTCAATCCCTCCTCTGACTTACTGATAAACCTAGCAGAAGAAGGACTATCAGATATAGCAGTCTCGAAATTACTGAAGTCCGGATCCTTCACTGATGCAGAATCGAGTAGAGGAAGAGATAATGAAGAACAGGTCAATTCACCTCTTCATGATTCACCTTCACCTGAAGAAGAAAATGATTCTCTGCTCTCTGATCTTGAATCTTGCGTTTCTGACTCCGATGGAGAATCTGAGGCAATTTTTAATGCCAAATGCATAAGGAAGGTACCATCTGGATCAGATACTCCTCTCCGAGTACCTCTCAATGGCCTGCCTGGACCACGTTATCTTTTACGAAGAATCGGTCAATGGTGTGCACCGGTCTATCCTGAAGAAAAACCCAACTCAGATCTCACCCCTATGGCTGAAGAGATCGAATTGTTTGTGCAATCCGAAACAGAAAGAGCTATTGTTGATTTATTCCACACAGAATTGGATGAATCAACACCGGAAGGACGCTTGGTAGCAGAAGAATTCCGACGATGGAAGAAGTGTGATTATGTTATGCATCAACTCTGTTTTGAAGAGAAAGCACTGGTTTTTGCTGCTAAGGGCTTAAACTTCTGGAGGTGTGAGGAAAGGTGGTGCTTCGATTGGATTGATCAAGTTCCGGGGATGAAACAGTTCTCAGATAAATAGGTGATGTGTAGACTTCAAGCCATCCGAGAACACCGTTTTCTCTCACAGACTGCGGGTCTACCTAAATCCACCTTTGCACCCGATGGATACTCTGATGCCAGAGTTGAACTGTCTAAGCGTCAAGCCAAAGCTGCCGTTGCTTACAAAAAATGCCAGATGGAGTATAAAGTTCAACAGGCAGAGAAACTCAAAGCTCGAATTGCGGTACAAGCCACTGAGCGTGCTGCTCTAGAATTCGATTCTCGAGATATGCTGTTGGCTAAGTTCCTGGACATTGATATTCAGGACATAATTGAGGAAGCTCAGAAAGCTGAAGCTCAGATTGTCCAGGAGACCGCACAAGTTTTGGATGCAGCCCATCAGATATTGCATGAGGAACTATGCTATCAGGAGTATGTTGCTGTGAGTACTAGTCGCGCACAGCAATCATCTATTCCAACAAGTCAAGAACTCGTTATGACTACTTCCTTCAATGCTACTCCCATAACCTCACTGCAGATACCCTTTCCATTGACTGCGGAAATAGCTGAAGCCTTTAACTCTTATTTACAAACAACCATTGATGGCAGAGTAGAAGCAGCTACCACGCATCTGAGAAAAGAAGTTGATGAGATACGGGGAGATGTATCTCATGTACAATCAGAGGTCGCTGAAAACAAGTTGGCTATTTCTGAGAACAGGACAAGTCTTGAGGTTGTTCGAAAAGACATAACAGACACCAGGACCCACCTAAAAGACACGGTTGTGGCCTATGGGATGAACTTTTTGGCTGCAATCAAAGAGGGGGAAGAAAGAAGAAAGGCTGAACGGAAAAGAAGAAAGATGAATGATGAAGAGTTAGCCGCAAGGAAAGAGGAAATAAGGAGAAAAGAAGAAGAGGCGAAGGAGGAGTCAAGACGAAAAGAACTTGAAGCTCAATTAGAATTGCAAAGAAAAGAACACGAAGCTAAATTAGAGCTGCAAAGAAAGGAACATGAACTTCAACTACAAAAGATTGCTATGGAGCAAGAGAAGCTGGCTAAAGAACTGGAGCGTGAGGCTGCTGAAAGAGAAACAGGAGCAGCTCTTCTGGAGAACTTCATGAAATTTACCATGGAGAAGTTTGCTGACATTCAGAAGAACAATTCAGAGGACAGTGAAAAGGACAAACCAGCACCCGGCTCATGAACGACAAGGTCAATTTTTTTTACTTTCTGAATCGAATTTGTACTTAAACTTGCAATATCATATATGAAATTGGATCAGATTTTGACAAAATCTCTTTGTCCACTTCTGAATTTTACTGGTGTGCTCTAGTTGATCTACACTTCTGGTGTACTCAACAAATTTGCATGTGGACATGAAGATTATATTTTGATTCATGAATATGAATGCTTGCTGATTTAATGAGTGCTAGAATTTCTAGCATATTGCTTTGTTGCAAACATTTACTCATATTTAATCGAGAAATATTCCCCAGCACCTGTTGAGGGGGAATTTGACTTCAATCATTTCTGTTGCTTGAACCTAGTTGGAAAAACTCTGTGTCAGATTGATAGAATAGCATAGAATTGTAAAACACAGACATTCTTCCACTTATGGTCAGCAAATGATAGTAAGCTTTGATCGCACCAAAAAGGGGGAAATTGTTGGGAATTATCCCTAAAATCTCCCTTAGGACTTATTTGTAAAAGGTTTTGTTGGATCAAACCTTATTTAGTTGGTCGATCATTTGCTGAAATCTAGAGAGTCTAACACAACTTGTAAAGTCCTGTATAAGTTGTACATCGAGTTGTAATAGACTAGTGTGCTGAGAAGAATCCCTAGCAGACACAAAGCAAATGATATCAGCATTCAACTTACAATCTGCTAGAGAAGCAAGCCAACAAAGGATCACTAGCAAATGGCTGAAAGCACGCTAGACAGAATGCTAAGGTGTTAGCATTCGGACCTTTCAGCGACGAAGTAAAGAGTTTGAAACAACAGAAGTCAAAGGATCGAAGGCTGTAAAAGACTTCAGCAACTCCTAGCATAACAAAGGGCGAGATTCAAAAGCTGAAGACGGACTGCCACACTGACAAAAAGGACACACAAAGGACGAGACTTTCCCTAAGTAGTTTGGAAAGTACATCTCTATTCGAAAAGTGTTCTATCAAATCAATCCACTCTTGAACAAAGAAGCCGTTGTGTCTAACGGATATGGAGATTCAAGTTTTGAATCTCCAACTATAAAAGACAGAGTCAAGAACCGAATCAAAAACTGCTTTTACGACTTACAATTGCTCTTCTCACTTTACACATTCACGAACGCTCAAGCTAGAGATTCTTTTGACAAAGTGAACTTTAAAAGTAGTCAGTTGAGAGCTGTGCTAAAGTTTATCTAAAAGCTCCCAACAACCAGAAGTGTCGCTCATTGAAGTACTGACACTCCATTGAATATATTCTTGATTGCATTCAAGGATATTTCAATCATTGAGATTCCTTTCTTTTAGAAAAGAATCTAACAGTCGAACACCTGAAAAGGTCAAGACTAGAACGGGCGTCTAGCCACACTCAAGGAAAATCAGGAAGTGACTAAATCTTCCATATCAGGCGAGGCAGGAGTTTCGAAGGTGTGCCCTTGACCCCCAGCCAGACCTTACCAGAGAAGTTCAGACTCACGGAGGATAGCTGTCAAGTAGCCAGGCCAAAAGCTCACTGCCTACTTAACTGGAAAGGCGATTCCTTGTAATCTGTATACTTTTCTAGTGAAATTCTTAGCAATTCGGCTAAGGAGTGGAAGTAGATCTATTTGATCGAACCACTATAAATCTTGTGTCCGTTTACTGTTTCATTAAGTTACTGCTTAAAGATCGATTTGAAACCTAGCAACGGAGTTGCTAGAGTATATCTGAAAACATATTTAAGTAACGACTTGAGCTTAGAAACATTTGCTAACAACAATAAGTGCAAGAGACTTAAAACTATTCCGCTGCATTTCGTGTTAAGTTATCAAC
Organism: Plectranthus barbatus; assembly: GCA_026898455.1. Lineage (NCBI taxonomy): Eukaryota > Viridiplantae > Streptophyta > Magnoliopsida > Lamiales > Lamiaceae > Plectranthus > Plectranthus barbatus. The sequence goes on along the minus strand of JAPKLW010000029.1, from coordinate 748,945 downwards.
ACGACGACTCTGATATTTAGGGACCAACAGTTTTGAAGTGGTCTGCGAGGACCATTCCTCTCATTTTGTAAAGCTTTCATCAATTCAATCTGTCTTTCTAACTCTCCAATCCGAAGCGTATCCTCTCCCGGATTAGCCATTTCCAAATCAATCTCAATACTTCCTTGCCCTTGTTGTAATGTCCTCTCCAAGAGCTCACGAGCCTTGGACCTCGTGATCATAAACGACCTACAACTCCACAAAAGAAACCAATTACCAAACTAAACAACTTGATCAAACAAAGTAAAAACAACTATCAATCAACAAGCTAAAAATAAAAAGTTCTCACAAGCAATAAAACAAACACCTAGCCTACAAGCTTCACTTTTCCCCCAATATCTAGCAACCTACTAAATGAAGTCCTCGGCAACGGCGCCAAAACTTGATGCGGATAAAATTTCAATCAAATTAAACCTCTAACTACACAAGAATAAAATTTGTCAAATCCAGGTCCTTCTCCGCTTCGCCCGCTAGAATACCGAGATACTATGGCAAAGTCTTATAGCTAAGCATGATACAATCGTTGAGTAGTTTCTATCAATCTAATAATTCAATTTAAACCTATGCTAACAATATATGACAAATATTGAATTAAACCAACAATCATCATTTGATCAATTCTTTCCCAAAATCGGTAAACCAAGACAATCAAATACTCAAATTAGGAAGATAGGATGTTGAAATGAATGTAGATGCAATCAAATTAGGTTAATCATTGATGTAAACACATTTTAATTCCTAGGAGATTGAGCAATCGACCTTACACTCGTTAACCCCTTGTCACGGCGAGCTAACGGTTGATGATCTAAAACTTGCAAACAGTCACGTTATTAAGCCCTAGACCACTCCAAATAGTTCGTCAGTTATTGCCCTACGACCTAGCACCGCACATGGATTGGAACTAAAATCGTATGAATCTACACTATTCACGATGATTCCGCCCGCGTATTGGCTGCAGCGTTCACATCAACTACCTCCTAAGCTGGCTATTACCTACACCTAAGAGGTAAGGAACAAGTTATAGTGCAATTCAAGCTCTCAAAGGAAAGTAAACAAACAATTCTCAAACCAAATTATCATGCATCCTTACTCAAATCAACATCCAAAATGAATTAGAACATCATACCTTTCAATTGTAACAATACAAAGTTGAAATCAATTACATCCATTACAATTTGAAAAGTGGAGATTGGAATCTTCCCCAATTGGATTTGTATGCCTTGATCTACCACCTTGACACTTCACTTCTCTTCCAAGGATTGATGAATCAAGCTCTTAGATACTCTAGAATTTGGATGGAATCGTGATAGAAATTGGAATCTAGGAGAAATCCTAACTAGATTTATGAAAAATGACAAAAAGCCCTTCAAATAACTGACTTTCCCCCTTTTATAGAAAAGCAAACAGGGCCTCGGATCGCCCGATCGAAGTATGGCTCGCCTGGTCGAAGCTGGAAACTGCCAAAATGCTGGAGAAAATCGGCCAGGCTGGCCCGATCGAAGTGGCTCGACCGAGCCACCTTTCTGTGGCCTGGCTCGGCCGATCAGTCATGGCTCGGCCGGTCGAGCCCTCTGTCCGTGGCCTGGCTTGGCCGGTCCACCCTGGCTCGATCGGTCGAGCCCTCTGTCTGCCCTGCTCGGCCGGTCCTGCTTCGCTCGGCCGGTCGACGCCTCCAAACTCCAAACACGTGCGATTTTCCTCCAAAACTCCACCAAAAATGCTCGTTTATGCCCAAAACCTATCCTACACAAATCAAACACACAAAACACAAAAACACAACCAAAATACGACAAAAACATATGATACGGGAGTAAAATAGCCACAAACAAGCATGCGCACACATCGTAATATGGGTCATTTTACGCACGTATCAGAAAGGTGCTACTATAAAAAGTGGCTCAAGTCAAAAAATATAGTGAAATGCTATATGATGACTACTATGTCCAAGGTACTTGCACAGCAACATCATTCATATGATAATGCTAGTGACATAATGGATAGCCTCAAAGCGACCTATGGTGAATAAGACCGAGCAGTCAGATTCAATCTCATGAGGGAAATCATGGGAAAGAAAATGGCAGAAGGTAGCTCGGTCAGAGAGCACGTGGTCGGCACGACTCACCTTATGGATGAGCTCACGCTGCACGGAGGCGGTATCGATGCGGAAGCGCAGGTTGATATCATCCTCAACTCTCTGCCAAAGTCCTATGAGAACTTTAGACTGAATGCTGTCATGAACAAGAAAGAGTACACTCTTAACGAGCTACTCAATGACTTGATGGCAGCGGAATCAGTCATGCAGCCAGAAAAAGTTGCTTTGGCTACTTCTAGCAATCGTCCTGTTGCGCTGGTTGGCAAGAGGCGCAAAGGAATGTTTAAGAAGAAAGCCAAAGGTACAACTTCTGGTAGAAAGTCAAAAAGGACACCGGGCGTGCCTGCTAAAAGAGACAAGTGTTTCAGGTGTGGCAAGGCTGGTCACTGGAAGAAAGATTGTCAAGTCAGGAAGACTGGACAAGGTGCGTCATGTGCATTTATAACGGAAACATGTTTAGCATCGGTTTCTACCCATTCTTGGGTAGTGGATACTGGAGCTACTGACCATGTTTGTTATACTTTGCAGGGATTCAGGCCGACAAGGCAGCTGAAGCATGACGAGATTACCATCTCAATGGGCAGCGGAGAACGAGTCTCAGCAGTAGCCATTGGAGATTTTACTTTATGCTTTGAAAACAATGTTTTGGTTTTGAGAGATGTTTTATATGTGCCAGTTTTTCGGCGGAACTTAATTTCAGTTTCCAAATTATTTTGTGATGGATATTCAGTTATTTTTGGCAGTGGAGTTTCTCTCATTGGTAATAACGGTGTTATCTGTCATGGCAAACTGATTGACTCTCTCTATATCATTGATTGTGTGCATAAATCTTCCGTGAATGTTGCAAACTCATCCAATAATAATAATCATTTAAAGAGAAAGTTTTCTTCCGATGAGGATCAAACATATCTCTGCCACTTGAGACTAGGTCACATCAATCTAAAGAGGATCAAAAGATTAGCATGCGATGGGCTCTTGGATTCTTTCCAAGTGGTACCACATCAAATCTGTGAGTCCTGTATAGAAGGAAAGATGACGACCAGACCTTTTAAGGCAAGTCAGTCTCGAGCAGAGAATGTGTTGGAATTGATCCACTCTGACTTATGTGGACCAATGTCCACGCAAGCTCGGGGAGGTTATAAGTATTTTGCCACATTCATTGACGATTACGCAAGATTTGGATATGTCTATTTGCTTCGCCATAAGTCTGAATGCTTTGAGAAATTCAAATAGTTTAGGACTGAGGTAGAAAAGAAGCTTGGTAAGACTATCAAGACACTACGATCAGATCGTGGTGCAGAATACCTCAGTAACGAGTTCTTGCAGTACTTGTCAGATAACGGGATTACATCCCAGTGGACTGCACCAGGAACCCCTCAACAAAATGGTGTAGCGGAAAGAAGAAATAGAACTCTCTTGGAAATGGTCAGTTTGATGATGAGTTATGCAAGCTTGCCAATTTCATTTTGGGGATATGCCTTGGAGACAGCGGCCTATTTGCTTAACCTGCTACCTTCTAAATCAGTTCCTAAAACACCTCTGGAACTCTGGTATGGGCGAGAGCCAAGTTTGAACAGAGTGAGAGTTTGGGGTTGTCCAGCATATGTGCTGACAAAGGAACCTGATAAGTTAGAAAGTAGGTGTAAGCTGATGCTGTTTGTAGGATATCCCAGGCAAACAAAAGGTGGTTACTTCTATTGTCCTGAGAATCAGAAAGTCGTTGTCAGTACCAACGCAAGATTCTTGGAGGATGAATATGTAAGAAACCACAGATCCAAGAGTGAAATTCTCCTCCACGAGCTTGAGGACAAAGAAGCAATTCCATCAGGAAAGCCCAGTGTAATGGTAAATCCACCTACGACAGGTGAGGCTATACCAAAACTGCCACTAATGCAAGGTATGGGACCAACGCGTACTGTGCCAACTACTGACACGGTTCAGATGCCTCGTCGCAGTGGGAGGGTTGTCCACCAACCCGAAAGGTACATGTTTGTGGGAGAGTCTTCTGACTTGATCCCGAAAAATGGACTGGATGATATCGATCCCTGGACATATGACGAGGCGGTATCTGATAAGGATGCAGACAAATGGCTGATCGCCATGGATTCTGAAATAGAATCCATTATGGCTATGGATGTATACCAGAAAACTAATTTGCCAGATGGCTACCGAGCCATAAGGTGCAAATGGGTATACAAAAGAAAGAAATGAGCGAATGGTGAAATTACAACTTTCAAAGCAAGGCTGGTGGCGAAGGGTTATAGTCAGAAAGAAGGTGTAGACTATGACGAGACCTTCTCACCGGTAGCCATGCTTAAGTCCATTCGTATACTCCTAGCCATAGCAGCACATAAGGACCTAGAAGTCTGGCAGATAGATGTCAAAACCGCGTTTCTAAACGGGTACCTTGAAGAAGGTAGGGACATCTATATGCAACAGCCAGAAGGTTATGTGCAGAAGGGCGAAGAACATTTGGTCTGGAAGCTAAGGAAGTCGCTGTATGGACTTAAACAAGCTTCACGGTCATGGAATCTGCGTTTTGATGAAGTGATTAAATCCTATGGATTTTCACAATGCTCAAACGAGAGTTGCGTGTACCGTCTATGTGTCAGCGGAAGCGTGGTGTTCCTTGCACTTTATGTAGATGATATTCTCCTATTTGGTGACAATGTGGAAGTATTGTCGGGCATAAAGGGGTGGTTATCCGAGCAGTTTCATATGAAGGACCTTGAGGAGGCAGGATACATCCTAGGGGTAAAAGTATTGCGGGAGCGCAATTAGAGGATGCTGACCTTATCTCAAGGATCATATGTGGATACTGTGATTGCCCGTTTCAGCATGCAAACTGCCAAGAAAGGTCTGTTACCCTTCAGACATGGCATATACCTTTCCAAGGATCAGTCTCCGGTGACACAAAGGGAGAAAGATGAAATGAGGAACGTGTCGTATGCATCGGCCATGGGGAGCCTCATGTACTGCTTTGCTGTAGGCATGGTGGCGAGATACCAGTCTAACCCTGGACAGTCGCATTGGACCGCGGTAAAGCACATACTCAAATACCTAAAAAGGACTAGAGACTACTGTCTCGTCTATCATTGTGAGGAGTTGTGCCCTGTGGGTTATACTGATTCGGATTTCCAGGTAGACCGAGACAAAAAGAAGTCCACCTCTGGCTATGTGTTTACATTGGGAGGTGGGGCCATATCATGGAGGAGTGCAAAGCAGAAGTGCATTGCGGACTCCACCATGGAAGCAGAATATGTGGCAGCTTCTGAAGCTTCGAAAAAAGCAGCATGGTTTCGAAACTTCCTTCTGGAGTTGGACGTGATTCCTAAGTTGCCCAAGACAATCACGATATACTGTGATAATTCGGGAGTTGTGGCTAATTCAAAGGAACCACGAACTCACAGAGCAACAAAACACATTGAAAGGAAGTACCATATTATACGAGAAATCGTAGCAAGGGGTGATGTGCTAGTAGAGAAGATTGATACAAGAAATAATCTAGCAGATCCATTCACAAAGGTTCTGCCTCAGAAGGTCTATGAGATGCATGTACGTAACCTTGGGCTGAGGGCAAAGCTATCCACGTAGAATGTTTGATGTAATAGCTAGATTAGTTTAGACGCGTTATACTCTGGAAAGCACCTGTATAATGCTTTGAGTATAAGTGGGAGATTGATGGATTTATATACTGAAAGCATTATGATTGGTATATTATGTCCAAGGTCGATTGGTTAATATACTGGGAATCATAAATGTTGTATGTTCATCTCCTGTCTGAATTAACAAACATGTGTCGCAAACGCAATTATCTTCTTATCTCGTCGATAGGGAGATCATACGCTGTGTAGAAGATCACGGAAGATCGTATGGATCGATTGACCTAGCGAGATATAAATAGTTATCATAGCTGAGACAGTTCCAGGATAAACTGTCGGTGTAGGCTGCAGCATACGCATTAATAAGCATCTTATCTTGGATGGCTTGGTATGCTGGTGTGGGGCACACATTGATAAGGACCTAAGTTGAGATCGATTCTTTTATCTGACATTAATAGAATCTGGATCTCTATGGCTTGACGAGATCCTAAGCCTAAATGAAGGTACAGAAGTATATGCAGATTGTGTATTACTTTGAGTTGCAGTGAAAGGCTCTAGTTGAGCTAGTATATTTGTATCTTGGGTAATAGCAGTGTGTGTATGACTCTCTGGTATTGGAACTAGGTAACCACATCCAGTATAGGATGGTGACATTCCCTGAACAACTCAAAAGGTTCGTTATGCTAAGTCCTGCCGACTGATTAAGTTCAAGCATAAGTGAAAAGGTTTGAGTGGATTGATTCAGGAATATAGGATGTTAATTAATTAAATAGCTTTTCAGAGCTTAAATTAATTAACGAATGTCTGTAACCTTAAATGTGGGGATATACCGAGCCCATGCAACTCGTACCTCAAAACGTGGTAGCAAATAGGTAGGACAGTATTGATTCTCTGGTGGAATGAATCAATATTAGTTAATCAATTATATTCTGGGTTGAATATGGGAATTAATTAATTGATAGGCCTTATTTGCTATTTGCATTTTGGTCCCTTGTTTGGCCCATGAAACCCAAGCCCAATAAGAGTCCAGTAATTTCCTATAAATAGGCCTCAGTTCCTCAGATCTCAACACACCACAAGATCATAAGTTGCACACAGCAAACCAGAATTTGGGAGCTGTGGTGATCGACTAAGATCTGAGAATGAGGAGGAAATTCTGCTTCTCAACCGGGCAAGGGATCTGATAGAGAATCTTCACCGGATTTTCAGATCGAGTTGGGATACAGATCAGAAGATCAAATCAGGAGGATTTTTCTTCTTCTCTCTCCTCTTTATTTTCGAAAATAATTTTATTATTTTCATAGATTTATTTCCTCAATATGTTAGGAAATTAAAATCCTTGTGCGTGGGAAAGATCAAAGGGCATCTCCGCGCACGCGTTCTTCAGAGTTCATCGATCCAGGTGTTCCGCATAAACCTTCTTATGCATAATAATATAGGAGCATGCTAGGATTGTTCATAGGCATAGCAATTTATATTTGATATTCCAATTAACGATCCTTGACAAACGGACTTCGTGATTCAGTTCACGAATCCCTTTCAGATTTCTCTTGTATTAGGCTTGACTGACCAGCTGGCCAGTCAGTATGAAAGGGTTTCTTGGTTTTTCACTTAGAATCCCTCTTCACGAAATATGCTGCGTCTTTAGCTTGATGGCTTGGCGAGCTGGTGATGAGTTCATATTTTCACTCACATTTGGTTTGATTAATTAGTTGTTTTCGTTATATTTTTGTTTATTTCCTTAATTTTTGCTGCATGAATCTATCTAGAGTGGTTTTATGTTTGGCATGGTAAGATTTTGCAGGTTTGATGTTAAAATCATTGAAAACTCGTACCGAAAACATTTGATGTTCAAAGAAATAGTCATGAATTCTTCCACAGGTGGAATTCGAGCTAATAGATCATGGAAATAGAAATATCTTTGAATTAGCTTTCCAACACAACTAGAATCGGGTCAATCGGAGTTCGGGAGCAAAAGTTATGGCCAAAATCGTGAGGCTGCGCAAGTGTAGGATTTCTGGCGAAGCCTCTGTATTGACAGACATGCCGGGTGTCGATCGACACGGCTGTGTCGACCGGCATGCAGCATTTCAATCGACATACATAACAATTTTTGAGGGAAAATGCGATTTTCCAAGTCTTTGGGCAAGAATTGATGGAAACAAAAGATATACATCAACTTGGAAGCCTTGAAGATCCAAAAAGGAAGATTAATGCAAAATAGGATATTAAGATTTAGATTTGCATCAAATCTAAACTTATTCCTTATAGAATTTTGCCATTTAAAGCCTACACAAACTCTATAAATACCCCTCTAGATTAGATTATTCATGGGACCTCCCTTTGGGGGCTTAGTTCCACAATCTTTTCTTCTTCTTTATTTCTGTAGTATTAGTTTGTAGTTTTATTTTAATACTTTAGTTTATGCACTTTAGAATTCCTCTTTATTTTATTTATGCAATTTACTTTTTATTTAATTATGTCTAGTTAATTTTCCTAGTAGATTCTAGGGTTTGTACAACTGTTTTGGATGCATGCTAGATTGATTAATTCATTGCTAATGGTTTGTGATTCCTATTTTCTTTCATAATTCTAAATTAATTGAAGGACCGAGATGTGAAAATTGGTTTAGATGTCTAGCTATTAATAGAAGGACCGAGAGGTAAATATTGATAGTGGGGATGAGAAATGCATGATGTGATCTGTACTGTCGGACCAAGAACTACTAGATTGTAGGGATTTAAATCTATTGATCTTATGAGATTGACTAATAGGTATTCTTGAGACCGAGAGGAGATAAACACTTATTATTAATCTAGTTATTATTTGTGGACTAAGGAATTATAACACTTCTCTGATATCTCACCTATTGCATGAATATATTTGATTATTTATTTGCATGTTATCTAGAATAGAAGTTCAACCCTAGGATCTGTATTATCCTTTATTTTCTTTAAATCTTTATTGTCATTTTCAAAAACCCAAAAATCTATTTTTCTAATTGCTCAAACAATTTATCCAAAAACTATATTTTAGTACATGAGTTTATTTCGCTACATCATTCTCTGTGGGTTCGACATCCGAGTTATGAATCTATTTAGTATTAGATAGAGTTTCATCCTGTTATTAGTTTGCTTTGAGGATTGCTGGATTGGGTTTTATTTGCTCAAACAATGAACCAAGAACTATGGCTAGTACATAGGATAATCTCGTTATTCTTTTCCTTATGGGTTTGTCAACTTATGGTTTTATAAATATATTTGGCCACTGTGTTGCAATTAATCTTGCAAAAATATCAGTGATCAGCTGGCTACTCTCATGGGTTCGTTCTTCTTCACCATTTGAATGTCCCATTCAGGGGCTTGTAGTTGGGGGAACAACTCTTTGGTCGTCATTTTGGATAAACCCTTCTCTTTCAGTGCGATTGTCTTGACGAACCAATCCTCTATTGACATTTTGGATAGGATCTTTGCATTGAGATCTGCGTTGGAGTATGGCCTATCCAAAGCCTTAAGCTCACTGACAATGGCATTGAATCTCTTCTCCATCGCCTTTATGGTCTCTCTAGGTTGCATCTAGAATGACTCGTGCTTGTCGACACACACTTGAAGTTTATTGCGCTTCTTCTGATCTATTTTGTGACAAAGTGTGTCGAGGTAGCTCCATACTTCTTTGGCACTGTTGAACTGTATGACTTCCTCCACGAAGGCGTCGGGTAGGGAAGACAGTATGGCTTCTAGAGCTACAGAGTCGAGTTGATTTCTTCTTTTGTCTTCTGGCTTCTCGACAATCCTTGCGACTTCATTTCCAAGAGAAGGAAGGAAGATCTCTTTTTCCACATCTCGTTCTTTTCTGGATTGTACGGCGGTAACTTTATCATGTTCACCATGGTTGTACCTGAGCTAGGATATGACAACAAAAAGTGTGCAAGAAATGGATACCAGTCCTAAGCGACTCAAAACCACCAGCCTGTAAGGACTGATTGATCTGATACCACTGTTGGTCCCGGTTTGTCAGAGTATAAAGTATACGCACAACAAAAATTAATTTTTTTTGGTTAGCTTGCACTTATCCAAGCTGATGGTGATGCGTCAGCTTAGTTTGTCAAATATCCTTTAGGTACTTAGCGTCAAATATGCTTAGTGTTAGTATTTTGTATATACTACAACACTTGAGTGTTGAGTTTTAAAATATAAGTATGCTGGCAAACACGTAGAGAAAGCAATAAATGACAAGCATATTTATATTAGTTCAAACTAAACCATCCTACGTCCACTCTTCAGACACCCGGTCTGGTAATCCACTAAACTTAGAACTTTACAGGTGCTCCTACGATCTATAGCTTATCGGTGAATGCCTCGTCCACTGATCCACAAGCCCACTCGCCTGGTCCTTGCTTGGTTCATCACTTTGCAGTTTCTTAGAGTGTGAGCACACAACTCAGTCTCTTCGTAGCCGGAGTGGGGTATTTATAGTTCCCACGTGAACTATCTCTTCGGCGGTAGGTTGCCTGTAAGAGTCAAAGTACAAGGTGTACTTGACTGTTGTAGTCTTTCTTGGAGACAAGGACTACCAAGAAATAACTTAAGAACAGTGAGGTTCTGAGTCTCGTTTTCACTCAGGTGACACACGGAAAAGCTTAAAGAAGCCTCGAAAGTAAGCTTAGATGGTGTTAGCTTTCACGTACATTGTATCTGTAAGACTTGAACTTTGTTTTGGTATAGGTTCACAACTTGTAACCTTCTTCTGTTGATTTCTCTGATATTTATAGCCCTGAGGTTAAAGGTTTGAAATAAATGCCCGTTAGAGACAAATTGGAAGACGTCCAATCGGATGTCTCTATTGGCTGCTACACTAGGAGGGTAGGTGATGCTTTTTCAGAATTTATGCGCCTGCTCCGGCTTTTTTTGACTTTGACGGTGATGGTTCATCTTTTTGTCAGAACGATAGTATTTTCCAGTTTGAGGAATCCTGGACTGATTGTCCTAGGTAACGAAACTTAGGATTTTGTGCTTGCAGACTTTAAGGCTTCTCCAATCCTTAAATTCTGTACTACTTCAGTACTTTCCTCAAGCGATTCTTCTTATCTTCATGCACTGGGACCTGGACTACGAAATTCATGTTGGTATCGTCATACTTGCAAGTCCATAGTGATGACATCATCCTTTGAAGTATGCTTGGTCCCTATGTAGTTTTAAGTATGGTTTGATCGATGAGATCACACTTGCTGGATTCGTACTTTGCAAAATCCAAACTTCAGCTAGACTCATAGTCAACCAGACTTATAGAGTTCGTTGTGAACCTTAGTCTGTAGAGTGTTTTGCGCATACTAGACTGATCAATTTGTCTAGTCTTTAGATTAGCCTCAGCTTATAACTCGATAAAAGAACCTATACAGGACTTTACATTTTTCAACTAAGCTGAAACTATCTATGATGGCTTTTACATATTTTGACCCACCAAAACATAAAATAAAGGAAGGATATTTCTATCAAATTTCCTAACAAGTACCTATTGTTTAACCTTGTTTTGCAGGTTTTGTCCTCAATTTGAGTTCGATTAACTAAGTAGGCTTCTGATGCACATAAAAAAATATCAAGGCATGTCATCAATTAGAGTTCGATCAACTGAGATGGTTTCTGACACACCTAAGAAAGCAATAGGTATTCATTGGTTTGAGTCAAGTTAACTAAGAAGATTTTGGATGCACTTAAGAAAGCAACACGACCTTTCCTCAATATGAATCAATACAACTTAGAGGGTTTCAATGCACCTAGAAGCATTCAGTAGTCCTCAGACGGAAATCAAATGAGTAAGAGGGTCATGCTAAGAACTTAAAGATTAAAATGAAAATCTCTATGAAAGGGGGACCTCAGTTGTATATGAAGGACACTGATCACTGTAAAATCTACAGATTAATTATAGCAACAGTGACAAATAAATTTATAAAGAACCCTAAGGTTATCGAATCAAGGGGAATTGTATAACGAAACTATCCTATATACTAATTATGATCCTAAGATTCATTGTTTGAGGAAACAGAAAATCAGGGTTTTATTTGGAAAATAAAGATGACAATACTTGAAAATTAAAGAGGTTTTGAAATCAAATTTAGAGGAACACAGATTCTGGGGAAGAAATCTTATTGTGGATAACATGTAAGAACCAATTAATTTAACAAGTGGAATACTGCAATAATGCTATATTTCCTTGGTTGGGTAATATAACCTAGATTACTAATTAGTGACTATCTCAGCTCTGTCTCAAGAACACCAAATTAGTCAATCCGATAAGCAAATCAGTTCAATTCATACAATCTAATACATCTCATTGGACAGTATAGAGTGTATCATGCATTCCTAATCCCACTATCAATATTCACCTCTCGGTCCGTCTATCAATAGCTAGACATCTAAATTAATCGTCACCTTTCGGTCCTTGAATTAATCTAGAATTATAAAATAAACACAGGAATCCTGAACTTAATTAATTAATCCTAACATGCATTCATAATAATATCAACCCTAGAACCCGCTAGGGTTTCTAGCCACTCATCGCATATAGAAATCCAAAAGAAAACATATTAAATTGCATAAACATAAAGAACTTACTAGAAAATAAAAGAGTTTCGTGTTTCCCAACTCTCAAAACTCTAAAAACTAAATTGTAGAATGAAAATATAAAAAGCTGCTGAACAAGTCGAATTTTGTAGGGTATTTATAGGGGTGGATGTGTATCCTATCAAAGCTAGGGCTAAAGATATGAAAAAATCCGATTTTTATCAAATTCCCATGCCTGCAGACTCGGGTCGATCGACACTGGAAGTGCATCGATTGATGTGGCTCTATCTTTAGCGTCGATCAATGTGGATTCTACGTCGATCGATGTGGTCCTGTCTCGCCCCCTTCTGCGCGGTCTCGCGGTTTTGGCCATAACTTCCTCTCCTGAACTCCGATTGACCCGATTCCAGTTGCGTTGGAAAGCTAACTCAAAGATCTATCCATTGCCATGGGCCAATAGCCCGAATTCCATTTGTGGAAGAATTCTTCACTGCTACTCTTGCACGTCACTGCTTTCGGAACGGTTTTCTGGTGAATTTGGCCTAAAACCTGTGAAAACATACCAAAGCACGCATAACACCACCTAATATAGACTCATGCATAAAATATATATATATATAATCAATAAAACTACATAAAATAGTAGAAAATAATATTGATAAGCGAGTAAAATAATGAGCTTATCAAACCCCCCAAACTTGAACCTTTGATTGTCCTCAATCAATTGGCAAGAAGAAATCAAAAGATCATATAGTTAGAGTGCAATGCCTCACAAGATTCATCACAGTCAAGAATAAAAAATCTACTACACACAAGCAATTTGAAAGAGACAGAAAATTCATCAATTGTGGAAGAACTCAAAGGAAGTGTATCCCTCAACTCTCAAGTGTTTAAGGTATAGATGAAAGCACACAACAACATGTATGAAGAAGTTTCTACCATAGGCTTGCAAATTTTCTACTATCTCCACTGCTAGAATGTACACACAAATCTAGAATAAAAAAGGACTTTCATCAGGTTGTAACGTAGGCTTTTTGTGAAAGGTAGGGAAATATGGCCAAGTGACTAAATTAATTGAGTTCGCGACTCTCAACCAATACAACCACCATCTATTAATCATCCAACCTTCTCCTAATCTTTTCAACAAACTCATTTTTTATTCTATCTCATTTTGAATCTCTTATGCTCTTTTTGATAATTTTGTATTCTTTTCTTTTCAGAGAGCTTATGAGAATTCTAATTGTTTCCTTGAGCTTCTTTTTCACACATCTTTTCACCACTAATTTATATTTTCTTATCTCTATCTCACAATCATTCCACCCCATATACCACAACTCAAGACATGAGTGAAACAAATACTTTTTCTTAATCTCATAGACAAGGAAAGAAAATTTTTGTATAGGCTCAAAAGTGGCTAACTAGGGAAAATTTAATGTGAAGGGATAGTGTTTAGGGAATCGGGCTATCAAAGATGGCCTAAGATCATTTCCTAAACTTGTGCACACTATGCAGTCTCAACACAGAAAATAGGCGAGTTCTAGAGAAATAAAAAACACTTGTGAATCTCACATCAAACGAAATAAGGCTCAAAATCTCACACAAGGGTTTAAAATTTTCTTCCATAGTCCATTTCAAATGAGCTCAATCAGCATGCAAGTGTATGTGTCAAATCAATCCTGTCATGCGGTATTTTACATTCATAGGCATCTAACCACAATCACAATCAATTCAAACTCAACCCTCAATTAATTCTAATCTCACAATCTCATTTGGGTTATATCAATACTCTAAATTTTCCCACAAAATAGCATAAAACTTAAAAAAATTAAGGCGGAAAGCAGAATAAATAAAAGATAGAACATTACATCTCTTGTCCACATCCCCCCAAACTTATTTCCAACTCGAAGAGTGGAATAAATTTGAAAATCAGACTAAAGAGGGAACGATACCTTGTAGTTGATCTCAGACATAACCTTTTTATCCCCCGGAGTCTTCAAACATTGCACGACGTGAAATAGTGGCTGTTGGCACTTCGCGTCGATCGATTTAGGATGGCGTCGATCCATGTGAAGCATTCTTGCAACCCTCTCCTCGGATCAAGTGTATCCCGTTGGTCGGCTGCTCGGCGTCGATCGACGTCGAGCTTTACTCCACATTTTTTTATTTTTATTTTTATGCTGCAAAACAACTATTAGCGAAAAATAAAAGCGAAAATAACAGAAATTCGAAATAAAAACAAAAATTGAAAAAAAACATGTAAAAGGTTGGGTTACTTTCCAACAAGTGCTTGATTTAACATCACAGCTTGACGATACCTCAAATCACCGCCAGGGAGGTCGGGTCCAGACTTGCCGACCTTTGGAATCCACCATGTAAACCTTTCGGTCTTTGACAATGGTGGTGAGCGCAGAAAAAGGTGGCGTATTTGACACTTTCACTCCTCCGTTTCCTCGCTCCCGCTCAATGGCAGCTGCTTCCTCCTCCTCAGATTCATCTCCTTCTTCAGTAGTGGAGATCCAATTGCACTTCGCTTTCTTCTTGCTCTTTTTGATCAGAAAGGTGATCTTCTCGTCGTTCTCTTGGAGTGTGATATCGCTGCCTCGACAGTCAATGAGAGCGGCGCTGGTGTTGAGAAACTCTCACCCCAAGATCATGAGCATGTTCTCGTCCTCCTTCATCTCGTGCACCACAAAATCTGCAGGAAAAATGAGATGACCCACGTGAATGAGCACATCCTCTAGTATACCATTTCGGCGGGACACAAACCAGTCCGCCATCTGCAGGGTGATCGTCGTGGGCCTCATCTCTCCGATGTTGAGACGCTTGTAGATGGAGTACGACATCAGGTTGATACTGGCCCCAGTATCACATAGTACTCTCTCGAACGTGTATCCCCCAATCTCAACCGGAATAGAGAAGCATCCAGGATCACTTCTCTTGATGGGCACCTGCTTTTAAAATAGCAGGCTGCACTGCTCGTGGATCTTCACCATCTCATTCTCCACGAATTGCTTCTTTTCACTCATCAATTTCCGGAGGTACTTCATGTAACCCAGGATCTCCATCAGTGCTTCAATCAGTGGGATGTTGATGCTGACCTTCTTCAAATTATCCACAAATCTGGAGAACTTCAAGTCCTCCTTCTGCTTCGCAAACCGCTGAGGGAACGACATAGGAGGGGGTTGTTCTTCAGACTGCTACAGCTTTGTGCTTGTAATGGACTTTGGCGTCGATCGACGCAACCCGGCGTCGATCGACGTGGCTCTCTCTTCTATGTCGATCGACGCGGGAGGTGCGTCGATCGACGTAAATTCATCCCCTGCGCAATTTTGCTCCTTTTTGCCTTCAGACTCGTTCACTACCATCTCAGGATTCTTGTAGCTCGTCCCAGACCTCAGAGTGACAGCCTTACAGTCTTTTTCAACCCTTGGTTTCATCTTCGTTGTGCTCAGAAGCTATCCGAGCTTGTGTTGGTTGCTGAGAGTGGTGGCAATCTGGCTCAATTGTGTGTCCATCATCTGAAGGTGTTTTGTCATCAACTGCATGTGATTTGCCATTCCCTTCACTTCGGTTTCCACTTTCCCAGACCAATTTTCGGAGCTCTTGATGAACTTCTTGAGCGTCTCTTCTAAAATAGACTTCTTCTTTTCCACGATCTCTCCCCCAGTACCTACATCAAAACCAGGCGGAGGGTGCTCTGCTGCAGAGGGGTTTGAATATGCAAAACCAGGGTGAGTTCACCCATGGTTGTAATGATACCCCTGATTGCCTCCTCGGTAGTTATTCTGATAACCACCTCTAATGTAGTTTACTTCTCCTCCAGTAGCTCCAGATGAGCTGCTCGCCCCCCGATTGATGTAGTCAGCCTCCACGGGTACTATGTTGCAGCAGTAGCTGTGGCTCTTGCTGCTTCCAATTTTGCAATGTCTTCCCGGAGCTTTTTCACTTCAGCAACCACGTCGAATTCTGGGTTTGTCTCAACTGCTTTGACTGGTAGCTGCCTCTCGGTCGGCCACTGATGGCTATGCAGCGCCATGTCTGCCAGCATCCTCATACTCACTGCGCCACTCTTCTTCATCAGTATCCCACCAGCAGATGCGTCAACCAACTCCTTCATGTGAGGATTCAAACCCTCATAGAAATGGCACACTTGCATCTCCAGATCGATGCCATGCCCAGGACAGAGTTGTAGAAGCTCTTTGTATCTCTTCCAGGCCTCATAGAGTGACTCATCATACATTTACTTGAAAGTAGTAATGGCAGCTTTCCTCTTCAGTAGCAGGCTCAGTGGGAAGTAGTTGGTAAGGAACTCTGCTCGAAGCTCCTCCCATGTCCCGATTTGACTTTTATCCAATCCAACAAACCAAGACCGTGCCTCGTCTCTGAGTGAGAACGAGAACAATCTTATTCTGATTATATCTTGGGTTACTCCATTCTGCTTCACAGTGTCACACACCTCAATGAATTGGTTGAGGTGGGCATATGGATCTTCTACAGCTCTCCCCCCAAACTGATTTTGCTGCACCATCTGAATAAGGCGTGTGCGCAGCTCAAAGTTGTTGGAATCGATGCCAACCCTGAATCCGGCCTCCGCTTGCTGTGGAAGAAATCGATCCAAGATGGACCTTTGCGGAACCACAATCTGTCTGTTGTTCAACTCTGCCGGTCTTGCAGCTTGTTCTGCCTGAGTAGCCTGGGTTGCTTGCAATTGTGCTCTCAGCTGCTGTACTTCATTCACAAATTGCCTCTGCTCCTTGGGAGTCATATTTTGTAGAGGTGCTTCAGGATTCTCTGCCATCTCTCGTTGTTTGTCTTTTCCTTTGTTTTTTATTTTCCTGCAAGTTGATTCAATTTCAGGGATAAAAGCCTCGAGTGTTTTTCCTTTAGCTCGCATGTTCATGCACCTGCGCAGAAAATAGGTAGATATCAGTTTGGCGTCAATCGACATGGATTCCACGTCGATCGATGCAAGAGAGTGGTCAGCGTCGATCGACGCAAGTTGGGCATCAATCGACGCAGCAGAATTTTGACGTTGACCGACGCAAGGTGGGCGTCGATCGATGCGGGCTGCAGACACAAAAACTCACGCACGCACACGTACAGAAAAATAAAACTCAATCCAGAAAATCCTAGAACGAACTAGTAACAGAATAAAATCTAACAGTTCCCCAGTAACGGCGTCAATTTGATCACTGTAAATCTACAGATTAATTATAGCGACAGTGGCAAATAAATTTATAAAGAACCCTAAGGTTATCGAATCCAGGGGAATTGTATAACGAAACTCTCCTATATACTAATTATGATCCTAAGATTCACTGTTTGAGGAAACAGAAAATCAGGGTTTTATTTGGAAAATAAAGATGACAATACTTGAAAATTAAAGAGGTTTTGAAATCAAACTTAGAGGAATACAGATTCTAGGGAAGAAATCTTATAATGGATAACATGTAAGAACCAATTAATTTAACAGGTGGAATACTGCAATAATGCTATATTTCCTTGGTTGGGCAAATATAACCTAGATTACAAATTAGTGACTATCTCAGCTCGGTCTCAAGAACACCAAATTAGTCAATCCGATAAGCAAATCAATTCAATTCCTACAATCTAATACATCTCATTGGACAGTATAGAGTGTATCATGCATTCCTAATCCCACTATCAATATTCACCTCTCTGTCTTTCTATCAATAGCTAGACATCTAAATTAATCGTCACCTTTTGGTCCTTGAATTAATCTAGAATTATAAAATAAACACAGGAATCATGAACCTAATTAATTAATCCTAACATGCATCCATAACAATATCAACCCTAGAACCCGCTAGGGTTTCTAGCCACTCATCGCAGATAGAAATCCAAAAGAAAACATATTAAATTGCATAAACATAAAGAACTTACTAGAAAATAAAAGGGTTTCGTGTTTCCCAACTCTCAAAGCTCTAAAAACTAAATTCCAGAATGAAAAATATGAAAAGCTGCTAAACAAGTCGAATTTTGTAAGGTATTTATAGGGGTGGATGTGTATCCTATCAAATCTAGGGCTAAAGATATGAAAAAATCCGATTTTTATCAAATTCCCGCGCCAGCAGACTCGCATCGATTGACGCCAGAAGTGCGTCGATCGACGTGGTTCTATCTTCAGCATCGATCAATGTGGTCCTGTCTCGCCCCCTTCTGCGCGGTCTCACGATTTTGGCCATAACTTTCTCTCCCGAACTCCGATTGACCCGATTCAAGTTGCGTTGGAAAGCTAACTCAAAGATCTATCCATTACCATGGGCCAATAGCCCGAATCCATCTTGTGGAAGAACGCTTCATTGCTACTCTTGCACGTCACTGCTTACGGATCGATTTTCCGGTGAATTTGGCCTAAAACCTGTGAAAACATACCAAAGCACGCATAACACAACGTAATATAGACTCATGCATAAAATATATATATAAACTCAATAAAACTACATAAAATAGTAGAAAATAATATAGATAAGCTAGTAAAATAATGAGCTTATCAGACACCCAATTGGGAAGCACATAAAGATCAACTCCAATTCTATTTCGGACTGAAATATTGCTAGTTCTTGTCAAATGAACTACGGTGGTGACTACCATTCAAGATGGAGTCAACCACTAGAACTGTAGTTCAAAGAAAGAATTGGGACGAAGGAGTTCCCAACTATCAGCCATGTTGGAGACAATTGATTACAATTTCTCAATTGTCAAGACTATTGGACTTCAAGCCTATATTCTTGAGATAACTGAGTCTCAACTCTTAGTTATTGGTTTTTAGGTCATCAAAAAATTGATGGAGAGGACTGTTAGTCATTGGGTAAATCACACATGGGATTTTTATTTATGAAATCCTCCCACGGTACAAAAGTAATCCATACCAGTGATTATGCTCATTTATCAATAGTTAAACCATCTGCAATGAATGTGACCAAAAGGTAGTATCCTACTACAGTTATGATGCACATTCAGGTAGGACATGTCAGCATCAAAGTGAACTTAACCTAAGAAATCTCTTTCATCTACGAATAATACATTCGACGTTCTTCTTGAACTAGTGTTCTCCCACTTAGCGGATAGATACAAAACTAAAACAGTTTGCAATGACAATTTAGTAAATGAAAGTTCTGATTCATTTCATGTTTTGAGCAAGCTAATAAAAAAGAAAATATAACTTATATCATTTGAGTTTTGTGGGCAGACCTACGATACAGGGCTAAGAAAAAAACCCACCTTGAGTAGTGGTTAAGGGGTTTGGTTGTTCGATAATTCACTGATTTGCCTTACCCTTACCTATATGATAAGTAACCGATAAGAGGTCACGAAGTCTAGAAAGGTTGAGAGGATCTATAAGTGGTTGTTGTAATTACGTTGAAGGCTTCTAGTTTAGTTTAAAATTATACCTGAGTCCCCTGATATTAAGATGTTGAAGAAAATTTACAAGTTGATTTGATTTATAGAAAGAAAATGGGTAGCGAAGAAATGACCTACAATTGTTTTTAAGGATCTTGATAAGAAAAGAGTTTGATATCAAGTTTAGATTACTGTTCAAATGGAGCTTGATAATGTGGTTTTATCATGTTCATTCAAAAGGTGGTTTCAAATGAAAGGTTTGAGTTACAAGAGATTGGGGTAGTTACACGAAGTTGCATTTATTTGAATTACTTTTGAAATAATAAACCAACGAGAATCAAGCTCGGTGTTCACCGACGTAAGGGCCGTGTAGGTCAACACAAAAGTCAACAGTGTCAGTCATCATGAAGGATGCGGTGCTTGATATGAAAGTTGTAGAAAATATATTTCGGTCGACGTCGATCATGTCGATCAATTCATAGGATTTTAAGAAAAGTTTAATAAAATAATTCTTGTGTTGTCGATATGAGAGTTTGTTGGTTGAGATGGAGGCAAAAATGATGTCAGTCATCGTAAGGAACATATCAATTGAAAATTTTGAGATTGAGCAAAATGTTTGTGTTAGATGGCATAGAGAAAACATACACATTGATCGATGTAGAGCATATCGATCTGAGCAAAGATCACGTTTTTGGGAGAAAAATAGGATTTTGTCTCAATTTGATTATTGATGAACACTATATTCTCAATCAACAATAGCCAATTAATACTCTAGTGTGAATACAAGAATAATTTTATCAATCCAGGAACTTCTCACTTCGCCCTCTATATTACGAGTTAATAAAGAGTTGCTTTTGTATCTAAGCACGAATAAAGTCGTTATGTGGTTGTTTATCCTAGGGAAAAAAGTAAATCAATCTATCTAACTAAGAAAGCTATAACAAAAACATGCATTATCACAACATTCATCTTCTTAACTCAACTATAACTTCCATACTCAATCACAAATTCCAAAACAAACACAAGGCAATCTAATTCAACGATGGTGTAACAAAGGGCATTGGTTTGAAATTCACATTGAATATGTAAAATTGATTATAATGATGCAAACAATCATTTTATTTACCCAAAGATGATCAACCTACACTAGACTTCCTAACCCCTTAGCACCGGCAAATTAAGAGTTCATGAAACTAGATACTCAAACAGTTACGTTATTGCACCTAATCACACTCCAAATAGATCGTAGATTATCGACCTATAAGCAATCTCCGCACAGGGATTGGATCGAAACCTATATGAATATACACTACTCACGACACCTAGATCCGCGTGTTAGCTGCAATTTCAGTGCCTATCACACACATAGTTGGTTAATGCTGACACTATGTGATTAAGGAAAAGGCTCTAGTGAGTGCAATCAAATAGATGAAGGTAAACATACAATTCAAGCTCAATTAAACAACTCAATGCTTCATTCAACCAATATCCCCAAGGAATTAGCTACACATACCTTTGATTTGATTCAATTGAATATAAAAAAGTGCACAAATCCATTACAATATGAAAGCTAGATAGAAAATTTTCCCAAATGAGTGGATTTGGTCTTGATCTACACCTTGGTCTTCATTTCTCTTCCAATTGGATTAGATTGGCCTGATATCCACCTTGGTTGAGGTTTTGAAAGAGTGGGAAGTGAAAATTGAGTGAGTAACCGCTTCAATTTTGCCAAAAGGTCCTTTCCCCATTCGTTCTTCCACCTTTTATATTAAGTTATCAAACCTCGATTTCGCCCCGTATGAAATCAGCTCGACCCAGATGCTTCAAAACTAAAAAATTGCAAAAACAACACACCTTATTATGCCCTGGATGAACTCAGCACCAGGATTTGTCTCTGTAGAGCAGATCCTGGCTGAGCTCTGCAGGGTTCGGTCAAGATCTGCCCTATAGAGGCAAATCTCGACCAAACCCAACTGATCCGGCCCGAGATGTGGCTTTGTAATCCCCCTGCTGCTCCTCTGCTCAATCTAGGTTGATATTTCCAAAGCTTGTGCACGATCCAGGGTGATATTTCACCAAAAATGGGCAAAACTTGATGAAAAATGCTCATTTCCTTCCCTACACAACACCAACACAACAAAGCACGAAAATGTGACAAAAACAAACAATAACCTATGATATGTGGGTGAAATGAACACAAACAAGCTCTCAAGCATATCAATAAATGGTCATTCAAAAACATATCATAATCCCCCAAACTTAAACCTTTGATTGTCCTCAATCAAAACAAAGTAAAGAAATCATCCTACCTAGTGCAATACCTCATAGCTCATCACATTAATCTTAGCATGCCTCAATCAAACGAGATTTTCACCTATATTTGTGCAACAGTTAATGCAAGAGACTCAAACCTCTCAACAAAATAGATAAAATCAATGAAACTCACTCTCTCTCGTGTTTAGGGACCATTCACTAAAGCATGAGATATCAAGTTTGAATTCCATAGACTTGCATCCTATCTCACCACTATACTACAACGAGCTAGATTCTAGAATCATGAAGGTCTTTGTTTTGGTTATAACGTGATTATCTAAAAGGTAGGTGGTTTTAGGCCAAAGTTACTAAACTCCTCAAATTCCAAAACCCTTAAGCATTTGCTCAAATCAACCAATCCCGAGGCTTATTCGACCTCCCATTCTTTTCTTTTTGTTTCCTCTTTTTCTTTTTCTTTTCTTTTCTCATGCCCATGCATGTTTCACTTTTTTCTCTCTTTTTATCCTTTCTTTTTTCACAACAATTTTTTTCGTAGGTGCTCATTTTGCATGACTTGCACCTTTTGTTACAACTTTTCAATTACTTTCAATGCCTCAACAAACGGGATTTAATCTACCAAAACAACCAATTCCCATTCCAAAACTCACAACTTCATATTCTCTCTCATACACACATCCCCCAAACTTATTCTTAATTATATCCAAAAGAAATTCATCAATTAAGCTCAATCATGGGGAACAACGTTGTGAATAGGCAAATATTGATAAAACATAACACCTTATACCCCCAATGTGCAAGGTAGGACTAGGAATCGATGGCCTAATATCATTTTCTAGTCAAAAGATCGTGCTAATAGATAGAGAACGGATGCAAGTTCTAGATTTCTCACTCTCAGTCTCGCCTCTCACAATCGAAAAAATATGACAATATCAAAGCTCAATTCTCGCGGATTTTGTCAAGTCTCAAGCATTAACACACACAAAGCTCGGCAATTCAAAAGTTCAACCTATGCATGCTTCGGTATCAATGATTCCGCCCTATCATAGGTTCAAGTAAGAATCAAACATCACTAGTTCTTCGAAAGCAAATCTCATGTCTAGTCCGGGTTCAACACACAACACACAATCATGCAAATAACCTAAGACAATAACTACCCAATCAACACTTGTAACTAAATGGCAAGAGAAATAATAGAATGTGTTACCCATCGGCATTCACGATCAAACCGCTCTCCATCGGCCTTATTGTACGTACTACACAAGCACAAATACACCACCACTTGAGCATAAATCATTTCAAAACAAGCTCATAACCTCCAAATCAAAATTTCACTTCAAAACACTTCCACAATGAATCCTCAACAAAAATTTATACATTCAAACCAACAATTATCTCATCCAAACATATTTCCACCAAACATTTCATCCCTAAATCAAGATTTAAGCAATATACTACTAGCTCCACCATACATTCCAAATGTCATTCATCAACATTCATCAATCAAAATGTAACAAGAATAAAACAATGAACCTCAAATCAACATCTAATCAATAAATGATAAAAACCATTCAACATCCAACAATCATAATCCAAAAGTGTAGTACAACTAAATTGAATTCATCAAAATGTAATCAATATCCAAATCATGGGGGAAATCAAGTAAATCAAGGTAAATAAAGGAAAGGTAGGAAGAGGAGAAGAGTAAACCAAAACACCGGCAACCAGCACATCCCTCCAAACTTAGTCAAGTGAGACTAAGTTTATAAAATTAGCCACCGGTAGTCAATCACTCCTCACGCTCCAAATCGCTCCCCCTAGCACATGTCAACCAAGTAATCTACAAACCAACAAGAAACATTAAGAAAATTACCTATGCAAGAATTAAAACAAAAGAAAGAAAAATGGTTAGGTTGCCTCCCAACAAGCGCTTCCATTTAAGTCGGTAGCTAGACGATCTTATTGTCAAAAACCTTGTAGATTTTGAATGTACCTTTCTCCATTGAGCGCATCTTACTTGGAAGCAACCCTTTCTCCTGGTTCTTCATTATGCCCCTATCATGCTTCCAAGGAGGCTTGAATGTCTTGAATATCTCCGATTGCAAGAGCAATAGCTCATTTTTCGCAATGATTTTTGGGGCTTTATCCAAACTATTCTCCACTACTAAATTTCCCAAGCCTTTTATCCAACTTACTCACCGTATGGATGATAAGAACCTTCTCAACTCTAGCAACAACAATAGCTAATTCACTCTTTAGCTCTCCCTCCATTGGCTTCTCTGAACTTTCTTCACATGCCTTGTTTGTTATCAACCTCTTATCTTCCAACAAACCTACTAGGGTTTGTACTTTTTGAATTTCATTCGGCGAAGGCATCTCACTTCTCACCCTTCTTCATATATTCAAATATTTGCACCGGCTCCTTGATGTCTTCATTCACCTCATCATCTTGAAGCTTCTCCTTGGAAGTCCTCTACTTTCTCTTCCTTGACCTCCTCTATCTTCTCCTTCAATTCCGTATCTTTCAACCTTTCTTCCCTGAGTTCCATCACCAAGTGCTCACATTGATCTTCCTTATTTTTATTGATCACATTACATCTCCTCTTTGGAAGTTTTTCTATGTCATTTGAAGCTTTCTCCTCTTGATTCGTTTCACTAATTTGCTTGGCAATGGTTGAGATTTGCATTGGAGTCTCCTCAAGTATCCCATCATCCTTCTCAAACTTTCTCTCATTCACCATCTCACTCTTTCTACTTGGCCTCCTCAACAAGTTAAGTTGTTCTTGCATTATATCTAATTGACTCCTCCACAAGTCATTCTCTATAGGTTCCTTCTCAACCTTCACCGTATGGTAATATCTTTCCTCTTCCGGTCATTTGTAATTATCTTCCGACATCTTCTCAAATACACTTCAGAGTGTTCTCCGTGGTATTTGTCTTTCCTTCATTTTGGATCTCATCTCCTCCAATTACCTTTGTAAATCATCCATTCTCTCCATTTCTTCTCTATGATCCTCCATTTCGAATTCAACTCCTTCAACTCTTTCTCTCCACTTTTTTTCTTCTAGTACACGAGCTTTGGACCTCGTAATCATACACCACCTACAAGAATCCAAAAGATCGAATCAACAACCAAACTAAATTTTAAATCAAACAAACAATTAAAGTTCACTAATATCAAGTATCCTACTCAATTAAGTCTCGGACAACGGCACCAAAAACTTGATGAACACTAAATTCTCAATCAACATAGATAATTAATACTGTAGTGCGAATACAAGAATAATTTTATCAAACCAGGAACTTCTCACTTCGCCCGCTAGATAACTAGTTAATAAAGAATTGCTTTTGTTTCTAAGCACGAATAAAGTCGTTGAGTGGTTGTTTATCCTAGGCAACTAGTAAATCAATCTATCTAACTCAGAAAACTATAACAAAAACATGCATTATCACAACATTCATCATCTTAACTCAAATATCACTTCCACACTCAATCTCAAATGCCAAAACAAACACAAGGCAATCTAATTCAACAATGGTGTTACAAAGGACATTGCTTTGAAATCCACATTGAATCCGTAAAATGGATTAGAATGATGCAAACAGTCAATTAATTCACCCAAAGATGATCAACCTACCCTAGGCTTTCTAACCCCTTAGCACCGACGAGTTAAGAGTTGATGAAAATAGATACTCAAACAGTTACGTTATTGCACCTAATCACACTCCAAATAGACCGTAAATTATAAACTTACGCACAGGCATTGGATCAAAACCTATATGAATCTACACTACTCACGACACTTAGTTCCGCGTGTTGGCTGCAATTTCGGTTCTTATCACACACATAGTTGGTTAATGTCTACACTATTTTATTAAGCAAAAGACTCTAGTGAGTGCAATCAAATAGGTGAAGGTAAACATATAATTCAAGCTCAACAAAACAACTCAATGCTTCATTCAACCAATATCCCCAAGGAATTAGCTACACATACCTTTGATTCAGTTAAATTGAATATAAAAAAGTGATCCATTACAATATGTTGGGAAAATTATCAAAGTTTCCCTTCCCCAGTTGATAGCTTAGATCTTTTGATTTGGTGTTTAAGTGTTTTGGTGGATCAAATCCTAAGTCCTACCAGCGTCAGTTTGTCTCTAGAATAGCTCTAGTCTTAAATGTAAAGTCCTGTTTAGGTCTTTTGAGTTGTAAGTCGTAGCTGATCAAGACTCATGCTGACACTGTTCATCAGCATGAGAATCTCTTACCTGGTGAAGGATTTCACCAGCCGACGACTGACAGACCCATGCTGACACTGTTCATCAACATGGAGTCAAGAGCTAATGACTGGCTACTGTTCACCAGTTGGAAGGATTTCACCAGCAGGAGGCTGACAAATCCTACCAGCAGAATATGTGTTCTGGCTGACACTATTCACCAGCGGTGAAGCCACCAGTCATGGGAGATTCCAAGAGTTAACATCCAGACAAATTGGTAGACTAAGATTGTGCAAGCGCTAAGTCACCAGCAGAGACCGCCAGCACAAGATCACCAGTATGTTCTACCAGTCGGAGGTTACCAGCAGAATTGAAGATTCGTTCTCCCAGAGTCTTAGAGACAAAAAGAAGATTCATCTGAGGAATATACTGACAAAGTAAGACTTTAAGGAAGGATATCCTTAAAGTCTATCAGTTCAAGACACCAGTTGCGATTCCTCGTACTGACGAATAGAGCCGTTCTGACACAAAGAGGTCTGTGTCAGAAAAAGCGGACACAAGCATGGCGCTTTCCGGAAATTCCTACCTGCCGCCGTCAGAAGGACATGCGGGGACAAAGACTTTTCCGGATGTGTCCAAACGGCTAGAATATTTGAATGGGATCCCTCGGCTATAAATACCTGGGATCCATCAACACCTACCGAAAGACTGAAATTTATTACGCTCAAGCAAGTAAAAGCATACAACTTTCAAGGCCTTTCAAAAGGCTATCCGTGTGTTGATTTATTCAAACACGAGACTTCAAGCTTCCAGCTTGTAAGTTACAGACCTCGCTTGGTGTTCTTTCTCTTTCTGAGGAAGAACATAGCAGCTCTAGAGCCAGCCAGCTCTTGAGTTATTACGGGCAGTTTGCCGTAGAGGATTTACGTTCTTGGGAGAACTCAACACCCAACCAGTCAGAGGAGGAGATCAAAGTGACGTGCTCGCACTCCATCCATCTGACGAAGAGTTGAAGAAGGACAAGGACCGGGAGCGGTTGATCCAGTGGACTGGTAGACGGGGCATCTACCAGCTGGAGATAGATCGTAGGACTCTTTGTACCGGATTACTCTTATAGTGAATTTCCAGTGAGTCGACTGGAGAGTGGACGTAGATCAGTTGATCGAACCACTATAAAAATCCTTCGCCTTTATCTGCTTTCAGTATTTAAATTTGTATTTGAAACCCAGCACTCAAGTGCTGGTGTATATCTGAAAACTGATAACTGTGCAAACTAGGCTTAAAATATTCTAAGTGTTGAGCTATCAACTGACCAGCCAGTCAGCCAGCCAGCTGAGCTACCAGCAGGACAGAGTGCAAGTTAGACTTATAAGTTCAATATTTCCGCTGCGTAACGTTATACACTCTGATAAACCGGGACCAACACAATATGAAAGCTAGATAGAAAATTTCCCCATATGAGTGGATTTGGTCTTGATCTACGCCTTGGTCTTCATTTCTATAGCACCCCGCATTTTCCGCACTCTATTTTTGCTAAATAATTATTTTAAATACGCATGATAATGAATAAGGTTTCGAATAAATTAATCGATTGCGTATAATTAGTTTCGGCTATCATATAAATATATGGGCTAGATAAATTATTTTGAGGCTAAATATTGATTCATGCAGAGTATTGGGCTAGTGCACTTATTTATTTCTATACATGAGCCCAATTTAAGGAGAATAATAAAAGCCCATTTGAAATGCAAGTAAATTAATTTAGGCTCATTCTACTCTAGCAATATTAATTAAATCCCAAGAGGATTTATTTAAGGTCCGATCATGTATATTTAATCGATAATGAATATTATACAAAATTAATTCCAAGAAAAAAATTGGAATTTAAATTCCTAAATTATTATATGTAATTTTTGGTCCTCTTGCCTTAAATTAATTAAAGGCACATTAGTATATATGTGTGAATACACTAGAGGTTGATACCGAGGAAATATTTTAGAAATTATTTTACCAAGTTTCCTTATTAATTTCGGCCCAATTAAGTTAAGATAGGGAAATTATAATTTCCAACCTTATATTATGTGTTGGAGAAATTGTTAGTGTATTATTTTAAATCTAGAAATTCATGAATAGATAAGTGGATTCAGTATTGACCAATATGGGTCCTTTAGAAGAATATGTGTGTCTTGCCACTTAAATAATTGAGGGGCAATTCAGTAAAGGAGCAATTGAGATATCATGATTTCAATTCTAGGAAATTATGCATAGAAATATATTTTAACACTCAATTTCTCTCTCCCTCTCCCACTTCATCGACCATCACCCCTCTTCCACCACAATCACACTTCATATTCTTCCTTTCAACATTTGAAAACCACCCCAACGTCCATTGTTGAAGCTCTAATGGCAACCACCTTTAAACTACCATAACCTACCCCAAAACTACCATATTTCACGAAATTCACCCCCACACCTTCCTCCTTCAATTGAACGCAACAAATCCCCTAGATTTTGAGTTCCACAAATTCACCATGGATGGAAATCGAAGATCCATGGAGGTATATTAAAGATCTAAGAGTGTACAAGGAGCTAGAAGCAAGAAAGCATCAAGATCTAGCAAAAGGAGACCATTTTCGAGTTTTGAGGGATAGAACCCAAATCTGAACATAAACCTCTCAAGTAACCCCTTATTTACCATTTTTAGATCCTCCTAAACATGATTATAAGATTGGATGTATGATCAAGAAACCCCATATCGAATTTGATGCTATATGATGAACTAGGGTTGATGTTATGCATGATTGATGTCCAATATTGATTATGTTGTTGACTGTTATTGTTATGATCCTTGAAAGCGTGATATATATACTAAGATAGGTTCCTTAAGAATGAGATCTATGATGATTGACGTCTGAAAATTATGCTATGTGTTGATGGAAGAAGATGGGCCACGAATTTGTGAAGAATATGATATTATAAGCATGTTGTTGGTGAACTTTGACATGTATAAAGAAGTTTGGTTGCGGAAAATGAGTCAAATGGAACCCGATTGGTCTGAACTTTTTTTAAGTTGAAACTGAATCTGTTAGGAAGATTTTGGAT
The DNA here is from genome assembly GCA_026898455.1 of Plectranthus barbatus. Taxonomy (NCBI): domain Eukaryota; kingdom Viridiplantae; phylum Streptophyta; class Magnoliopsida; order Lamiales; family Lamiaceae; genus Plectranthus; species Plectranthus barbatus. The sequence goes on along the minus strand of JAPKLW010000029.1, from coordinate 719,699 downwards.
TTGGTTTCATGTCAAAATGTTATGTAGTTCGAAAGTTATGCACTGTGAAAAAATGTGTGTCTTTCTTTGAGGCATTTTAAAAATGGTTTTTGAAACTAAATTTAGACATTTCAGAAAATTCGTAAAATTTATTTATAGGTTCTAGACACATCGTAAAGTCTAAATATAAATCTTAAAGTCATTAACATGTGTATTTTAGTCACAATGAATTTTTAAATTTGCATCCTGTTTTCAGACCCGTAGCGAAAAAGCCTAGGAAATCCAATCTCCCCAAGCCCATATCTCCGAAACAAAAAAAATGATTTTCAAAAACCGTTAATTGGAGAATATTCATACAAAATTCTAGTTTCTGCATGTAAAATTTCATATCTTAATCCTCTGTATATTTTAATCGGCATTGTTTTGAAAATGACATTTTGTAGAATGCATAAATAGGAGTCTTTTAGGTTCAAGGCCATAGAGTATTTCTAAATTGCATCCAATTATTTTCTTAAACTTAATTAACATATTTTTCAGATATAAAGAAGGTTTTCAAAATTGTTTTACATAATTTTAAGTCAATTATATGCATTTAGTTATAGGACTTAAACATGTTAAAGTTGCATACACCTTTAAAACAAATATGAAAGCCGCAAGAATCAATATTGTGAGTCCATGAGCATGTGAATGATCAAGGAAAAGAACTCATATAGTATTTGGTACATATTGTCAAGCATGTTGATTAAATTGAAAGAGCATGATGTATACAAGCTTACATGTTAAATGAATGTTAGTAAACTTGACTATATGTTGAGCCTATGTATGAGGTAATTACTTGAAGCATGCTAAATGAATTAGATAAGCTAAACATATATGAGAAGCATGCATGAAATTGATAAGCACACCTAGTAATTAAGTGTCATAATTTAGGTGTTGGTGATTGTGGCCAAGAGGCATCAACTAGTGGTACAAAGTGATCAACTATTGCATAAGTTATAAGGTGGGAACTACTTTATCCTATTTTCCTTTGGTTTGCTTTTCAAATGATTACTAAAATGAAAATTTCAAAAGAGATGAATCACTGTTAGATTGTTTTGGTGCTTTCCAATGCCACGAGCATTATGGAGAGATAAGGAGGAGGGCTCGATCACCCTCTTGGCGGGATAAGTTGGAGAGATAAGGAGGAGGGAGGAGTTGTAACCCTCATGCGTGTATCACACGTTTTATGTGAATTATGTGAAATGATCGATTATGTTGCACCATAAAAATGAGTGAGAATTCCCATGTGAGGTGAAAATTGTTTTGAGCATTCATAAGTTTGATTTCAATAAAACCCTTATGTGATGCTTGTGTGAAATGGTGACGTCATCATATATATACATAATCTATTTTCGAGACACCGTGAACACTGGGTACGCGGAGTACTCAGCCCCTGTGTGTATTTTTCCCCACATGCAGGTATAAGGTGATGGCGGCGGCTGCGGCGTTGTGGTAGAAGTAGGAAAAAGACAATCAAATGTAATCTTGTTATTAATATAATCTTTTGCACTATCTCAAACTCCCTTCCTTCTTATTTGGCTTGATATTATCTTTTGACATGTCTATTTTAATCCCATGAAGTTGTTGAATTGTAAACCCATTTCAAACTAATACTTGAACTTCTTTTGATGTTTGAATCTAATATGGCATGATCTACTTTGATTCATATAACATGTTCTCCTTAGTGACTAATTTGATTTGATTGTCATTTCGTATCGAGACAAAAGAGCCATGTGATCATACATAGTACTCATCTATTTGTTCATCTCGTTTAATTATCTCCAGGTCTTACCCTTGAGACCCGCGTGGAGGTCATTATTTGAAATCCAATGTTATTCATTGCTTTCCACATTTTCAAAATCGATGATCTTCTTATTTGCTTCCGCTATGGCTAATATTCAATTGTTCTTTTCCAATTCCTTTCTTTTAAATGATTAATTCGAATTCTTTTGTCAAAAGAAAATTGTTTTTTGCTTCCGCTATTCAAAAAATGATTATAAGTTATTTTAAAACCACAAAAACCCTTACCTTTCATTGTTTGCACATGGGTCTGCCGCATAGGCCCGGTTTTGGGGGCGCGACAATTTCTCTTCCAATTGGATTGGATTGACTTAAGATCTACCTTGATTGAGGTTTTCAAAGAGTGGGAAGTGATAATTGAGTGAGTAACTGCTTCAATTTTTTCAAAAGGTCCATTCCCCATTCGTTCTTCCACCTTTTATATTAAGTTATCAGACCTCGATTTTGCCCTGGATGAAATCAGCTCGACCCGGATGCTTCAAAACTGAAAAAACCGCCAAAACAACACACTTGATTTTGCCCTGGATGTTCTAAACTCGGCCGAACCCAACCTGATCCGGCGCGGGATTTAGCTCTGTAATCCCCCTGCTGCTCCTCTGCTCTATTCGGGTCGATATTTCGAAAGCTTGTGCACGATCCGGATCAATATTTCACCAAAACAACGGAAAACTTGATGAAAAATGTTCATTTCCTTCCCCACACAACACCAACACAACAAAGCACGAAAACAAGACAAAAACGAACAAAAACCTATGATATGTGGGTGAAATGAATACAAACAAGCACTCAAACATATCAATAAATCGGTCATTTTTCACATATATCAATTATCTGAGCTCGTTTGTTCAATTTTTAACTTCACCAACAAGTTTATAAATGTAAAATGTGAAGTTAGACTTTATTCTAAATATGCTAAACATAATTTCAAGGTTCTAAATTTCACATACTCTCATAATCAAACTTATAGCCAAAATCTCAACAACGAGTCCAATGATCGCATATACAATTTCTAACTTCATACAAGAGTTCCATTTTCAATAACATATGCTCAACACACAGAAATATTCAAACTTCCAACATACATGCTAAACTCTTCCTTCTTGGGCAAGAATCATCTATGATTATAATCGAGATATGCTAAAATGTGTAGAGTTATACATTTTAGCATAATTGATGGTTTTTTCTTTCAAGCATGCTAATTATGCTAGTCTTCATTTCTTGAAAATCTGTGACGAGAAGTTGTTTATTGAGCTCATGAAAGTTGAAATAGAGAATGTCCTTCTTATTTCATTGTTGATCAACTTGGAATTCCAAAAAGAGATTTGTTGTTTGACACCATTCCTATATTCATTTCTATGCCATAAGATCATGCCTTGTTTCTTTTGGAAGTATGAAAACTCTTGAAAATAACATGCCATTTTCGAAACCTACCATGCATGTTGTGCCAATATTCTTGCTTTGATTAAATTTGAACTTGTTCGTCTTTGAGTTTATATTATTATTTCAAAAATTATAAGAGTTCGAGATTCCCACAACGGCCCACACCATCACCGCAATTAAGGTATGCCACATGAACTTTGTATATGTGAATTAAATTGAAAGCATGCTAGAGAGTTGATTGAGAAGTGAAACATGAACATGAAATGATATTGTGGCGATATTGATTATGAGAAGACATGATGGCAAGATTAGCCAAAAGAGATGATGATATGATGAGATTATGAAATGAAGCATGAGATATGAGAATATAATGATAATGCTATGAGCATGATTTAAAAAAAAAAGAGAATAAAAGAATGATGTTATGCACTTCTATGTGAATTTGTTGATCATTTGAAGTGAGAATAAGATTTGTTATATTATGAGATTGTGAATGTTCTAATGATATGGTTATTTGAATGTATGAAAAGCATGAAGTGATGAAATGGCATGAAATGCATGAGAAATTGATTATTTGGAATGATTTCTTGATTATGTGAAGCGTATGAGAATTTTGAATACATTTGGAAATTGTTGGAAGTATGATTTAGTTCTAGGTATAGTAACTAGGATGTTGGTGTTGCATGTTTTGTATTAGGTATTATGTATTAATCATACGAATTATGTTATAACATGAAAGAATTTCGTGATGGGTCGGAGGATAACCACATATGTATGTATGTACTTGTAGTTGGAAGCACTACACCTCGATGTGAAACATCAATAGCTTTAATATTGTCTAATTATATTACTAGACTGGTTATTATTTTAATATGTAAGAATAACCTTATTAAGCTTTAAACCGTAAGATGTTTAGGACCATTTTAGAATAGCGAGTTTGCGAAGAAACCCGTGGAAGAGTTACGTGGATAATTATCTTAATGCGGAGGACTACACGATGGTGTCTATCGTAAGCACTTTGGTGAAGAAGGGTACATAAGAGAATTTGAAAAATCGACACAACTAATATACATAAGAGAAATTAGACATAGGAGTCGTTAAGGCAAGAAAGGTACCTCCAAATCGGCTAGCGCTGCGTGCGGAGACAGAGAGCAAGAACCACGGCCAAATGCCACCGTCAGGCTACGGTCGAGCACGATGAGCGGCGACAGAGTCAAAAACAAGGCTAAATACCATGGGCTTGGACCGCGGTTAACTAGTAGACTATGTCTCGACCAGAATGAAGCTGGGCAAGCCTGTTTGTTTGATGTGTAAATTAACGGGTTAATGCTCTACACCCAAACAAGCAATGAATGATATAGTTATCAAATTGCGGCGAATTAAAAGGAAATATTTTCAAGATTGTGCGATCTATATTAATTTATTTCTTCCCAATTTAAATGCAAACAAGTATGCAAGGCTACACATATACAACTATGCAGCATGGGATCAAGAGCACAAAGTAATCCACCCTTGAGGAAGGGAAAAGTAACATGTTTTGATGTAGGATTATCTTAGCAATCCTAACCTAGTGCTAATCATCCTTTAGTCGAGTGCAATTGTTGTACCCATGTATTGTTATTCATGTCCGAGCCTCGTGCTTACGGAACGACTAAATATTTTAGCACCCAAAACTCCTTATGTATTTTCCTAACAATGTTAATTAAGCTTTGAAGTCAATGGAATTACATGTTTCAGATTCGGAGTTGAAAATTTGTGTAAGTATATAAAAAGCTAAAAATACATGCACTATATTTCGGTCGATGCAGAAAATATGTTGACCGATGTGCGTGTGTCGATCGACACGAGAAGATGTCGACCGACACAAAACCAACTTTTGGGGGCAAAATAACAAGCTCTCTGTTTCAGACCATACCAAAAGGATGTCGACCGATGCGAGTTATGTCGACCGACATAAGAGATGTCAATCGATGCAGAATCAAAACTCAAGCTAAAAAATTTTGGCATGCCTGTTTCGGTCGACGCACAAAGGAATCAACCGACGCATGGATAAAAACAACATTGATCATATTGATCGACGTGGAAGGAAATCTCAGGAGCAATTTGCAACCTCTCTATTTCAGTCGACGGGAGAAAGGTGTGCACCGATACGAACCCATGAATCGATCGACATAAATAAGGATGGGTCGACACGAGAAAGAAATCAAAAATAAAATTGTGCAACCTCTAAATTCACTTGATGCGGCCTGTTGTAATTACACTAAATACAAATGAAAAAAAAATAATGTCATGAGATTGCAGCACCATATCTGCATCGAATACGCAAGTTAACACGATCCTTTGTGAAGTACGAAAAATGCAATATAGGCAAAGCGAGAATCGCTGAACACCAGAATGAACGGATAATATATATTGATATGCATAGTAATATACTATGTAAGTGAGTAGCAAACCTTAAAAAGGAATTGCTAATCGGGGCCTTGTTGGGTGGAATGACAAATTTTAGTCCCTCAAAGGGGAGTGCAAAGTACGCGATTACAGTACAATATTATGAGTATATAGAGTCATATGATAGAATGACATTGTGAGTCAATGGTGTTTGTGAAATGATAAATTTTTGATTTAGCATGATTGTGCGTACCACCTGAAGTGGATACTTGATGAAACGAGATAAAATGAAAGAAAGTGTTTTATAATGTTTACATGTGAGGTCGTAATGAGACCACTCGAATAATAGTAACTAATATCAAAGTTCGTAATTTAAGTTTCCAGGATGCCACCCAGAGGACGCCCACGTGTGAGACCATTAAATGAAATTGGCGAAGAACAAGAAGAAATGGAGGTACCACCGCCACCTCCCCCTTCAAGGAAAATCGAAGAGATATTCACACAATAGAAATGACCAACCTATGATGGTTCTGAAAGCCTAGAAAAAGCTACCATCTCGGTAAGAGGAATGGAATGGGTCTTCCGCTTCTTAGAATGCACCGATGTTGAGAAAATGATCTGTGTACCCCACCAGCTGCAAGGTAGAGCAGACTATTGGTGGGAAAGTCATCTAAGTACTTTTCCTGAGGAACAAGCTGCCGCCCTCACTTGGGAAGATTTCAAGGCAGAATTATATGAGAAGTACATCCCCGAGACGTACAAGATTGAAAGGGAGACATAGTTCCTAAACATGAGACAGGGACATGACTCAGTCAAAGAATATGACCACAAATTCTGCGAACTATCACGTTATGCGCCCGACCAGATTGATACTAATGTCAAGAAATCCAAGAGATTTTGATCTGGACTAAGACACGAAATCTAGAAAACCCTAGCTTGCTTGGAAGGGCTGAACAACAAAGCCGCATTGCAATGAGCTCTAACAGTTGAGGCAACATTGCCTAAGCATGTGAATGCACAAACCTCTCCTAGTCAGCAACCATGGCAGAATCAAAAGCGTAGGTTTGACCAAGTGCAACACCATGACTTCAGGTCGGACCATCGGTCACAAAAAAGATCATGGCAAGGTAACCTAGGATACCCATCTAGAAATCAACAGATTCAAAGAGCCCCTTAGAACACTAGGAATGTCCACCCGATAGCCATTGTTTGTAGATGTTGCAGGAGAAATCATGTGGGAAAGGAATGCCCGAGAAGGGCCACTACTTGTTATCACTGTGGAAAGATGGAACATTTTTCTTCTCAGTGCCGATACCACAGACAGGATAACCGAGTTAACTATACCCACAATCTCCACAATCAACAAAGGAATCAAACTGAGAATAGACAAAATAGACCACCTCCGCCAAAGAGAGATGCATCACAGAATCAAAATAGGAACCCTGCACCTCATTCGAATCATAAAGGAAGAGCATTTTTCTTAACACAAGGAATCGAGAAAGAGAACTCGGAAAACCCCACAGGTATTTGTAAGATCATGAAAATACCTGTCATCATATTATTCAATACTAGGATTTCGCACCCATTCATATCTTAGGCATGCGTGGAGCTATTAATTTTGGAAAGCAAGACTAAAGAGAATGCATTAGATTTTGTAACACCACCGGGGAATTGGCCCCGATAACACATTGTTGCACCCATTTAGAAACTTAACTAGAAACGAACGTCATCGTGATCGATAATTTGAATGCCAGAGGGCGAGCCAATATTGCCATCATTCTTAATCAACTGGTTGACGGAACAACAAGCCGCAATAGATTGTAAGGAGAGGAGAACCTCGTTCAACAACCCTAGTGGAAGGACCACCAAATTCAATGACCTTAGTTCAAATAAATGAGTACCCATAGTATCAACATTACGTGCGATCGGCAAAATGAGGATATAAGGGAGCTACACTTATCTAGTTTTGTTAGAAAGTGATGAACAAAAAGATGAGGATATTCGGAACGTACCAGTAGTGCAAAGATTTGAAGACGTATTTCCAGAAGAGCTACACGGGATGCCACCCGACCGATGACAAATAGAATTTGCAATAGAATTAGGACCAGGAAGCCTCAACCACATCAAAAACACCCTATACGACGGCAAGAATAGAACTGCGTGAACTGAAATTTCAACTATTGACTCCTAGATCTCGGATTCATAAGACCCTGTGTCCCACCCGGAGGAGCATCAGTACTGTTCGCTCAGAAGAAAGACGGATCATTATGCATGTGCATCGACTATCGAGAACTCGACAAGTTAATGCTGAAAAACAAATACCTTTTGCCTAGAATAGAAGATTTATTCAACTAACCAAAAGAAACCGACGTCTTTTCAAAAATTGATCTCAAATCAAACTACTGTCAGCTGAAGATGCGAGAAGAGGACATTCCCAAAACAACCTTTTGTATGAGATACAAACACTACTAGCTCACCGTGATGCCATCAGGATTGACAAACGCACCCGTAGTATTCATGGACTTAATGAATCGAGTCTTCCACCCATATTTGAATCGATTCGACGTAGTATTCTTAGACAAGTTTTTGGTTTACTCTAAAGGAGAGAAAGAACATCAAGATCATCTCAGAATTGTCCTAGAGACGTTGAAAACAGAGGAGTTATATGCCAAGTTTAGCAAGTGTTCTTTTTGGCTAAAAGAAGTAATGTTCTTAGGACACGTCATCTATGTAGAAAGGACGAAAGAGATCCGAACAAGAATCCAAGTGATTCAGGAATGGAAATCACCGAAGAACCCAAATAAAAGATGGAGTTCCTTTGATTGGCTAACTATTATCAATGTTTTATCGATGGATTTTCTAAGATAGCGAGATTGACGACTCCACTACTGAGAAAATGTGCAGGGTACTAGTGTACCAAAGCTTGTGAGAAAAACTTTCAAAAGTTGAAAGAGCTACTATCCACTGCACCTATACTAGCCATACCCAAAGATGGGAAAAACTTTTAGCATTACACAGATGCATTGAAGAATGGTATAGGATGCATGGTAATACAATGCGAAAGAGAGATTACCTATGCATCTCGGCAGTTAAGACCACATGAGCTTAATTACTCGACTCATGATTTAGAACTCGCTGTCGTAGTACATGCACTGAAGATATGGGAACACCACTTATATAGTATCAAATGTGCAATCTATACTGACCACAAGAGTCTGAAATACTTCTTCGAGCAGAAGGAGTTGAACGTTAGAAAAAATCGATGGTTGGGATTAGTCAAGAATTATGACATAACCATCCTTCACCATCCAGGAAAAGCCAACAAAGTTTTGGACGCCTTAGGTCAAAAAGGCTACGCAAAAATAGCATGCTTAACGGCAACTGAAAGTCCATTAAGAGAGTTCGGGAAACTAAACCTTAAAATTTTTATCCTAAACAATGCAGGAGAAATAAACCTCACAACAATGGCGATAGTCCCTGATCTAAGACAAAGGATCATATAATCCTAACGAAAAAGTGAGCAACTTGAGAAGATTCGAACACGAGTTCAATTGGGAAAATAAAAAAGTTCCGAAGAATGAGGAACTAAAGAAAGAAATCTTGAGAGAGACACATGATACCCCGTATGTTGCACACTCAGTAGGTAACAAAATGTATCAAGATTTGAAGCAATCCTTCTAGTGGGAAGGAACAAAATGAGATGTAGTCGAATATCTCAAGAGTTTCATACCCTGTCAACAAGTGAAAATGCTAAATCAGAGTGGCGCAGAGGAAAGTTAAAACCGCTGGAAATCCCCGAGTGGAAGTGGGAGCACATAACCATTGACTTTGTAATAAATTTATCCAGGTTACAGAGGAAGAATACAAGCATATTGATAATCGTAGATAGTTTGACTAAAAGCGCTCATTTCTTACCGATACAGGCCACTTCAAACTGAAAAGTTGGCATAGATCTACGTGAAAGAAATAATTCAATTTCATGGAATACCCGAGTTCATTACCTCTGAAAGAGATGCTAGATTCACATCCAGATTCTGGACCAGTTTACAAAAAGAATTAAGAACTCGACTAAACTTTAGCATAACGTATCACCCGCAGTCCAATGGAAATAAGTTTGGGGATGTGGACAAAAAGATGGAATATTCTATCTTTATTTATTATGCTTTTAGTATTTAAAGTTTTGCCCAGAATTTTAAATTTTATTCTATTTTATGGAGAAAATTTTGAGTTTTGAGATAACCTGAATAAGAACTGAGATTAGAATCGATTGAGGGCTGAGTTTGAATTAATTGGAAATGTGGTTAGTTGCCTATGACTGTAGAATACCGCATGATAGGATTAATTTGAAACTTACACATGCATGCTGATTGAGCAGATTTTAAATTGACTATGGAAGAATTTTTTTAAAACCCTTGTGTGAGAAATTTGAGCCTTAATTCATTTGATGTGAGATTCTCATGTGTGTTTTAATTTCTTTAGAACTTGCTTAATTTCTGTGTTGAGACTGCATAGTGTGCACGAGTTTAAGAGATGATATTAGGTCATCTTTGTTAACCTAATATCCTAATCACTGTCCCTTCACAATTAAAATTTTCCCTAGTTAGCCACTTTGAGCCTTTACAATTTTTCTTTCCTTGTCTATGAGTATAGGAAAGGTATTGTCTCACTCGTGTCTTGAGTCGTGGTGTCTATGGGTAGATGGGTGAATTGGAGATAAGAAATAAGAAAGTAGTGTTTGGTAAAAGATGTGTGAGAGAAGCTCATATATAATTAGAATTCTCATAAGCTCTCTAAAAAGAAATGAATATAAAAATGAAAAGAGCATAAGAGATTCAAAATGAGTTGTTAATATGAGGAGATGAGGTGGATGAAGTTAGATGGTGGGTTGAGATTTATTGAGAGTAATTAACTCAGTTTATTTTTAGTCACTTGACCAAATTTTCCTATCCCTCAGAAAAACCCTACGTTACAACCTATTGAAAGTCCTTTTTGATTCTAGACTTGTATGCACATTCTAGCAGTAGAGATATTAGAAAATTTGCAAGCCTATGGTAGAAATTCATCCATACATATTTTTGAGTGATTTCATATTTACCTTAAACACTTGAGAGTTGAGCGATACACTTCCTGTGAGTTCTTCAACTGTTAATGGATTTTCTGTCTCTTTCAAATTGTTTGTGCATAGTGAATTTTTAACCCTTGACTGTGATGAATCTTGTGAGGCATTGCACTTTAATTACATGACCTTTTGATTTCTTTCTTGCCTATTGATTGAGGACAATCAAACGTTCAAGTATGGGGGATTTGATAAGTTCATTATTTTATTCTTTTATCTATATTATTTTCTACTATTTTATGTAGTTTTGTTGAGTTTATCTACATATTTTATCCATGAGTCTATACTAGGTGGTATTATGCTTGTCATGGTGCATTTTTACAGGTTTTAGGTCCAAATTCAATGAAAACTCGTACTGAAAGCAGTTGATGTGCAAAGAAGAAGTCACTAGTTCCTCCACACATAGAACTCGAGCTAATGGAGATTTTCAATGGATAGATCATTGAGTTCGCTTTCCAATGCAACTGGAATCGGGTCAATCGGAGTTTGGGAGTGAAAGTTATGGCAAAAATCGTGAGACCCACGTGGAGCCACTTCGATCAACGTAGATGACGCGCGTCGACCAATGACAAGCCATTTCGATCGATACACCACCCATAAAGGAAAAAATACAATTGAATTCAAATTATATCATATCTTTAGCCCTAGACTTGATAAGATACACATCCACCCCTATAAATAGCCTTGTAATTTCCAGTTTTAGGTATCTTTTTTCATCATTCATCATTCAACATCTTATCTTCCAACATTCAAGAGATGAAGTACTTTATTGTTTTTGTAAGTTCTTTTCTTTCAAGATAATAAAATGTTTTATTTTGGATTTCTATCTACGATGAGTGGCTAGAAACCCTAACGGGTTTTAGGGCAATGAATAATTAGTCTTGAATGCATGTTTAATTAATTAACACAAATTGCATGGTTTTGAATTCCTGTTTTAATTATTAGAGTCTAGAATTGAATTCAGATCGAGAGATATAATTAATTCTAGGTTTATAGTTATTAATTGAAAAACCAAGATGAGAAAATTGATAACAGGAAAAGGAATCCCAATACAATTAAAATATTTGTCCTAGGGGAATATAATAATTATAGGGATTAATCTGTAGAATTATACAAGGTTGATTATTACTGTGTTATTGAGGCCGACAAAAGCACACACATTCACATAGGGGTGAGCAAAACCGAACCGAAAACCGAACCAAACCGTAAACCGGCGGCTTCGGTTCGGTTCGGTTTGGTTTATATATTAATTTCGGTGCGGTTCGGTTTAGATTTTTCAAAACCACTAAAATTCGGTTCGGTTCGGTTTTAACGAAAATATGGTGGTTCGGTTTGGTTGGGGCGGTTTGGTTCGGTTGGGGCGGTTTGGATATGAATTTGTAGATTTGAACTTAGATTTGAATTGTTGTTTATGAACTTGTGTATTTGGATTTATGAGTTAGACTTGTTTGTTGAACTTGTGGGATTATATTTGGTGTATTTGGACTTTTAATGAATGTTGGAACATGAAAATGTATGTTTTAATTCAAGCATTTTGAAAAATATGTGGAAAAAGTTCGGTTTAAACCAAAACCATGCGGTTCGGTGCGGTTTGGTTCGGTTTGGTGCAAACTGCCAAACTAAACCGAAACCGCCCATTCGGTTCGGTGTGGTTTTGGTGCAGTTTATATAATCCTAGCGGTGCGGTTCGGTTTAATTTTTTAAGATTTGCGTTTTGGGCGGTTCAGTTCGGTTTTCAGACCGAACCGACCGTTGCTCACCCCTACATTCACATAATAATAACCTAGGCTATAATTGTCTGACCTAGAAGTTATAGTATTTTTTATTTCCCACCAATGCAAGTTAATTAATTTACATGTATTATGATTAATTGGTCGCCCTAGAGTCCGTGTCTTTAAATTTAGCATTCAAAACTCTTTAAATTTTCGTACTGTCATCTTTAAATTTTAAACTCAAAAGCCTGATTTCTATTTACTCAAACAATAGATCTTAGGATTATAGCTAGTACATAAAATAATTTCGTTACACAATTCCTCTGGGTTCGACTACCCCTGAGTATTTTATAAATTTATTTGCCAATGTTCTGCAATTTATCTGTAGAATTTTACAGTGATCGATAACATATCACCCACAGTCCGATGGACAATTTGAAAGGACGATTCAAGTCCAAGAATATATGTTGCGAGTCGCAGTGCTAGATCCATAGTTAAATTAGGAACAAGTTCCGATGTTGATATAATTTGCTTACAATAATAGCTACTAAATAGCCATTAAAATGATGTCATTTGAAGCGTAATACAGTTGAAAGTGTAAATCACCCTTTACTTGGGATGAAGTCTGCGAAAGAAAAGCATTAGGACCCGAAGCAGTCTAAGGTATAACCCAATCCATCAAAAAAATCAAGATGAGGACAAAAGAGGCTCAAGATCGACATAAGTCGTACGCCAACACTTGACGAAGCGAATCAATGTTAAAAATTAGTGACAAAGTATTCTCGAAAGTATCGCCCTCGAAAGGAGTAACACGCTTTGGAATGCATGGGAGATTCAAGCCGCAATTTATTGGACCGTTCGAGATATTAGAGGAAGTCGGTCCCATTGCTTACCGGCTAGCCTTACGATCTAGGATGAGTGACATTCGCAATGTCTTCCACGTGTCGCAATTTTGAAGGTATTTCCACGACCCGAGAGACGTGATCCATCATTGTAAAGTGAACATGCAACAAAACCTACAATATCAAGAAACACCGGAGGCGATTCTCGACTAAAAAGCTCAAGAGCTTCGCACGATGAAGATCCCGATAGTCAAAGTGATGTGAAAACACCACAATCCGGAAGAAGCGACATGGGAACTAGAAGAAAACATGAAGAACAAGTACCCGAAACTATGCGAGCGATGATTGCAATATTCGGGACAAAAAATTTTGTAAGAGAGGTACGATATAACACCCCGTATTTTCTGCACTATATTTTCGCTAAATAATTATTTTAAACACACGCGATGGCGAATAAGGTTTCGAATAAATTAATCGATTGTGTATAGTTAATTTTGGCCATCATATAAATATATGGGCTAGAAAAATTATTTTGAGGCCAAATATAAATTCATGTACAATATTGGGCTAATGTACTTATTTATTTATTTCTATACATGGGCCCAATTGAAGGAGAATAATAAAAGCCCATTTGAAAACCAAGTGTATTAATTAAGACCCATTCTACTCTAGAAATATTAATTAAATCCCATGAGGAATTATTTAAGGTCCAATCGTGTATATTTAATCGGTAATGAATATTATTTGGATTTTTGGACCTCTTGCCTTAAATTAATTAAAGGCACACTAGTATATATATGTGAATAAACTCGAGGTTGATACCGAGGAAATATTCCGAAAATTATTTTATTAGGTTTCCTTATTAATTTTGGCCGAATTAATTTAAAATAGGGAAATTATAACTTCCAACCTTATATTGTGTTGGAGAAATTGTTCTTGTATTATTTCAAATCTAGAAATTTATGTATAGATAAGTGGATGGAGTATTGACCAATATGAATCTTCTTGAAGAATATGTGTGTCTTGCCACTTGAATAATTGAGGGGCAATTTAGTAAAGGAGCAATTGAGACATCATGATTTCAATTCTAGGAAATTATGCATAGAAATACATTTTAACACTCAATTTCTCTCTCCCTCTCCCACTTGATCGACCATCACCCATCTTCCACCACAATCACACTTCATCTTCTTCCTTTCAACATTTGAAAACCACCCCAAGCTCCAATGTTGAAGCTCTAATGGCAACCACCTTTAAACTACCATAACCTACCCCAAAACTACTCAAAACACAACCATGTTTCACAAAATTCACCCCCACACCTTCCTCCTTCAATTGAACGCAACAAATCCCCTAGATTTTGAGTTCCAAAAAATTGACCATGGCTGGAAATCGAAGATCCATGGAGGTATTGAAGATCTAAGAGTGTACAAGGAGCTAGGAGCAAGAAAGCATCAAGATCTAGCAAAAGGAGACCATTCTTGAGTTTTGAAGGATATAACCCAAATCTTAACATAAACCTCTCAAGTAACCCCTTATTTACCATTTTTAGATCCTCCTAAACATGATTATAAGATTGGATGTATGATCAAGAAACCCCATATCGAATTTGATGCTATATGATGAACTAAGGTTGATGTTATGCATGATTGATGTCCAATATTGATTATGTTGTTGACTGTTATTGTTATGATCCTTGAAAGCGTGATATATATACTAAGATAGGTTCCTTAAGAATGAGATCTATTATGATTGACGTCTGAAAATTATGCTATGTGTTGATGGAAGAAGATGGGCCACGAATTTGTGAAGAATATGATATTATAAGCATGTTGTTGGTGAAGTTTGACATGTATAAAGAAGTTTGGTTGTGGCAAATGAGTCAAATGGAACTCGATGGGTCTGAACTTTTTTAAGTTGAAATTGAATCTGTTAGGAAGATTTTGGATTTGGTTTCATGTCAAAATTTTATGCACTGTGAAAAAATGTGTGTCTTTCTTTATGGCATTTTAAAAATGGTTTCTGAAACTAAATTTAGACATTTCAGAAAATTCGTAAAATTTATTTATATGTTCTAGACACATCATTGAGTCTGAATATAAATTTTAAAGTCATTATCATGTATATTTTAGTCACAGTGAATTTTTAAATTTGCACCCTGTTTTCAATCCCGTAGCAAAAAAGTCCAGGATATCCAATCTCCCCTAGCCCATATCTCCCAAACAAAAATAATGATATTATAAAACCGTAAATTGGAGAATATTCATACCAAAGTTTAGTTACTGAATGTAAAATTTCATATTTTAATCCTCTGTATATTTTAATCGGCATTGTTTTGAAAATGACATTTTCTAGAATGCATAAATAAGAGTCTTTTAGGTTCAAGGCCATAGAGTATTTCTAGATTGCATCCAATTATTTTCCTAAACTTAATTAACATATTTTTCAGAGATAAAGAAGGTTTTCAAAATAGTTTTACATGATTTTATGTCAATTATATGCATTTAGTTATAGGACTTAAACATGTTAGAGTTGCATACACCTTTAAAACAAATATGAAAGCCACAAGAATCAATATTTTGAGTCCATGAGAATGTGAATGATTAAGGAAGTCTAGAAGAACTCATATAGTATTTGGTACATATTGTCAAACATGTTGATTAAATTGAAAGAGCATAATGTATACAAGCTTACATGTTAAATGAATGTTAGTAAGCTTCACTATATGTTGAGCCTATGTATGAGGTAATTACTTGAAGCATGCTAAATGAATTAGATAAGTTAAACATATATGAGAAGCATGCATGAAATTGATAAGCACGTCTAGTAATTAAGTGTTATATTTTAGGTGTTGGTGATTATGGCCAAGAGGCATTAACTAGTGGTAAAAAGTGATCAACTATTGTATAACTCATAAGGTGGGCACTTCTTCATCATATTTTCCTTTAGTTTGCTTTGAAAATGATTTCTAAAATGAAAATAAATGATGTTTTGATTTTTGAAAGAGATGAATCACTGTTTAGATTGTTTTGGTGCTTTCCAATGCCACAAGCATTGTTGAGAGATAAGGAGGAGGGCTCGATCACCCTCTTGGTGGGATAAGTTGGAGTGATAAGGAGGAGGGATGAGTTGTAACCCTCATGCGTGTATCACACGTTTTATGTGAATTATGTGAAATGATCGTTTATGTTGCACCACAAAAATGAGCGGGAATTCCCATGTGAGTTGAAGATTATTTTGAGCATGCATAAGTTTGATTTCAATAAAACCCTTATGTGATGCTTGTGTGAAATGGTGATGTCTCATATATACGCAATCTATTTTTTGGACACAGTGAACACTGAGTAAGTGGAGTAGTCAACCCCTGTGTGTGTTTTTCCCCACATACAGGTACAAAGTGTTGGCGGCGGCTGTGGCGTTGTCGTAGAAGTGCGAAGAAGACAATCAAATGTAATCTTGTTATTAATGTAATCTTTTGCACTATCTCAAACTCCCTTCCCTCTTATTTGGCTTGATGTTGTCTTTTGACATGTCTATTTAAATCCCATGAAGTTGTTGAATTGTAAACCCATTTCAATGTAATAATGGAACTTCTTTTGATGTTTGAATCTAGTATGTCATGATCTACTTTGATTCATATAACATGTTCTCCTTAGTGACTAATTTAATTTGATTGTCATTTGGTATCGAAACACAAGAACTATGTCCCTTTACATAGTAACCATCTATTTGTTCATGTTGTTTAAATGTCTCCAAGTCCTACTTGGCATGAGACCCGCGTGAAGGACATTATTTGAACTCAAATATTATTCATTGCTTTCCAAATTTTATAAATCGATCATCTTCTTATTAGCTACCGCTATGGCTATTATTCAAGTGTTATTTTCCAATTCCTTTCTTTTAAATGATGAATTAGAATTCTTTTGTCAAAAGAAAATTTTGTTTTGCTTCCGCTATTCAAAAAATTATTATAAGTTATTTTAAAACCACTAAAACCCTTAGCGTGCATTGTTCGCACATGGGTCTGCCGCATAGGCCACGTTTAGGGGCGCGACAATTTCTCTTCCATTTGGATTGGCTTGAGATCCACCTTGGCTGAGGTTTTTGAAAGAGTGGGAAGTGAAAATTGAGTGAGTAACCGCTTCAATTTTTCCAAAAGGTCCTTTCCCCACTCGCTCTTCCACCTTTTATATTAAGTTATCACATCTCGATTTTGCCCCGGATGAAATCAGCTCGACCCGGATGCTTCAAAACTAAAAATTTCCCAAAACAACACGCTTGATTTCGCCCCGCATGAACTCAGCTCGACCTGGATTTTCCTTTGTTGAGAAGATCCCGGCCGAGCTCTGTAAGGTTCGGTAGAGATCTGCCTTATAGAAGCAAATCTTGGCCGAACTGAACCTGTTCCGGCCCAGGATTTGGCTCTATAATCCCCCTGCTGCTCCTCTGCTCCATCCGGGTCGATATTTCCTAAGCTTGTGTACGATCCGGGTCGATATTTCACCAAAACTTGGCAAAACTTGATGAAAAATGTTCATTTCCTTCCCTAAACTGGGCAAAACTTGATGAAAAATGTTAATTTCCTTCCCTACACATCACCAACACAACAAAGGACGAAAACAAGACAAAAACGAACGAAAACCTATGATATGTGGGTGAAATGAACACAAACAAGCATTTAAACATATCAATAAATCGGTCATTTCACACACATATCAATTAACCGAGCTCGTTTGTTCAATTTTTTACTTCACCAACAAGTTTATAAATGTAAAATGTGAAGTTAGGCTTTATTCTAAATATGCTAAACATAATTTCAAGGTTCTAAATTTCACATACTCTCATTATCAAACTTAGAGCCAAAATCTCATCAACGAGTCCATTGATTGCATATACAATTTCTAATTTCATAGAAGAGTTCCATTTTTAATAGCATATGCTCAACACACAGAATATTCAAAATTCCAACTTACATGCTTAAATCTTCATTCTTGGGCAAGACTCATCTATGAATATAATTGAGATATGCTAAAATGTGTAGAGTTATACATCTAGTAGATGCGATAACTTCAAAATCTTTGATGTCAAATCTTTATTTCGTAGGCTCGATTTTTAACCGAGAGAGAGAGAGAGAGAGAAAGAGAGGGGTTAGCTAAGGCTATTAGAAGCGGAAATTAAAACTATTACCAATACCATAGTTACCAGAAATCAAGTGGTTGCCATAGTTTTATTGCCGAACTATAGAGAATTTCTAGGGAGAAAAAACTATATTGAAGAGAAAAGCTCCTTCAAGACTCTATACCCATATATGTAGAAAATAAGACTTGCCAAAATAACAAACACTACAAAAAAATCATAAATGTGCGATGAATTTACGATAGAACCAAAAACGTGTCACCATTTCGTAACGGGTTGCCGACGGAAAATTGATTTTTAAATTTAGCGACGAAATATTCTTTTGCCAATTCGTGAATTTTTTATTTATATATTTTAAAATATATAAAAATTAATGATTGTATTTGGTTCAGCGGTTATAAGCAGGCTTGCGCACGGGAGCTCTTGAGTTCGAAACTCTACAGACGCAACAACAAAATTTCAAGGTTAACCGGACCGGTTCGCGATGGTTGGACCGACCAATAACCGGTTCTCAATAAAAAAACTTAAATTTAATTTTTTTTGAAAAAAAATTGCAACATAATAGCAACGGATCTTTCTGTCGCTTCCGTTGCAAAAATCTACGATGAATTTAATATTCCGTTCTCAATTATTTAGCGACAATAACTTTTACGACTGAAAAAATCCATCGCTAAACATGTTTAGCGACGAAATATAATGTGATTAACGAAGGAAGATTCCATCACTAATCCACAATTGTTTTTTTACTGAAAGGTTTCAAAAAAAATAAGTCTTCTATTTTTTTTCAAATTTTTTTCAAAATATTAATTTTCCAATGGTTAAAAAACTTCTATTCAATGGTTGAAAAGGATAAAATGAGAATCTCAAAAGTGATCGTCATTCAACGCATCTAATCAGTAATTTTATTTCACCTTTGTAGGAAATGTAAAACTTTTTCAGTTTTTACGTGGTTTTTAAATGTTACCGGTGTAATATTTTCATGTGCGTGTAATGATTTATATCGTGATACTAATTACTTAACTCTTGATTAATTATAATTTAGCTGGCATCGATTCAAATAGAGACAAATTTATTTGTCTGTTTGATTATTATTCTAAAATATGCATAATTAAATAATCACATAGCCATTCGAAATTTGAGCTTAAGAAATAATTTATGCGGAGAGAAATAATATTGATTGCAGAAAACTAAGAATTCCATTAACAATTGCGAGGGGTCTTATATTAGCTTTATGAGTGATCTACACTCTAGTGAAGATATATTTTACACGATACAACTGAGAACGATATAAAAGCTCTATACTCTTGAGTTTACTGTGTCTTTGTAGCACGAGAATTTTGTATGTTAGAGATATAAAAGGTTCAAATATCTTCTGTACTTATCTGAGATGATATATTATTCTTATAAATACTTAAGAAGAAAACTTGATTGTAATCTAGTTAGTTGATGAAGCCTAGCACGTGGTGAGTTGTGTGGTAAAGCACGTACAACCCAAGTACGATGTGACTGAGGACAATTGAGATTCTCCGTCAAAGAAAAATTGTGATTACAACTTGTACAAGACTATCGTGCGTAATCTAAGTTAGTGACTTTCGTTCAATTGAACGAAGAGTGGACATAGGCTCTTTTGGCATCTTTACGAATATTATATGTTATGTTCTTCACAAATTTCATTTACTTCTATTATATATGTGCTCTCTATTCACTCTGACCAACTGATATTTAAATCCGAACAACTGACTTTTGTTGTTCGAGTATAACTGCAATCTAATCTAAATCTGCTCAACTTAAAGTATTTGAAATATTGTGAGATGACACTTGAGTCAACCGGTAACTAAACTTGGGCTCACTGCATTTATCTATATACTCTAACCCAAGGCCGACAAGTGGTATTAGAGTAGTTAGTCTTATAGACTAACTGTTTTGAGTGGCTTTGGACCAAATCTATTTGTTTGTGTGTGACTTCTTTGATTCTCTAGTGCAGGAAAGATAAAAAAATATATATTAGCAAGCCGAAGAGAGCCGCAAAGCTGAAGAAACAAGAATAAGGAAGATTACTAGAACTAAGAAAGTTGGTTCGGTAGGAGATGTCAAGAATGCCCTTGTTGTCGATATACAATCTATGTTAGAATGACTCTCGTATACATAATGTAGAGCATGCATACAAAGACTCTAAGTTGTGTCACTTCAACTTAGAGGATTTATCTCTAAAACTTCTTTCAGAAAAATTTTGTATGCATCTGTAGTTTGCAAAACTTTATATCTCTAGAAAATTCTCTTTGAAAGAACAAGTGAGAAAGCCGATCAAGAAGTTAAATAAAGCTCATTCTAGCAATAGAGATTTAGAAAAATTGGAAATTGAAAACTCAGCTATGATGACAAATCTCAAAGCCAAATAACAAAAATAAATTACCTCTACCCTTGAAAGCTTAAGAGAGTGATAAACCTTTTTTATTCTTATTTTTTGCATGAAATAGTATGTGAGAACAGCAATGAATTGACACCCCTAATCCTATTTCCAATTATTAAAAAGGTAGTAGCTTGATGGAAGAAGTGATGGTTTATTGTTTATTAGTATCATTAATTATGGATAGTTACGGGGTTGATGCAGATGTGTTTAGCTGTCTCATAACCATAGTAGAGGTGATAGTTTGTATGATTCGAATTTTTATGGTAGTGATCCATATTCTGTTTTTTGAGAAGACTTTATTCATATTAGAATTTGATACATTAAATTTATATAACAGTATATACACGATCACAATATAAATATGATGAGGATTGAATAAAGATCTTATCTTATTTACAAGATAAAAAGATGATAAAACAATTCGATTAATAGGACAAACCTGATAAATATCCTTTACGATAATTAGAGGTGTAACTGAACATAGTCAAACTGAAGAGTATCCTTCTTAAGTTTAATTTACTCATTATCGAGTCAATTTTTTAGTTTTTTATCGAATACATTGAACTTCATAAACCTAATCGAGTCTTAGTGTAACCTAATTGAACATTATATATTTAAAATATTCATTATGGTCTTTAAGAAATTATAAATAATCTAATATTCATATTCATACTCAAATTCAATTTTTTTCTTATAACTACAAAAACTTATCATACTTATTCCTCTACAATTATTTAAATTAATTTACAAAATTAATAATTTTATATTTCATAATAATTTTTGAAACCGACAGAATATTATACAACTAAAAATTAATTTAGTTGATTTATCTTTTATGAGTCAGAAAGTCCAATTGCTCAGGAAGAGCTTAGTCCAAAAAATAAATATACGAGAAATCTAATTCTGTATGAATACATTTCCCCTAAAAAAAGAAAGAAAGAAGGTTACTGGGCCAGAGGCTGATGGGCCTTTAGACATGAACCGGACAATAGGGCAGTCCAACAGAAGAAGAGGTATTTTATATTTTGGGCTAAAATATAATGTCTATTTTTAACAATTTAAGAGAGTAATTTTATTAATGACCCCTAATTTTCTTACGACGACTCCATATTGAAAATAAGGAATAAACACTATGGAATATAATATTCAAATCGCATATGCCCAACCACTTGTGATTTAAAAAAAAATATGAATGAAAAAATATCATGTGATCATTGTTAACCATATAGTTTTTTTTTTTTTTTGAAGAAATTGTTCACCATATAGTTAGGTTGGTAAATAAATTAAATTATTCGTACATCCATCGTGTTTTGCGTTGCATTTGCCCGTTGAGGAGTTTGGGTAGGGGACCCATGACATGGTGCCCATTGTCTCGGGTATGGAATATTGGATGGTGCGGGGCCGTCGGTCCCGAATCATCACACAAATGCGTTCTACGTTTTATGCGAATGATGGCTGGCCGATTAAAGAGACGAGACGATTGGTGCACACTGAATGACGGACTAGGCGATCCAACCCAATGTCCAACAACTTAAATATATGCTATTGGTGCTGGAACTGATGTGGAGAATGGTGTTCGTGAGTTCTTTGATACAGGGCTCATATTCAGAAAGTTTAATCATACAACTGTGACGCTTATCCCAAAAAGACACATGATCCTTCTATTGCAGATTTTAGGCCTATCTCTAGTCTTAATGTTGTCTACAAAATCATCACAAAAATTTTTGCTAACATGATTTCTCCTTATCTTTTGCCTATTATTAATCCTGCTCAATCTGCTTTTTTGAAAGTGCGGAATCTTACTAACAATATCAATCTTGCGTAGGAAATCATTTGGAATTTTGAAAGAAAGACTAAAGGAGTTGCTGCAAGATGCATGTTAAAGATTGATCTTCAGAAGGCATATGACTATATCTCGTGGGACTTTTTGGTCGAGGTGTTGTGGGGGCTCAATCTCCATCCTTTCTTCATCTATTCGATCATCACATGTGTTACTTGCCCTACTTTCTCTTTGGCGATTAATGTTGGTATGCATGGATTCATTTGTGGTAAAAGAGGTCTACGTTAGGGTGATCAGATGTCCCCTAAACCCTAAACCCTAAATGCAAATCACTCGGAATTTCTCATCTTAAGTTTGCTGATGATTTACTTATCTTTGGTTGTGGTGAACCCCACTCTATGAGAGTGCTGATATTTTGCAGGATTTTATAGAGATATCTGACCTTCATATCAACAAATCTAAGTCATAAATGTTTCATGGGGGCATGTGACCCTATGAAGAACCGGAAATCATCGATATGTTTGGTTTCTCCCGAGGGACTAGGTCTGTGAAGTATTTGGGCATTCCCTTAGCTTCTATTAAACTCCATTCACGCTATTATAGTCCCTTGATTGATAAAAATTCTAATTATATCAATTGTTGGAGTAATGTGAGTCTTTCCCTAGCTAGGAAAGCATAATTGATTCGTTCTGTTTTGCAGGGGGTAATGTTGTTGTGGATAGGATTAACCGATTGTTTTGCAAGTTCCTTTGGTGAAGCAAACTTTGCTCTGTCTCCTGGGCTAAAGTTTGAAAACCCAAAGAGGAAGGTAGTCTTAACATCTGTGATCTTAAACAGTGGAATAAAGTAATTCTTACAAAAGTTTTGTGGAACATTTAGAGTAAAGCAGATTCCCTTTGGATTCATTGGGTTCGTGAAGAGTTTCCTAGAGGCCGCAATATCTGGAGTATTGGGATGAACATGAGGGATTCTAACTTACTCAAAAATATCTGGCTTATTCGTGATCTCCTTTTGCAGGATTGTGGAGGAGATGTGGATAAATCTAAATATTTTTTGGCTTCATGGTAGTACTCTTCAAAAGGGACTAGTATTGCTTATGAACACCTCAGGGAGAAGGGTGAAAGGAAATTTTGGCATAAAGCTATTTGGAAGGAGTTCACCCCCCCTCAATTCTCAGTTTCTCTTTAGCTTGCTATCCAAAGACGCTTGAAAACTAATGATCGCCTACAATTTCTTGATAATGAAACTTATAAGCACTTATTCTTTGATTGCAGTGTCTTATATGCTATTTGGTCAGAAATAAGAAATTGACTTTGCACACCCCGACGACTGTCTACTTTCGAGAGTGCAATCAAATGGATGAAAAGGTATTCGAGTGCTTCTAAGGTGGTTAAGAAGGCGAGAATGATTACTTTAGCTGCAACAGTTAACCACATCTGGTATACAAGAAACAAACTCAAGACAGGCCCTTTGTTGTAGCTGATGTGGTCAAGGAAATTAAAACTGATGTTTATCGTGTCCTGTACTCTCTATTTTCCGTTGAGGTTGTTGTATCACATATGGACAACAACACTACCTAGTGTATCCTTGTTGTTTACTTCCAGGTTTTCTTGGTTTGACTTTGCAGGTGTGTCAACCTAGTTGGGATGTGTATAAGGTCAGGGGTCAACACTGATAGCATTCAACAGGTGTATGTGCTGACCTAGTTAGGATATGCGCTTGTAGGATATTTTGCATGATCTGTTGCCCTTCGCCTTGGTTACCTTTGGTTGAGCAGGTTTGTTGGTTTTTATGGGTGTTTGTATCGAGGTCTCTTCAGAGTCGGCTTTTCGTATGGTTTGACATGGCTTGATATTTTGGCTCTGCCTCTGTTGGCTTTGTTTGGAGTTATCTTTTGAGTAGGGGTCTTAATTTTTTTAGTGGGTAGATTTGTTGAGGTACTTTCGAGGCTCGTCACTTTGTTTTGACCTTTACTGTATACCTAGCTCTGTTATCTGTAATTGCTTATGTTGTCTTTGTATTCCTTGGGTATGCCCATTGTATTGTTGTTAAGGTTTTTCCTTATTCCTTTATTTTAATACAATATTTATTTTTTTCTACTATTGGAGCTGGAATTACCACAACTGTTGGCACCATGAGATGGATCCATCCATGTGAGGAAATGTTTTTTCATACATAAGTAAAACTTTATGACTTGCCCTCCAATTATGGATCCTCATTAACGTTTCAATTTGATAAAAAAATTTATGAGCTCATTCAGTAAAGTTCATTTATTAAATGAGCAAAATATGAGCTTTATAATATTCTCCTTATGAGTTTGTCAGCAACCTCATCAGTAAAAAATAGTATGAACTATAAATATATTACTTTTATAAAATTGATTTTTCATAGGTTACGATTAACTCTGCGGTTTTGTATACTCTAAAGTATTATGATTGATATATCAATAAACAATTTTGTTTGATATACCAGAAATTATTGATGTCTGATATTCATTGTCTTGTAAACAAGCAACATGAACAACAATATCATCTTATATTGTCAACAAGGAAACTATACGGTGTGTAGTAGTTACGGAAGATCGTATGGATGGCTTGAACTAGGGAGATATAAATAGTTATCACAATTGAGATAGTTCTAGGATATACTATTTGCATAAGTTGTGGCATAGTCAGCAATAAAGTGACTTATACTAGCTGCTAGATATGTTGGTACATGAGGTACGTAATGTAGGAACTGAGTCTACAATATGCGATGTGAATTGCCATTTATTTTTTAACCTCAGATTCAATTTATGGATTATCAAAAATAAATTCTATGACAATCAGTAAATGCCCCATGCATGCTCCTATTTAATTTAATGCGTAGATTCAAGGAATACGTAGACTCCTGCAGATTGAATAACAACGGTAGATGGTTGATGGTGTTCCTATAGATCTGATCCTATGATCCGTCCGCTTGCTCGATGTGAAAATCTGGTGAGGATACTCTACCAGATTGAGACTGCACTAGAGGAACTTGATTTCTCCTTTCACTCCTACTGAAGTAGCCGCCTACTTTCTCACTATCTCTAGGGTTTCAATTCTAAAATTTCGAACTTATATGGGAAGTGAGAGAACTAATCTATTTATATAGATTTGCAGAATGGCTACTAGAGTTTAAAAAACCCTAATGGGCTCAGAGCATTGTTGGGCCACACCAAAGATCAAATGCAAATAATAAAGTGGACCTCCTATTAATTAATTCCACGTTCAACCGAGAACATAATTAATTAATAAACATTAATTCAAGCCACTAGAGAATTAATGTTGACCTACCCCTTTATTACTGCGTTATTAGAAACGGGTTGCATTGACTTGGTTAATCCCCATATTTAAGGTTTCAAACATTCATTAATTAGTTCGGCATATGACAATTAGCTGCAATTAATTAATCTCTTATTATTCCTTACTAATACCACTCAACCCTTATCGCTTATACTTGAATCAAACTTAGCATAACGAACGTCGTGAGCTTGCCAGGGAATATCACCACCCTGAAATGCATATGGTCATTTAAATCCAGCCTTAGGTAACCCAACACAAATTACCATCACCCAAGATGCAGATATACAAGTACATGTAAGACTCTCCACCATAGCAAGTCAACGTGACAGTCAAACCATGTGTGTCCCTCAACCTTTAATAGTCTTTAGATCCGACCAAGTTACCGAGATCTTTACTCATTCATATGTCAAGTAGAATGGTTCATATCACTATTGATCATATCAATACATTGAGATGTACCGGTCACACAAAGCAGTCAAGATAAACAACTTATGGTCTTGTGTGTTGCAGCCTAAACCGACAGTCAAACCAGAAACATTCTTTACTATGATAACTATTTATGTCTCGCTAAGTCAAACGATCTATACAATCTTCTGTGATCTCTTACACACCTATGATCTCCCTATCGACAAGATTACTGGATGTGTTGGTTCGCATCCTATGATTGTTATTTAGACAAGAGTTGTTTATTGCAAGTCATTAATGATTACCAGTATATCAAACGTAATGTTTCCCAATATACGAATCATAATATTTTATGTATACAATTCCAATATCACCCACTTATACTCAAAGAATTATACATTACTTTCCAGAGTATAACATTTGTCTTTTTAAATCTAGCTATTACATTTGGTCACCAGGTGGTCGGCTTCATCCTAAGTCCCAAGCTACGAACATGAGCCTCATACGCCTTCTATGGTAAGCCCTTTGTAAATGGATCTGCTAGATTATCCTTCGTGTCAATCTTCTGTATTAGCACATCGCCCCTCACTATGATTTCTCGTATTATATGGTACTTCTTCTGTATGTGCTTTGACGCCTTGTGAGTTCTTGGTTCCTTAGAGTTTGCTACTGCACTAGAATTATCACAATATACCGTAATAGTCTTGGGCAAACTCAGAACAATATCTAACTCATGGAGGTAGTTCTAGTGCCGTATTGCTTCTTTAAAAGCTTCTGAAGCTGCCACATACTCAGCTTCCATGGTGGACTCCGCGATACATTCCTGTTTTATACTCTTTAATAATACAACACCACCTCCCAAGGTGAACACATAGCTCAAGGTCTTTCTTTTCTCATCTTGATCCTCCTGGAAATCCGAATTCGCATAACCCACAAGGCATAAATTCTCACACTAATAAATGAGGCAATACTCTTGATTTCTTTTCAGATACTTGAGAATATGTTTGACAACAGTCCAGTGCGCCTGTCAAGGGTTAGACTGATATCTGGCCACCATGCCCATGGCATAACAGATATCTGGCCTCGTACATAACTTTGCATACATGAAACTTCCCACTACCGAAGCATATGCTACTTTACCCATCTCATCCTTCTCCTCATCTATTACAGGGCATTGTGCCTTACATAGATGAACACCATATCTGAAAGGTAGCAATCCTTTCTTGGCATTTTACATGCTAAAAGGAGCAATCACAGTATCAATATAAGCGACCTGAGACATCACGCAAAACTTTAATCCCATGGATGTATCCAATGTCTCCTAGGTCATCTATTTGAAACTGTTTGGATTGTAGGGTTTGAGTTTACGATGGACAACATGAGTAGCCATTAATTAAATTATAGCCAAGGATCATTCTTAGGGTACCAGGAATAAATTCCAATTAAACAAACCATGCGATTCTATGCATGCTCCTACAAAATTAATTGCACAGGATGGATTTAGGTAATACCTGATTTCAACGTTTGATATACAGATCTAGATCGGAGCCAATAACGATGAAATAATCTAAGATATGAGATAGAACGCCGGCGATGGATAGTTGTTCCTACAGATCTGATTTTCTGATCTGTTCCCTTGCTCCTTGGAAATCTGGTGAGGATTATCTACCAAGTTAAATCCGAGATCTGGAGAAATCGATCAGTTTCTCCCTTCCGGATCGCCGCCGCCGTCTCTTTCAATTTTCGTTCAATACTGAATAATCTCACATGATCTGATAGAGAGAAGACCTATATATAGTGTTAGGGTTTTGAGAAACCCTAACCCTAATGGGCTTGAGCAGTTCATGGGCCAGACCAGGGACCAGATGCAAATAATAAAGTGGGCCCTCTTTATTAATTAATCCTTCCTTGTTCAACCCAGAATATAATTAATTAATAAAACATTGTTTTAACCTTCACCACGGTAACAATGCTGACTCGCCCCTTTATTACCTCGTTATTAGGAACGGGTTCCACAAAACTAACATGATCCACATATTTAAGGTTTTAGACATTCATTAATTAATTTGGCTTATGACAATCAACCATAATTAATTAATCTCTTATTTACTGAGTAATACCACTCACTCCTTTTCACTTATGCCTGAATTAAATAATTCAACCTGCAGGGTTTAGCATAATGAACCTTGTGAGCTCCTTAGGGAATGTCACTATCCTGAAACGTATATGCTTACCTAAACGTCCAGCCTAAGCAGACCACACACAAATTGCCAACACCCAAAATGCGAGTATTAGAGTACAAGAAGACTTGCCACCATGGTAAATCAAAGTGTGGTCAATCTGTGTGTGCCCCTTATCCTTCAGTTAGGTTTAAGATCATAGGAAGTATGTTAGGGATTTGGCTTATTCATATGTCAATGAGAATGACACATCCCACTGTTGATCCCATCAATACATACCTATGTACCGACACATCAAGTAGCTAGGATAAGCCCACTTATGAACCGATGTGCCGCAGCTTAGACCGACAGCCTATCCAGGGACTGTCTCAGCTGTGATACTATTTATATCTCGCTAGGTCAAATGACTCATATGATCCTCTGTGATCTCCTACACACCATATGGTCATCCCTATAGGCGAGATAATAGGATATTATGGTTCGTCGTATGTTTGTTTCATCAGACAGCGAGCATTGTTGTAGCAAAACATATATGAAGACCAGTGTACAAAACATTTAATCATATATGCTTTCGGTATATAATCCCAACAATCTCCCACTTATACTTATAGCATAATACCATTGCTTTATCAAAGTATTAAGTGTGTCTATACTGTCCATCACTCCCACTGCATTCACATTACCTCTTGTCACGATTTCTCGTATGATGTGATACTACACATCCTATGTACTTCTCCACCTTGTGAGTCTTGGGTTCCCTTGAGTTTTTCATTGCACCAACATGATCACAATTACATGTGACCTTATTAGGCAAACTCAGAACACACACCTCTAGAGGATAACTTCGAAGTTATACTGCTTCTTGCGAAGCTAATGAAGTTTTCAAAAGTTCAGCCTTCATACTGGAATCCGCAACACACTTCTGTGTTAGACTCCAATAACTCCTCCTCCAAGGCCAACACATAGTTAGAGGTCGATTTCCTTTCCTTATGATCCTTCTGGATAACCGATGCCATTAAACTCACAAGGCTCATTCATTAATCAATAAGCCTATCCAGAGTTGAACTGATATCTGTTTAACATGCTTATAGCATAACATATATCTAACTTCGTTCATTTATAATATTGAAAGATAAAAATCTTTCTTGCTATGAACGACTCATCACAGAATCAATTTAAGCGACTTGAGATACCTGAACATCCTTTTCTTATGACAACACAAGACTTTAGTTCAAAAGATGTTCCAGGATCTCATAAGTCCTACTTCTGAAACTGTTCGGATAACCATCCTTTATGCCTGATAATATCTCCACACCGTTTCCGAATGTGAAAATACTATCTGCATAATGTGCAAGGAAAACCACGCTTCCGCTAACACATAACTGGTACATGAAACTCTCATTCTCGATAGACAATATCGAAATGTCTGTTTCATGACTTTGAAGCTCCCTTAAGTTCATACTTGAACTACCCTGGCTTCCAGACATAATGCTTTGCACATAACTTATCTAGTTGTTGCATACAGATGTCGTCACCTTTTATCAAGGTGCCCATTTATAAAATACGGATGACGTAATCTATCTTCCAGATATTTAGGTTCATATGTGCTGTTATGGTTAAAAGAATTCGAATGGGTTTAACAATTGCAACCAGTGAGAAAGTCTTGTTGTGAAACATACTTTACTCACTAACCTAGACCTTCGAAAACTAACTAGGTTACCATTCGAGCATTTCTTTCCTTGTATATCAATCAGTTACTTATCGCTGGTAAGCTATTTTGCAATCACTGATCCTGATACACAACCATAACCTTTACTGATTCATTTCTAAATCCATGACTAGACGTCATTAAACTTCATCTTTTGTCTTAACAGCTTCGTTGCGCTTTAAGGGATGAGTACGATGTTGTTCGTTAAGCTGGGAACAAGTCTAGAGACTGTTTCCACGAACCAGTACCATTAAGCCTGTTAAGGCAACCTCCGACTGCAACAATGCTCCTTTTACGTTGTTAGTTAATGGTGCATTAATTTGTGGTTTACCACCTTACACAGGTGACCGTGCAATTGGTACCATAACTTCCAAGGTATGCTCAATGTGCCACGGGGGTATTTCCTGATGGATTTGAATTGTCTTCTCTAAAACGTTAGAGAACTATCTCATATTTGGATTCATGATTTTATCCTATACAACTTACTTGTATCTGGGATACACAAAGCAACCATCTTTTCCGTTCACATGGAATGGCCCACAAAACAGTACTAGCTTAAACTGTTCTTCCAACCAATCTGTTTGCTATATCAGCTTAACAGCCGAATTACCCATCATTGCCCTTTTGACAGAGTCAAGGTCTGCTAGGGTATTTGAAACTGATTTAGAAGACACTAGATTAAGAAAACACACAACTGCTTTTGATGCTCTTCCCAAAACGAAAATTTTGGCAAAGTTGGCATAACTTATAAACTTTTAAAGAATCTTCGTTTTACCTACACTATCCCAATCAAGGAATAATAGGTGTAGTTTACTGGGATGCAATCCCTTTGCTTTGCCAGATACTGTAAAACCCCATCACTTAAGATATACCATTATGAGTGAACCATAATGTTTTTACGATCTTGTTTGACTTATTCTCTACCTTAGTCATGAACGCTCTTGATTAAAGCAAGAGACTAAGACTTGTAGTGAACTAGATAAACATATCCAAATCTTAAATGATTACTGTATCAATGCATGTTAAGGCAACTGCGGAAGTAGACTCAAACCAGCAAACCAGAGCAAACACGAAATAACCTATAGAGATACAATCGCCTATTAAAAGCCCTGGTTACCATCTTATACCTCTAAGTAGTTGTCATAAGTACCATTCCCAGGAATACCTTGATTGAATCCATAATTCCATGAATTACTTAAAACTACTTAGACTGATGTAACCTATCTCTATAGAGATTCTTTAAATTATACCTTAGAACACTGACAGTTTATGTAATCAAGTAATGAGGAGACAATCATCCATAATAGAAAACACTGTTATTCATTATGATAGAAAAACTCTATCTGAATAAATGATAATCCATGACAATAGATGAAAATTGTTTATCAAAACAAAAACAATATCTCTTCAAAAGATCTTGAATTAAAATAGAGTTTTAACATAAACTTAAAGCAAATAACTCCAACAGCTTGAGAACGATCTCTAGCATCTTCCTTGGAGTTGGTAGTCCCGTCATCATCAAGCATTATCATCAGCTTGATTCTCTGCACAACTTAGCCAAAACATGATTAGTATTCACAGTAACCTTTACTCACAAGGAGTAGAAAACTGATACTAAACATGTAAATGATGACGTACCTCGTCCATTGGTGTTAATACGTGGACAATTTGCTTTCCAGTGTCTTAGCTTGCCACAGCGGTAACACTTGCCCTTTCCTTTAACTTTCCCAGCCTTTTTCTTTGGAACATAAACTCCATTGTTCCCACCAACAGTTTTCTTGTTCTTATTCCTAGCCGTTCATTTAGGTTTTGCTCGTTTAGGAGCAGTAGAGCGGCTATCGGAAGAAAAAAAACTGCTTTTTCGGGTTCCATCAGGGACTGTGCTGCCATCAAGTCACTGAGTAACTCATTAAGAGTATATTCCTTCTTGTTCATCATAGCATTCAACCTAAAGTTTTCAAAGGACTTGGGAAGAGAGTTTAGTATGATATCGACTTGGGCTTCCGCGTCAATACCACCACCATGCAACGTTAGTTCATACATGAGGTGAGTCATGGAACCCACGTGCTCTCTCACTGAACTGCCTTCACACATTTTCTTACTCACAATCTCCTTCATGAGATTGAATCTGACAATTCTGTCCGTCTCCCCATAAGTCGCTGTTAGATTATCCATAATCTCACAGGCCTTATCGTAATGCTGATCCTGCAGCTGCAGTACCTTACTCATAGTGGTCATCATGTAGCATTTCACTACATTATTAGACTTGATCCACTTATTGTAAGATTGCTGCCGCTCGGCAGTAGCATCAGTAGCTGGGACTGGCGGACAAGGATCAGTAAGGACAAACTTGTGTTCTTCCGCAACAAGGATATAATCCAAATTACGTTTCCATTCAAGGAAATTCGGACCATTGAGAGGTTTTTGAGCGAGGATATTAATGACATTGTTCATAGACATATCTGACAACAAATAAGCGAATTAAAGTAAGCACATACTACGAACAATTGAGACAAATATGCATAGAACCTTTAGATAAAACAATGCAATTTGTTTCCTCCAATTGCCCAAGCTAATTTGTTGCAAGCTACCCGAGTAGTCCGTTTACGACAAACGCTCAACCAGACCAAAATAGGTCCTTTAATTTCTAAACATGCCAGGTATCTTAAGCAAAATAAATTAATATTGGAGATCTTAAGACCATGTTCACCTATCCGGAGCAGGGACATCATTCATGAGTTATACTCCAGGCAACATCTAAGCAAAAAATAACCACAAGCCTAACTCCAGATATTAAAAGGCAATTTAGCTTACGTAGGGGACCCATGCCTCATGCCCTTAACATCCTTTGTTATCCCACTTAGATTAATCTTAGAGACCAGTGAAAGTTGTCTCAATGCAAGCTACCCGAGTAGACCGTTTGCTTAGAGGCTCCCACTTCTCATCTTAAAATAAGTGTTTTACTTGGAAACCTCATCGCATTGGAACTGGGGAGGGACCCCTAACGTAAGCTACCCGAGTAGACCGTTTACGCTTCGAGATGCCCCACTTCCAATGAGAAGTCATATTTGTGGAGGTCTAATGATATTGGTTAGAAAAGAACCAAAATCCAGCGTAGTATTTTTAATTCTAAAGGTTTCATGCGCACACATTACTTTATGTTGCCATAAATTATGTCATATCTAAAATTCCATCATAAATTAATATGAATCCTGGAATTTATAGAAACAATTTAAAACAAAAAATAAATCACATATGACATGCTCAAAAATTAAATTGCAACATGCTTATAACAGTAAATAATTAAAGCAAATCATGCTACCTATTATTTACTAGTGCGCACATAATAAATCACATCAATACGAGAATAAATAAGTAAACAAATAAATTCTCGTGGCCCCTCAGATGCGATTACATGGAAATAAATTAAATCTCACTATTACAAGAATTAATTCCAATACAGATCTTCAAACTGGGCTTCCGTTGCACTGCTGAAAAAACAGCAGTTGGGATGCAAATTAGGGTTTCTGGCCCAAATAGTGCAACCAAACCCTAGGTTTGGAAACCCTAGCCGCCACAACACCTTCAGCCGTTGCCAGCCGCCTTTCCGGTCGCCGCCTGCTGCCGGCCACCTGGCCCAGCCGTTGCCTGCGACGCCAACACCAGCAGCCACCTTCTGCGGCCGAACTAGTCGCGAGGAGCAGCAGCCTGCGCCGTCGCCCGAGCGTGCAGCCTAGCCGCGCACGGCTCTGTGCCTACCCGCAACCCCGACGGCCTGCTTCTTCTGCCTCTACCGCCGCGCACAGGAGACGCTTGGCCTGCCGGATCTGGGAGGTTCGTCGTACGCAGCAGCCTAAGGCATGGAGCGCGGCCCAGCCGTAGGCTTAAACGCCTGCGGCCGCCACCCCTTGCGGTGCCGCCTGTCACGTCCATGGCCAGATCTGAGAGCTCACCGGCCTGCTTCTGTCGTCGGAAATGTGAGAAGCGAAAGAATGAGGCGGGTGCAGCCCGGCCGCAAGGAAGAGACCCTGCCGCCGCCGCCCACCGTCGCAACGGCCGTCGCCGCCGCCGGCAAGTTCTGCTCCTGGGCTGAACCCTAATGGGTGTTCTTCCATGTCTGTTCTTTGTTCTTCGTTCTTCAATTCTTCCGGATCTCAATTTTATAGATTTAAAAAAATAGAAAATACAAAAATAGATCTAAATCTATTACATGATTTTCCCTATTAAATCTAACCACGTATTTTCTCGTGGTGAAAAACAGATCAAAAACGAGAAGGCCACGAGAACAAAAACATCCACGACAATTAAAATCCATCCATGAACATACATATTTATTTAATTTCAATTTATCCAAGATAGAGCCTAAGAACATCAACCTGGCTCTGATACCAATTGTAAGGTTTGAGTCTACGATGGACAACATGAGTTCCCATTAATTAAATTCTTGCCAAGGATCGTTCTTAGGGTACCAGGAATAAATTTCAATTAAACAATCCATGCGATCCTATGCATGCTCCTACAAAATTAATTGCAGAGGATGGATTTAGGTAATACCTCATTTCACCGTTTGATCTAAAGATCTAGATCGGAGCCAATAACGATGAAATAACTTTAGATTTGAGATAGAATACCGACGAAGGATAGTTGTACCTACAGATCTAATTTTCTGATCTGTTCCCATGCTCCTTGGAAATCTGGTGAGGATTATCTACCAAGTTTAATCCGAGATCTGGAGAAATCGATCAGTTTCTCCCTTCCGGATCGCCGCCGCCGTCTCTTTCTATTTTCGTTTAATACTGAATAAACTCACATGATCTGATAGAGAGAAGGCCTATATATAGTGTTAGGGTTTTGAGAAACCCTAACCCTAATGGGCTTGAGCAGTTCAAGGGCCAGACCAGGGACCAGATGCGAATAATAAAGTGGGCCCTCTTTATTAATTAATCCTTCCTTGTTCAACCCAGAACATAATTAACTAATAAAACATTATTTTAACCTTCACAACGGTAACAATGCTGACTCGCCCCTTTATTACCTCGTTATTAGGAACGGGTTGCACCAAACTAACATGATCCGCATATTTATGGTTTTAGACATTCATTAATTAATTTGGCTTATGACAATCAGCCATAATTAATTAATCTCTTATTTCCTGAGTAATACCACTCACTCCTTTTCACTTGTGCATGAATTAAATAATTCAACTTACAGGGTTTAACATAATGAACTTTGTGAGCTCCTCAGGGAATGTCACCATCCTGAAACGTATATGCTTACCTAAACGTCCAGCCTAAGCAGGCCACACACAAATTGCCAACACCCAAAATACGAGTATTAGAGTACAAGAAGGCTCGCCACCATGGTAAATCAAAGTGTGGTCAATCTGTGTGTGCCCCTTATCCTTCAGTTAGGTTTAAGATCATAGGAAGTATGTTAGGGATCTGGCTCATTCACGTGTCAATGAGAATGGCACATCCCACTATTGATCCCATCAATACATAACTATGTACCGACACATCAAGTAGCTAGGATAAGCCCACTTATGAACCGATGTGCCGAAGCTTAGACCGACAACCTATCCAGGGACTGTCTCAGCTGTGATACTGTTTATATCTCGCTAGGTCAAACAACTCATATGATCCTCTGTGATCTCCTACACACCATATTGTCATCCCTATAGGCGAGATAATAGGATATTATGGTTTGTCGTATGTTTGTTTCATCAGACAGCGAGCATTGTTGTAGCAACACATATATGAAGACCAGTCTACAAAACACTTAATCATATATGCTTTCAGTATATAATCCCAACATGGATAACCATCTCTTTATGTCTGACAACACCTTCACATCATTGCTGAATAGAAGAATGTCATCTACATAAAGTACAAGGAATACCACACTTCCACTGATGCATAATCGATACACACAACTTTCCGTTTCGCACTGTGAAAATCTATAGGATTTAATCACATCATCAAAACGTTTGTTCCATGACCGTGAAGCTTGTTTAAGTCCATAGAAGGACTCCTTTAGCTTCCAGACAAGATGCTCTTCACCATCCTTTACATAACCCTCTGGTTGTTGCATATATATGTCACGACCTTCCTCAAGGTACCTATTTAAAAACGGAGTTTTGACATCCATCTGCCAGACCTCTAGGTCCATATGTGCTTCTATGGATAGAAGAATTTGACTGGACTTGAGCATGGCTACCGGTGAGAAGGTTTCATCATAGTCAATGCCCTGCATTTGACAATAACCCTTCACCACCAACTTGGCTTTAAAATATGTTATTTCTCATTTCCAACCTTTATTCCGTTTGTATACCCATTTGCGAACCTATGACCCGACAGCCATCTGGTACCGTAGACTTCTGGTATACATCCATAACGGTAATTGATTAAATTTCTGAATCCATGGCTTTATGCCATTTCTCCGCATCTTTGTCATTTACTGCTTCGTCGTATGTCCATGGGTCGGTATCATCTAATCCGTCTTCTGGGATCAAGTTCGAAGACTCTCCCACAAACATGTACCACTCAGGTTAGTCCACTATGACGAAACACTGGTACTACATCATCAGTTGGTGCAGTTACTTGTGGCTCAAAGCCTTGCACTGACGGTCGTGCACTTGGTTCCATACCTTCCTCAGATACACTCAATCTTTCACGGGGTTTTCCTAATGGAAATGCATCATCTTCTCTAATGTTTTATCCTCATGATAGTAGAAAAAACCACCTTTCGTTTGTCTAGGGTATCCCACAAACAACATTAGCTTGGACCTACTGTTGTGTGTTATAGTGTGCCTATAGAACTATGCACAAGTATACACAATCGTCAAGTAATACAATCCTAGAGACCAGATATCAAACCCTAGAGAGTGTAAGTTAAACAGTGCACTTAGAATTACTTGCAGCTAAAATGGGAGTGTCACTAATTCCTATTCAAAGCACAAGTAAGCATAAACAATGACTCCAAATAAAGCTAATATTAACAATATTTCTTCCTGTCACAGAACAATCATGTAAATCCTAAGAGGTTAACACAATAGTGAGAGATACACTCGGGTCATGGAGGTTATCACTATCACTATCCAATATGCTGAAGCTTTTGTCTTGCTTTTCTCTAAGTCTAAGAACCTTTAAGAATTCGCCTAGCAAGCTTCCGCTCTACTAGATCTACACTATTCTATTGTGAATCATATGCCTATGCTTTCCACAATATTCAAATGAAGAGATTTTAAGCCCAGGTTCTTTTTTAAGTTACACTATTTCACATGCCTATGTAAATAATGCAATTATCTATGACTCCCTCTACCTATTTCTCCTTCCGGTCTCCATAGGTGAGATTTCTCTATTCACTTTCGTGCTCAAGAGATCAAATAAACCAGAATCAAAGATAAACTCCGATTTCACGAAACATAAATACCATACATAGTCAAGTTCATGTGAATACTCCATGACCCAACTGTGGTGTGGGTTAGTTCGTACTTTTAAAGAAAATAAAGAATGAAACCATTCACCATAATTACAAACTCAAAAACTAAAAATAAAGATATGTTCGGTGATTATCTCTAGACGACTGATTGTTTTCCTCCGCAGCAAGCTACTCTTCTAGTGTGTGATCGTGTGTGTCCAAAATGTAATCCCTTTTCTTGATATTTCTTCTCACTTTTTATCTCTACCTTTGATTCTCCATCTCTTCCCCATATCCTTCCTCGTGTAGACATGTATTTTTACCCTTCAGATAGTGATTCAGCTCCTTGTTTGACATCTGTCTTTTTGGTAGACAATATCTAAAAAGATATTTGATCTTTGTCTTCAAGTGGTCCCGGAGAGAGAGTTTTCTTCATTAAGATCTTTTGCGCTTCCCATGCTCTAGCATGACTGCTGACAAAAATGCGACTGGCAATCTTCAGCATTCCAAACCTGGTCAAAACCACACAAAAGCTTGCAAAAACTTATTAGAAATAAAAAATACAAAAACAACATACAATTAACACAAAGATCCAAATAAAATCACAAAGGACTCCAAATGAGAACAATCTTATTCAAAACAGCATCCAAACAATGTTAGAAAAGAGTAAAAGATAACCCTTTATGAGAGTTATCACCCCCCAAACTTAGGATGTTGCTTGTCCTCAAGCAACTAAAATAAGACTAAAAAACATCAAACAAACCAACAAGTGTTATACCAAACTAGTTAATTCCCACTTCAAGATCCCTCAGCAAAGGTTCAAAAAGAAAGCTTGATAGGTAACTTTCAAGTCTATCAAGTTTCAGTCCTCTCTCTTTTCAAAGTTCAACAAAATACAATCATCAAGTTTATCAAACAAAGTTAAAAACAACAATATTTTTCCAAGATAGCCGGTGTACTTTTGAGCTTAACCTTAACTATTCATTCAAGTCTCCATGCTCATCAATGTTACTGTTTTTCTTCAACCTTTTCACCTCAACTTGTTCTCCACTAATGGAATTCGTACTCCACTTAGATCAAAAGGACTTTACAAGATTCTAATGTTAGGCTAAGGCAAAAGGTGAGGAGATTTTTGACAAAGTAACTCAAGTCTAGAGGCACCATCTTTCTCAATTTAACATTGGACTTATTCTAACCCTTAATTTCACTTTCTACGTAACATGTTATTCCACAAACAAGGAATAGATTTGGCTTATAGCTCTTCCTTTCTCTTATATTCCTTTTGAACAATGAGAGCAACTCTATTTATATATTCTTCTCATTTCATTTTTCTGCTTCCTTTCTTTTTCCTTTTTTTCTTTATTTTTTTCCAGGCAACCAAAGTGGATATTTTCTAAAAATTTCACTACACGGGTACTACTAAAAACACTTCGAGTAGAAGTGTCACCCCCAAACTTTGAATTTAACATTGTCCTCAGTGTAATGGGAAAATCAGAGTAAGATTAAGCCTCTATAGATGGGACGTGTAGGGGAAATTAGCTAACATAAAGCAGTTATACACAAAGAAATAGGCTCAGACTCAAGATTTAGGTGCAAAGATGAATTCATATGAATCATAAGAAACTCTTAAGGCAAAAAGATCTAGTGAAGGCCTTAATCATTTCTAAGTGCATAACTCATTCTAATCGCCTCAAACAAGCTTAATCTCAGGGTAGGTGATAAGATCATTATTTTACTCGCTTATCTATATTATTTTCTACTATTTTATGTAGTTTTATTGAGTTTATATATATATTATGTGCATGAGTCTATATTAGGTGGTATTATGCGCGTTTTGGTGTTTTTGCAGGTTTTAGGCCTAAGGTTCACGAGAAATCCGTTCCGGAAGCAGTGACGTGTAAGATTAGCAGTGACGATTTCTTCCACAAGAGAAATTCGAGCTATTGGCACATGGCAATGGATTATTTTTTGAGTTAGCTCTCCAACGCAACTGGAATCGGGTCAATCGGAGTTTGGAGGAGGAAATTATGGCCAAAACCGTGAGACCGCGCAGAAGGGGCGAGAAGCTGCGTCGACAGACGCCAATCAGCATCGATCGACGCAGACCAAGAAGCCACGTCGATCGACGTGGATCAGCCACGATCGACGCAAGCCTGTCTGCTGGAGCGGAAATTCAAGGAAAAATGGATTTATTCATATCTTTAACCCTAGATTTGATAGGATACACATCCACCACTATAAATACCTATGTAAATTCGATTTTTTAGAAAACCCTATTATTCCTTATCATATTTTCATTCTACAATTTAGTCTTTAGAGTTTGGAGACTTGGGGAACACGAAACCCTTTTATTTTCTTGTAAGTTCTTTATGTTTATGCAATTTAATATGTTTTCTTTTGGATTTCTATCTGCGATGAGTGGCTAGAAACCCTAGCGGGTTCTTGGGGTTGATATTATTATGGATGCATGTTAGGATTAATTAATTAGGTCCATGATTCCTGTGTTTATTCTATAATTCTAGATTAATTCAAGGACCGAGAGGTGACGATTAATTTATATGTCTAGCTATTGATAGAAGGACCGAGAGGTGAATATTAATAGTGGTAATAGGAATACATGATACGATATACACTATCCAAACAGATGTACTAGACTGTAGGAATTGAACTGATTTGCTTATCGGGTTGACTAATTTGGTGTACTTTGAGACCGAGCGGAGATAGTCACTAATTAGTAATCTAGGTTATATTTGCCAAACAAGGAGATATAATATTATTGCAGTATTCCACCTGTTAAATTAATTGGTTCCTACATGTTATCCATAATAAGAATTCTTCCCTAGAATCTGTGCTCCTTTAATTTGCTTTCAAAACTCCTTTAATTTTCAAGTATTGTTATCTTTATTTTCCAAATCAAAACCCTAATTTTCTGTTCACTCAAACAATGAATCTTAGGATCATAGCTAGTATATAGGATAGTTTCCCCACACAATTCCCCTGGATTGATAATCTTAGGGTTTACAAATTTATTTGCCGCTGTTATTATAATTAATCTGTTAGAAATAGCAGTGATCAAATTGGCGCCGTTGCCGGGGAATTGTTAGATTTTATCTTGTTACTAGTTCGTTCTAGGATTTGCTGGCTTGAGTTTTAATTTTTTGTACGTGTGCGTGTGTGAGTTTTTGAGTCAACATCTCGCGTCGATCGACGCCACCGAGCGTCGATTGATGTCGATCGATGGACACCTTTTGTCGATCGATGCCGACCACTCTTTTGTGTCGATTGACATGAATCTATGTCGATCGACGCTGAACTGATATTTACCTATTTCCTGTGCAGGTGCATGAACACGCGAGCCAATGGAAAAACAATCGAAGCCTTTGTCCCTGAAATTGAAGCAACCTGCAGGAAAATCAAAAAGAAAGGAAAAGACAAACAACGAGAGATGGCTGAAAATCCTGAAGCACCTCTACAAAATATGACTCCCAAGGAGCAAAGGCAATTTGTGAATGAAGTACATCAGCTAAGAGCATAACTACAAGCAGCCCAAGCTACTCAGGCGGAACAAGCTGCAAGACTGGCAGAGTTGAACGATAGACAGGTTTTGATCCCACAAAGGTCCATCTTGGATCGATTTCTTCCACAGCAAGCGGAGGCCGGATTCAGAGTTGGCATTGATGCCAACAATTTTGAGCTACGCACAAGCCTTATTCAGATGGTGCAGCAAAACCAGTTTGGGGGAAGAGCTGTAGAAGATCCATATACCCACCTCAACCAATTCATTGAGGTGTGTAACATTGTGAAGCAGAACGGAGTAACCCAAGATGTGATCAGGATGAGACTGTTCTCGTTCTCACTCAGAGACGAGGCACGGTCTTGGTTTGCTGGACTGGATAAGAGTCAGATCGGGACATGGGAGGAGCTTCGAGCAGAGTTCCTTACCAACTACTTCCCACCGAGCCTGCTGCTGAAGAGGAAAGCTGCCATTACAACTTTCAAGCAGATGTATGACGAGTCACTTTACGAGGCCTGGAAGAGATACAAAGAGCTTCTACGACTCTGTCCTGGACATGGCATCGATCTGGAGAT
The DNA here is from genome assembly GCA_026898455.1 of Plectranthus barbatus. Classification (NCBI taxonomy): domain Eukaryota; kingdom Viridiplantae; phylum Streptophyta; class Magnoliopsida; order Lamiales; family Lamiaceae; genus Plectranthus; species Plectranthus barbatus. Next base: position 677,990 of record JAPKLW010000029.1, on the reverse strand, counting down.
GCAAGTGTGTCATTTTTATGAGGGACTGAACCCTCACATGAAGGAGCTGGTTGATGCATCTGCCGGAGGAATATTGATGAAGAAGAGTGGTGCAGAGAGTATGAGGTTGCTGGCTGATATGGCGCTGAATAGCCACCAATGGCCAATTGATAGGCAGTTACCAGTCAAAGCAGTCGAGACAAAGCCAGAATTCGACGTGGTCGCTAAGGTGAAAAAGCTCCGGGAGGAGATTGAAAAATTGGGCACATCACAAGTTGCAGCTGTTGCAGAGCCAAGCATGGCCATAGTACCCGTAGAGGCTGACTACATCAACAGGTGCGCAAGCAGTTCGTCTGGAACTGCCGGTACGGAGGTGAACTACATTGGCGGTGGTTATCACAATAACTACCGAGGCAATCAAGGGTATCAGTACAACCACGGGCGATCTCACCCTGGTTTTTCCTATGCTAACCCTTCTGCTGCAGAACACCCTCCGCCTGGTTTTGATGTAGGTACTAGAAGAGAGATCGTGGAAAGGAAGAAATCCGTGCTAGAGGAGACGCTCGAGAAATTCATCAAGAGCTCGGATAACCGGTTCGGGAAAGTAGAAACCGAGGTGAAGGGAATGGCAAACCACATGCAGCATATGATGAAACATCTTCAATGATGGACACACAATTGAGCCAGATTGCCACCACACTCGGCAACCAACACAAGCCTGGACAGCTTCCGAGCACAACGGAGGTGAACCCAAAGGCCCAAAAAGACTGCAAAGCCGTTACTTTGAGGTCTGGGATGAGCTACAAGGGTCCCGAGATGGCAGTAGATGATTCTGGAGATGAAAAGGAGCAAAAATGCACAGGAGATGAATCCACGTCGATCGACGGACCTGCCACGTCGATTGATGTAGAAAAAAAAGGCCCGTCGATCGTCGTCACACTACGTCGGTCGACGCCGAAGTCTGTCCCAGGCACGAAGTTGAAGCAGTCTTAAGATCAGCTCCCTCCATTACCATTCCCACAACGGTTCGCAAAGCAGAGAGAGGACGAGAAGTTTTCCAGATTTGTGGAGAATCTGAAAAAGGTCAGCATCAACATCCCGTTGATCAAAGCACTGAAGGAAATCCCGGGGTACATGAAATACCTCCGAAAACTGATGAGTGGAAAGAAGCAGTTCGTGGAGAATGAGATGGTGAAGATCCACGAGCAATGCAGCCTGCTACTTCAAAAGCAGGTGCCCATCAAGAGAAGCGATCCTGGATGCTTCTCTATTCCGGTTGAGATTGGGGGACACACATTTGAGAGAGTACTATGTGATACTGGGGCCAGTATCAACCTGATGCCGTACTCCATCTACAAGCATCTCAACATCGGAGAGATGAGGCCCACGACGATCACCCAACAGATGGCGGACCGGTATGTGTCCCGCCCGAAAGGTATACTAGAGGATGTGCTCATTCCTGTGGGCCATCTCATTTTTCCTGTAGATTTTGTGGTGCACGAGATGAAGGAGGACGAGAACATGCCCATGATCTTGGGGCGTGAGTTTCTCGACACTAGCGCTGCTCTCATTGACTGTCGAGGCGGTGAGATCACACTCCGAGCGAATGACGAGAGGATCACTTTTGTGATCGACAAGAACAAGAAAAAGGCGGACTGCAATCGAATCTCCACTACTGAAGAAGAGGATGAGTTTTAAGAAGATGAAGCAGCTGCCATTGAGTGGGAGCGAGGAAACGATAAGGTATCAGTGTCAACTGCGCCACCTTTTTCTGAGCTCACCACCATTATCAAAGACCGGAAAGTCTACATGGTGGATGCCAAAGGTCGGCGAGTCTGGACCCGACCTCCTTGGCAGTGATTTGAGGTATCGTCGAGCTGCGACGTTAAATCAAGCACTTGTTGGGAGGTAACCCAACATTTTCCGTATTTTCTTTTCAATTTTCATTTTTTTATTATTATTTCGAATTTCTGCTTTTATTTCTTTGCTAACAGTTATTTTGCAGTATTGAAAAAAAAAATTGAGATCAGCTCGATGTCGATCGACGCAGCCTGGCGTCGATCGACGCCGAGCAGTCCGGCGTGATACACTTGATCCAAGGAGAGGGATCAACAAGAAGGCTTCAAGTCAATCGACGCGAAGTGCCAACAGCAACTATTTCACGCCGCGCAATGTTTGAAGACCGGGGGATAACAAGTTGATGTCTGAGATCAACTACCAGGTATCGTTCCCTCTTTTGTCTGATTTTCAAACTTATTCCACTCTTCGAGTTGGAAATAAGTTTGGGGGGATGTGGACAAGAGATGGAACATTCTATCTTTTATTTATTCTGCTTTCCATCTTTAATTTTTGCCTTAAATTTTAAAATTCTATTTTGCGGGGAAAATTTTTGAGTTTTGAAATAACCCGAATGAGATTGTGAGATTAGAATGGATTGAGGGTTGAGTTGAATTGATTGTGATTGTGGTTAGATGCCTATGAATGTAGAATACCGCATGATAGGATTGATTTGATACTTATGCTTGCATGCTGATTGAGCTGATTTGAAATTGACTGCGGAAGAAAATTTTTGAACCCTTGTGTGAGAATTTTGAGCCTTTATTTCGTTTGATGTGAGATTCACATGTGTGTTTTTATTTCTATAGAACTTGCCTATTTTCTGTGTTGAGACTGCATAGTGTGCACAAGTTTAGGAAATGATCTTAGGCCATCTTTGATAGCCCAATTCCCTAAACACTGTCCCTTCACATTGAATTTTCCCTAGTTAGCCACTTTTGAGCCTATACAAAATTTTTCTTTCCTTGTCTATGAGATTAAGAAGAAGTATTGGTTTCGCTCATGTCTTGAGTTGTGGTATGTGGGTGGAATGATTGTGATATGGAGATAAGAAAATATAAATTAGTGGTGAAAAGATGTGTGAAAAAGAAGCTCAAAGAAATAATTAGAATTCTCATAAGCTCTCTGAAAAGAAAAGAATACAAAATTATGTAAAGAGCATAAGAGATTCAAAATGAGCTAGAAAAAAAAAAGAGGTTGTGTATTTGTTGATATATTTGAGGAGAAGGGTGAATGAGTTTAGATGGTGGTTTGGATTGATTGAGGAAGTAAAAACTTGATTGATTTTAGCCACTTGGCCATATTTTCCTACCCCTCACAAAAGCCTACAATACAACCTTATGAAAGTCCTTTTTGATTCTAGACTTGTGTGCACATTCTAGCAGTGGAGATATTAGAAAATTTGCAAGCCTATGGTAGAATTTCTTCATACATGTTGTTGAGTGCTTTCATCTATTCCTTAAACACTTGAGAGTTGAGCGATACACTTCCCGTGAGTTCTTCCAATGTTGATGAATTTTCTGTCTCTTTCAAATATCTTGTGTGTAGTGGATTTTTGATTCTTGACTGTGATGAATCTTGTGAGGCATTGCACTCTAATCGCATGATCTTTTGATTTCTTTCTTGCCTATTGATTGAGGACAATCAAACGTTCAAGTTTGGGGGGTTTGATAAGCTCATTATTTTACTCGCTTATCTATATTATTTTCTACTATTTTATGTAGTTTTATTGAGTTTATATATATATTATGTGCATGAGTCTATATTAGGTGGTATTATGCGTGTTTTGGTGTTTTTGCAGGTTTTAGGCCTAAGTTCACGAGAAATTCGTTCCGGAAGCAGTGACGTGTCCACAAGAGAAATTCGAGCTATTGGCACATGGAAACGGATGATGCTTTGAGTTAGCTCTCCAATGCAACTGGAATCGGGTCAATCGGGGTTCGGAGGAGGAAGTTATGGCCAAAACCGTGAGACCGCGCAGAAGGGGCGAGAAGCTGCATCGACAGACGCCAATCAGCATCGATCGACGCAGACCAAGAAGCCACGTCGATCGACGTGGATCAGCCACAATCGATGCGAGGCTGTCTGCTGGAGCGGAAATTCGAGGAAAAACGGATTTATTCATATCTTTAGCCCTAGATTTGATAGGATACACATCCACCACTATAAATACCTATGTAAATTCGATTTTTCAGAAAACCCCATTATTCCTTATCATATTTTCATTCTACAATTTAGTCATTAGAGTTTGGAGACTTGGGGAAAACGAAACCCTTTTATTTTCTTGTAAGTTCTTTGTGTTTATGCAATTTAATATGTTTTCTTTTGGATTTCTATCTGCGATGAGTGGCTAGAAACCCTAGCGGGTTCTAGGGGTTGATATTATTATGGATGCATGTTAGGATTAATTAATTAGGTCCATGATTCCTGTGTTTATTCTATAATTCTAGATTAATTCAAGGACCGAGAGGTGACGATTAATTTAGATGTCTAGCTATTGATAGAAGGACCGAGAGGTGAATATTAATAGTGGGAATAGGAATACATGATACGATCTACACTATCCAAACAGATGTACTAGACTGTAGGAATTGAACTGATTTGCTTATCGGGTTGACTAATTTGGTGTACTTTGAGACCGAGCGGAGATAGTCACTAATTTGTAATCTAGGTTATATTTGCCAAACAAGGAGATATAATATTATTGCAGTATTCCACCTGTTAAATTAATTGGTTCCTACATGTTATCCATAATAAGAATTCTTCCCTAGAATCTGTGCTCCTTTAATTTGCTTTCAAAACTCCTTTAATTTTCAAGTATTGTTATCTTTATTTTCCAAATCAAAACCCTAATTTTCTGTTCACTCAAACAATGAATCTTAGGATCATAGCTAGTAAATAGGATAGTTTCCCCACACAATTCTCCTGGATCGATAACCTTAGGGTTTACAAATTTATTTGCCGCTGTTATTATAATTAATCTGTTAGAAATAGCAGTGATCAGTAGGTAGCATCTCACATTCAATGCTCAAAAGTTTAGTACCAGCTAAGCTCAAGCATGCATTCAGCATATCAGGTTTTCAGAAACAATGACAAAAGGAACTTTCCCTAGCAAACTAGATGCGAATGTATAGAGCTAAACTTCAAAAAGCAAAAGAAAATTGATTCTCAATATACTTAATCATCCCCGCTCTTGCACAGAGAAAAGATAGGGATATAAAGACATCATCGGGCAAGAAGGGGAACAACTAGACATAACACTATTATTAAGATGACCTAAAAGACTCAATGCTTTAACATATGACTAGCATGAAGGGAAAACATAACAACAAGCAAACACCAACAAACTAAAAAACTTAACCAAATGAAACATTGTTTTTTATACAAAAGGTGGGTTTAGAGGGGACCCTGTTCATCATGTTGTTGCCACAACATCCTTCTTGGACTTCTTGTTGTGGTCTTTCTTCTTCAGCAACCTAATGTTCTGATTCTTGATAAGCAGCAACACCTTATACATCAGCTTAAACCCGTGCAGCAGCTTAGCCTGTTTGGCTTTGACCTCCAGTAGCTCATTCTGCAAATTTTCCAGTGTGGCTTCATCTTTGGCATGCTTCTCTCCTTGTCCTCTGGTTTGTGCTTGAGCATGCCTCTTACTCAGGTACTGAATGTTGAAATAGCTCTTTGCTATTCTTCGAGGTTCATCTGAGTGAAAAGGGACTCCAGCTTTCTTGCACAATTCTGAGATCAGCGAGGGGCAGAACAATGGCCCATTGGAAGCTTGGAAAGAGATGTAGTCGATGATGAAAGGTGCGATATCAATTGGATCTCCTCTCAGAATTGCTGTGGAAATTTCTCCAAAAGTAGAAATTTCTCCAAAAACAGGAACAAGTAGTTCGATAGTGTAAAGCAGCAAAACTTTCAAAACCATACCCGACATTTTGTATGTGAATCTCCCCTTTTTTCCAAACTTGTTTAGCAATAATTATAGGAAACTAGGAAACCCAAGACAAAATATTAAGAATGAAAAAAGAAAAATTACCTGTTAGACGACAAGAACTTCAATTTCAAAACAAATTTCTCCCCTTGGTCTTCATCTAAAAGCTTAAGATGGCAATGGTATGGGTTGCTTTTCACAGATTGCACAGTTTGTAAAGACATCCAAACTAAGCATTAATCAACACGAATAATAAGGAAACTCTTCGAAATTCCTTGATAAGACAGAGTTTTAAATTTCAAAAAGGAAAAACTACCAAAAACTGTCATTCGCAGGGATGATTCAGCATGCTTATGTCACGTTCTCTCTCCTTTATCGGCTATTTTTAAGCCACTCTACCCCCTGCTACAGTTTTTATCTCCCTTTACCAACTGTAATTTTTCCTTTCTTTTTTAATATAATGTGGACTAACAATATTAAACAAAAAGAAACTATAAACATAAAAGAAAATTATAACTACAACTCAATTAAAATCTAACTCGCCCTATACTCATGCTATTCACATGCTCTAGCATTACTCTTCACAGAAAAATTGAGAAAACAAAAATAAATTTAACTAGGCATAAAAGTAAAACTCAATTGAAATTAAATTGCATTACTAAGAGAATTTCCTAAGCCATCACCACATGCTACATCTATCCTCATGATGACTTAGGTTACCTCTGATTTCAAGGCTCTTGGACTTGGGTGTAAGCCTTACTTTTTTCCATGCTTCATTCATAGCAATGTTTCACCCTCTTGCCATGGACTTTAAATACATTCCCTGTGCTTTTATTTTTCAATTCCACAGCTCCATAGGGGTATACTTTCACCACAGTAAATGGCCCCGACCACCTTGACTTGAGCTTTCCAGGAATTTTCATAGCTCTACAGCCTCAGCTCCCCAAGCTCATTCAACTGCAAGAACCTCTTTTCTCCATTTGCCTTAGGATCAAAATTCAGCTTCCGAGTTGCCCAATAAGCTTTATGCTCCATTTCCAAAGGCAGGTGGCAGGCCTTACCAAAGACCACTCTGTAAGGGGACATTCCCAAGGGTGTTTTGTAGGCTATTCTGTAGGCCCAAAAGGAGTCATCCAAGTGCTTGGACCAGTCTTTCCTAGTGGTGTTCACCACTTTCTCCAGCACACTTTTTACTTCCCTGTTTGATAGCTCAACCAGCCCATTGGTTTGTGGATGATATGCGGTTGAGACCTTATGGTTGATGTTGTACTTGGACAGCATAGCAGACAGACTCTTATTAATAAAATGAGTACCTTCATCACTGATTATTGCCCTTGGGGTACCAAATCTTGTAAAGATATTCTTGTGTAGAAATTTCATAACTATTGCAGCATCATTGTGAGCAGATGCACAAGCATCCACCCACCTGGGCACATAATCCACGGCCAACAAGATATATTCATTCCCAAAAGAGGATGGGAATGGCTACATGCAGTCCATTCCCCACACATCAAATAATTCTACTTCCACAATGTTATTCAAGGGCATAACATTCTTGGCTGGTAGATTCCCTACTCTTTGGCATCTATCACGGTTCTTGACAAATTCAAATACATCCTTAAAGATCTCTGGCCAGTAGAATCCTGACTGCAGAACTTTAGTTGTTGTCCATTGACCACCAAAATGCCCTCCATATGCTGAAGCATGGCACTCATTTAAAATGAAAGGAATTCTATACTCTGGTATGCACCTTCTGAAAATTTGATCAGGCCCTAACCTAAACAAGATTGGATCATCCCCGTATTAAAACTTTGCATCATGTAGAAATTTCTTAAGTTGCTGCCCATGCAACCCATACGGTTTCCTGCCAGTTGCAAGATAGTTTGCAAAATCTGCAAACCAAGGTGCAACTTCCTTGCATGCCATAAGTTGCTCATCTGGAAAATCATCATTGATCTGAATTGTGTCATCCATTCCAAAAGGATTTTCTAACCTTGACATATGATCTGCAACTTGATTCTCTGTTCCCTTTCTGTCTTTGATTTCCAAATCAAATTCTTGCTATAAGAGTATCCATTTGATCAGTCTTGGCTTAGCATCTTTCTAAGCCATCAAATACTTGATTGCAGAGTGATCTGTAAAAACTTTAACCTTAGCCCTAACCCGATAGGACCTGAACTAGTCAAAGGCAAAAACAATCGCCAGCGATTTTTTCTTTGTGGTAGTGTAATTTCTCTGGGCCCCATCCATTATCTTGCTTGCATAATAAATAGATTTGAAGATTTTATCCTTCCTCTGCCCCAAGACTGCTCCTACAGCAAAGTTGCTTGCATCACACATCAGTTCAAAGGGTTCATTCCAGTTTGTGGCTGCATCACAGGAGCTGTTACTAATGCTGCCTTTAATCTAATGAATGCCTTCATACAGTCAATGCTGAAATCAAACTTTCTTTCCTGCTCTAACAAATCTGACAATGGCTTGGCTATCTTGGAAAAATCCTTAATAAACTGTCTGTAAAAGACAACATGTCCTAGAAAACTTCTAACTACTTTCACTGAATTTGGAATGGGCATCTTATCAATCACTTCAATTTTTGCAGGGTCCACCTCAATACCCTTACTTGAAATTTTGTGCCCTAGTACAACACCTTGATGTACCATGAAACAACATTTCTCCCAGTTTAAAACCAATAGAGACTTCTCACAAAGTTGCAACACTTCATCTAGATTTCTCAGCAAGTACTGAAATCCTTTCCAAACACTGAGAAATCGTCCATGAATATTTTGAGTCCATTTTCAATCATCTTAGAGAATATAGCAATCTTGCAGTGTCGGAAAGTTGCTGCAGCATTGCAGAGCCCAAATGGCATCCTTCTGAATGCAAATTCCCATAAGTGCGGGTGAATGTGGTCAAGCCTTGGTGCTCTAGGGCTATTGCAATCTGATGATACCCAGTGTATCCATCCAAGAAGCAGTAATACTCCTAGCCAGCGAATTTCCCAAAAGGCAGTGGAAAGTGGTCCTTCCTGGTGGCATCATTCAGTTTCCTGTAATCTAAACAAATCCTCCACCCACTGACTATCCTTGTAGTTATCATTTCCAGCTTCTCATTTTGTATAACAGTGACTCCCTTTTTTTAGGCACACACTGGACTGGGCTTACCCATGAGCTGTCTGAAATAGGGAAGATAATTCTTGCATCCAGCCATTTAATTATCTCCTATTTCACAACCTCTTTCATGTTGGGATTTAGTCTCCTTTGGGGTTGTATAGAATTCTTGTTGTCATCTTCCAGTAGTATTTTTTGCATACAAACAATGGGGCTTATTCCCTTTATATCTGAAATTGTCCATCCTATGGCTTGCTTATGCTTCTTAAGCATCTCTAACAACCTCTGTTCATCTTCCTCTTTCAAATTGGAAGCTATTATAACAAGCAAAGTGTCTGCTTCCCCCAGATATACATACTTTGATTGACCTGGTAAAGGTTTGAGCACCAACTCAGGAGGCTCTTCAAGGGATGACTTGGGTTCTTTCTGTTCCCTGCTCATAAGATCTAATGACTATGGGTTTGTACCCCCTAAACTTTTGACCATGCTCTACCCATGCTACAGCATCTTCTTCCATTATTTCATTGCTCTCAACCTCTCCCCCTTGGATACTTGCAGCAAATTCTTCAACTACAAACTCCAGAATACCAACAGTGAAGCAATTCTCTGAATTATCTGGTAATTTCATAGTGTTGTACAGGTTAAAAGTAGCCTATTCTTCATGCACTCTCATAATTAATTCCCGTTTCTCAACATCAATCAGAGTTATGCCTGTAGCTAGAAAAGGTCTCCCAGAATAATAGGTACCTCTCCATCTGCTTCATAGTGATGAAATTGGTTGGGAAATAAACTTATCTACCCTAACCAAAACATCTTCAATCTTTCCCTCTGGATGCACAGTGGACTTATCAGCAAGCTGTAATGTAATTTTTGTAGGCCTCGCTCCTCCTATGCCTAACTTCTTAAAAATTGAAAGTGACATCAGATTCACACTTGCTCCCAAATCACAGATAGCGCTTCCCACATCCCTTCCACCAATTGAACAAGGGATAGTAAAACTCCCTGGGTCCTTTAGCTTTGCAGGAATTTGCCTTCTCAAAGGCCCACTTACTTCTTCAAACAAGGATACTGACTCAAACTCCTTCAGCCTTTTCTTTTTAGTTAAAATGTTTTTCAAAAACTTCACATAAGTAGGCATCTGTTCTAGTGCTTCCACCAGGGGAACATTGATATGAATTTGCTTTAGCATGTCCAAAAACTTTTTAAACTGCTCCTCTTCCTTCTTCTTTTTTGAATCTAACAGGAAATGGTGGCTGAGGTGGATTGTAGTCATCCTCCACAAATTTTCTCTTGCTGTTGAGCACATTTCCTTCAGGAACTTCAGTTTCTTTTTCCTGGGTCACCAACTTCTCATTTGTTGAAGGATAGACCTCATTAACTGGAGCTTTCCCATCTCTCTGCACTCTAACTTCAGTCTGGTCTTTCCCCTCATGAGGTTCCATTTCCTTCTGTTGTATGTCATCTTGCCTCTCCTCAAACTACTTTCCACTTCTTAGGGTTACTACCTTCTACTTCTCATTTGCCCCTGTAGGGTTCTCTGTATTGCTGGGTAAACTCCCCTATGGCCTATTACTGATCTCATTAGCCAAGTGCCCCATTTGAACTTCCAGACTTCTCAAAGAGGATGTCTGGCTTTGTATCAAAGCATCCTGACTCTTCAGCCTCACCTCATTCTTGGCCATGAATTCTTTCATCAATTCCTCCATGGTCTTCTCAGGTTTAGGAGGTGGTGCCTCCAAACTTTGTTGCTGATTAGCTGATTGCTGGTTATAACCCCCTTTGTTGTAAGAGTTATGCTGCTCCTGTAGGATTTGAGTCTACAGTAGACTATGTGAGTTTTCATTTATTTCTTTAGTCGTTTGGATTGTTCTTAGGATATCAAAACAAAAACAAATTAAATAAATCGGGCGAACCCTATGCATGCTCCTAATACTTAATTGCAAAGGATGGATCTACGGAATACCTGAACTCCATCGATTGATCTACAGATCTAGATTGGAGATGGCCACAATGGAGTAGATCTGGATGTGGGATCAATCCAATCTATCTTGTTCCCTTGCTCCTCAGAAATCTGGTGAGGATACGCTACCGAGTTGAATCAGAGATCCGGAGGAATCGATCACTTTCTCCCACTGATAGTCGTCACCCCTCTCTCTCTCTTCTCACATAGTATTGTGTTTAGATTTGATAGAGAGAATGCTTTTATAGTTCTAGGGTTTGCAAACCCTAACTCTAATGGGCTCTGAGCATTTTATGGGCCAGACCAGGGACCAAATGCCGATAATAAAGTGGTCCATCTTCATTAATTAATTCCATGTCCAACCCAGAACATAATTAATTAATAAAACATTGTTTTAACCTTTACCACGGTAACAATGCTGACTCACCCCTTTATTACCATGTAATTTGGAACGGGTTGAATTAAACTTGAATGATCCACATATTTAAGGTTCCATACATTCATTAATTAATTTGGCTTATGACATTTAGTCATAATTAATTAATCTCTTATTTCCTGAGTAGTACCACTCACTCCTTTTCACTTATGCCTGAATTAAATAATTCAACGTGCAGGGTTTAGCATAATGAACTTTACGAGCTCCTCAGGGAATGTCCCCATCCTAAAGCGGATATGATTACCTACATGTCTAGCCTAAGCAGGCCACACACAAACCACCACACCCAAGATGTAGGTATAAGAGTACATGAAAGACTCGCCACCATAGCAAGTCAAAGTGTGGTCAACTTATGTATGCCCCTTAGCCTTCCATTAGGTTTAAGATCATAACAAGTATCTAGAGATCTGGCTCATTCATATGTAGATTAGAATGGCACATCTCACTATTGCTCCCATCAATACATAAAGATGTACCGACACATCAAGTAGCTAGGATAAGCTCACTTATAAACTGATGTGTCACAGCCTAAAGCGACAGCCTATCCAGGGACCATCTCAGCCGTGATTACTGTTTATATCTCGCTAGGTCAAACAATTCATATGATCCTCTGTGATCTCCTACACACCATATGATCATCCCTATAGGCGAGATAATAGGATATTATAGTTCGTATCCTATGTTTGTTATATCAGATAGCGACTATGTTGATGTAACACATCTATGAAGACCAGTGTATCAACCGAAAATACTTAATCATAAATGGTTTTAGTATACAATCCCAACAATCTCCCACTTATACTCAAAGCATAATACCATTGTTTTATCAAAGTATTAAGTGTGTGTATATCAGACCTAGATTATTTACACGATTATCATCTTGCTATCGATCTTACCTACAAATTCAGACTATGAGCGTGACCCTCATAAGTCTTCTGAGGCAAACACCGTGAAAATAAATTTGCTAGACCTTCATGTCAATCGATCCCAATTTATACACATTGCCTCTTATCACGATTTCTCGTATGATGTGGTACTACATATTTTATGTGTCTCGCCACCTTGTGAGTCTTGGGTTCTCTTGAGTTTGTCATTGCACCAGCATGATCACAGTACCTTGTGATTCTATTAGGAAAACTCGGAACACACAACTCTAGAGGACAATACCGGAGTTACATTGGTTCTTGCGAAGCTAATGAAGCTGTCACACACTCAGCCTTCATATCGGAATTCGCAACACACTTCTGTGTTAGATTCCTATAACTCCTTCTTCAAGGCCAACACATAGTAAGAGGTCAATTTCCCTCCTTATGATCCTCCTGGATATCCGATGCCATTCAACCCACAGGGCACATTTAAAAGCCAATGTGCCTGTCCAGGGTTAAATTTATATCTGTTTACCATGCTTACAACATTACAGATATCTGAATTCTTTCATTACCATATAGAAAGACAACAATCCTTTTTTGGCATGAAACGAGTCACCACAGAATCAATTTAAGCGACTTGAGATACCTGAACATCTTTTTCTTGTGGTAAAACAAGACTTTAATCCAAAGGATTTTCTAGTATCTCATATGTCCTACTTCTGAAACTGTTCGGATAACCAACTCTTTGTACCTGACAATATCTCCAAACCATTTTCGAATGCAAAAATACGATCTACATAATGTTCAAGGAAAACCTCGCTTCCGCTGAAACATAACTGTTACATGAAACTCTTGTTCTCGATATACACTATCGTAATGTCTGTTTCATGACCTTAAAGCTCCTTTAAGTTCATACCTGAACTTACTTGGCTTCTAGACAAGATGCTGCTCACCTTTCTGCACATAACTTATCTGGTCGTTGCATATAGATGTCATCACCTTTTATTAAGGTACCCGTTTATGAAAACCACGAACGTTGACATCTATCTTCCAGAAATGTGTTGTTATGGACAAAAGAATTCGAATGGGTTTAATAGTTGCAACTAGTGAGAAGGCCTTATTTTTTAAACATACCTTGCTCAGAAAACCTAGACTTTTGAAATATACTAGGTTACCATTCGAACATTTCCTTACCTGTATATCAATCAGTTGCTTATAGGTGGACAGCTATTCGGTAATACTGATCCTGATATACAACCATAATTGTTACTGATTCACTTCTGAATCCATGACTTGACGTCATTAAGCTGCTTTGTTTGTCTTAACTGGTTTGTTGTGCATTAAGGGAACAATACAACATTATTCATCAACTGAGAATTAGTTCGAAGACTATTTCCCACGAACTAGTACTGTTAAGCCTGTTAAGGCAACCTTCCAATGCAACGATGCCCCTTTTATGTTGTCAGTTATAGGTGTATTAATTCGTCGTTTACCACCTTACACAGGCGACCGTGCAATTGATACCTTACCTACCAAAGTATGCTCAATATGTCACGGGGTATTTCCTGATGGATTTGAATTGTCATCTCCAAATCGTTGGAGAACAACATCACATTTGGATTTGTGGTTTCATCCTATACAAGTTGCTTGTATTTAGGATACATAACGAAAACACCTTTTTTGTTTACTTGGGATAGCCCACAAAATAGTATTAGCTTAAAACCTTTCTTCCAACCAATCAGTTTCCTTCATCAACTTAAAAGCCGACTACCCATCATTGCCTTTTGACAAAGTCAAAATCTATAAGGGTATTTGGAACTGATTTAGAAGACACTGGTTAAGCAGATACATTACGACTTTTAAGCGCACCTCCGAAAACTGAAAAATGGCAAAGCTAACATAGCAAATCAACCTTAAAGAATCTTATTTATTTCGTTCTTCCTACACCATCCTTTTGAGGGATAACGGGTGTAGTCAACTGCAATACAATCCCTTGCTCTACCAGATACTATAAAATACATCACTTGAGATACACACCATTATAAAGAAATCATAATGTCTTTACGTTCTTATTTATCTTTTTCTCTACCTTGTCTTAAATGCTCTTGATTAAAGCAAGAGACTAAGACTTGTAGTGAATTAGATAAACATATCAATATCTTAAGTGATACAGTATCATTGCCTATTTAAGGCAACTGCGGAAGTTGACTCAACACAGAGCAAACACGAAATAACTTCTAGAGATACAATCACCTATTAAAAGGCCTGGTTATCATCCTATAACTCTAAGTAATGCTTATAAGTAACATTCTTAGAAATACCTGGATAAGATCCATAATCCCATGAATTACTTAAAACTACTAAGACTGATGTAACCTTATCCCTAGTGAGATTCTTTAATATGCCATATATCACTGTCGGTTTATGTAAACTAGTACTGAAGAGAAACATCCATTTAAATATAATGTAAAACACTGTTATTTATCATGACATAATTACTCTATACAGTAACATAAATGGAAATAAGTTTTATACAAAACATCTCTTCAAAACTCAAACATTGTTTAACATAAATACAAAGTTAAAACTCCATCAGCCAGAGCAACAACTTTAGCATCTTTCTTGGAGTTGGTAATCCCACCATCTTCAAGATTTATTATTAGCTTGATCCTCTGCAAAGTATAGCAAACATGATTAGTAACTTCAGTAACCACTACCCACTGAGGAGCAGAAAACTGATACTAAACATGTTTCAACAACCAATGCAAAAGATGACGTACCATGTCCCTTAATTACCAAACTTGGACAATTTACTTTCCAATGACCCTTCTTGCCACCCTTGAATTTTTTTTTTCTTGCTTTCTTTCTTTCCTTTGATCATCTGTCCTATACAATTCTTCCTTTTTATTCATTATGACGTGACTTAGAAGAACTCTTAGCAAGAGATCTGGAAATACTTGATAATGCAAGACTACTCCCACTGCTTCCTTCATTCCTCTTTTCTTTAAGCTAACTGTGAAAAGTATACTCTCTCTTGTTTTTTCTCAATAGAAATTCTGAAGTCATCGAATGACTTCAGCAATGTGTTGAGTATTAAGTCAATTTTGACATTATTGTAAATTTGACCACCCATTAATGTGTACTCATCGATGAGCTAGATGAGTGATTCCACATGTTCACGCACTGAATAACCCTAACCCATTTTTTGTCTTACAATGCGCTTGATAAGACTGGATCTAGCATGTCCATCGAGCCTGCCATTTGCTACGTCAAGACGTCGCATAATATCATGCGCATACCATACATCACTATAACGAGGACGCAGTGCATCTGACATACCACCAAGATGTATTGTTTGGCCGTGCCATTTGACCACATCCATATGTGATACTGTGCACAATCCTTGTCGGAAGATGCATCGGTCAGCAGACTCGGACAGGGAGTTTGTAGAACAAATAAATGTCCAAATGACTCCAAAAGTTTGACAATGTCACTTTTCCATCCAGGAAAAATTCAACCAGTCAAGGAATTATGTACAGTTGAATTAACGAGCGATGCAATAATAGAGATATATGAAAAACAAATAAGCGAATTAAAGTAAGCACATACTATGAACGATTGAAACAAATATGCATAGAACCATTAGATAAAACAATGCAATTTTTTACCACCTATTGTCCAAGCTAATCTACCGCAAGCTACTGAAGTAGACGTTTACAGCAAATGCTCGACCAGACCATAATAGGTCCTTTAATTTCTTTCCATGCTAGGTATCCGTCGGCAAAAGAAATTAATATCGGATATACTAAGACCATTTTCACCTATCTTGAGCAGGGATCTCATGCATGAGTTGTGCTTAGGTATCATCTAAGCCAAAATAACCACAATCCTAACTCCGGATGTTAAAAAGGCGATTTAGCATACGTACTCGACCCATACCGCATGCCCTTTACATCCTTCGTTATCTTATTTAGATTAATCTTAGTGACGAGTGAAAGTTGTCTCAATGCAAGCTACTGAAGTAGACGTTTACTCAGAGGCTCCCACTTCTCATCTTAAACCAAATTTTTTATTTAGAAACCTCATCGCATTAGAACTGGTAAGTTATTTCTAATGCAAGCTACTTCAGTAGACGTTTACGCTTCGAAATGCATTACTTCTAATGAGAGGCCGTATTTGTGGAGGTCTAATGATTTTAGTTTGAAAATAACCAAAATCCAGCTTAGTATTTTAAATTCTAAATGTTTCATGCGCACACATTATTTTTTATCTCATAAATTATGTCACATCAAAAATTCCATCATAAATTAATATGATCCCGGAATTTATAGACACAATTTTAAACATAAAAGAAATCACATAAAACATGATCAATAATTAAATAATTATAACATGCTTTAACAGTAAATAAATAAAGCAAATAAGTATGCATTCCTATTATCTTCTACTGCGCACATAATAAATCACATCAATACTAGAATAAATAAATAAAAAAATAAAATTCTAGTGGCCCCTCAGATGCGATTAAATGAAAATAAATTAAATCTAACTATTACAAGATTTAATTTTATACAGATCTTCAAACTGGGCCTCCGTCGGACTTGAAATCAAAATCGAGCTGCAAAATCAGCAATTGGGCTTCAAATCAGGGTTTCAGGCCCCAAACAAGCAGCCAAACCCTACGGTTTGGAAAAACCCTAGCCGCCACCCTTGCAGCAACCTGCCGCCGCCTGCGGCCATGCACTTTGTCAGAAAGCGTGCAGCCAGCGATGGCACCTGCGAGGTGGGCCGCCGACGTCATCGCTTCCTCCGGTAGCCACCTGCAGTCGCGCAAGTCGAAGCAACAGACACAACACCAATCATGTTGCACCACCACCGGCCTGCTGCAGATCCACCACCGCCGCCCGCATCTGCGTATGGCCAGCCTATGCAGCACCACGACCTTTTTTGCCGTTCAACATCGCCAACAGAAACCTCGTTGCCCGTCTGACCAACCGTGTGCGCGAGAGAGAAAGACTGCAACCTTAATGCTGCTGTACAGAAACCATCACAGTGCGCCTGCTGCGCATGGCCTGCTTTCTCTCGCCCACCACTGCCGCACACTATCGTCCCACCAATGATTCCAGCCGCAATAGTCTCTAGCAGTTGTGATCCACCGATGCCGAAAGAGGCCAACATAGGGTTGTGCACGCGCGTGCGTAGCAGGCGAACCCGCACACAGCCAACAACCCAACGCCGCCCCCTTTCCTTTGCCAATCACGTCGTTGCTGCCATTGCGTTTGTCGTCATTGGGATACTCCATCTTAATGGATAAATGTGGGCAACAGCCTTGTAGGGCACGGTCCAACCACGCGGCGAAACTAGGTTTTTGCTGTACCGCCGCCACCCACCAATGCCGTGGTCGCCGGTGTCGCCGTCGAAGTTGGGTGCAGGACTGAACTGAAGCAATGCTGAAAAATGTCGTCGTGTTCTTCGTTCTTCGCTTCTTCGGATTTCAATTTCACCAATTTTACAGATTTGAAAAATAAAGAAAATACAAAAGTAGATCTAGATCTATTACATGATTTTCCTATCAAATCTAACCACGGATTTTCTCATGGTGAAAAACAAATCCAAAAACGAGAAGGCCACGAGAACAAAAACATCCATGACAATTCAAATCCATCCAAAATAAATATAAACATTTATTCAATCTTAATTTATTTAAGACAGAGCCTAAAAATCCAAACCTCGCTCTGATACCAATTGTAGGATTTGAGTCTACAATAGACAACGTGAGTTGTCATTGATTTCTTTAGCCGTTTGGATCGTTCTTAGGATATCAAAAACAAAAATAGATTGAATAAATCTGGCGAAACCCTATGCATGCTCCTAATATTTAATTGCAAAGGATGGATCTACGGAATACCTGAACTCCGCCGATGGATCTACAGATCTAGATCGAAGATGGCCACAATGGAGTAGATCTGGATGTGGGATCGATCTAAGCAATCTTGTTCAAATAGATCTGATCTTCTAATCTGTTCACATGCTCCTCAGAAATCTAGTGAGCATACGCTACCGAGTTGAATCAAAGATCCGGAGGAATCGATCACTTCCTCCCACGGATTGTCGTTGCCCTTCTCTCTCTCTCTTCTCATATTATTGTGTGTGTAGATCTGATAGAAAGAAAGTTTTTATAGTGCTAGGGTTTGCGAACCCTAACCCTAATGGGCTCTGAGCATTTTATGGGCCAGACCAGGGACCAAATGCAAATAATAAAGTGGGCCCTCTTTATTAATTAATTCCATGTCCAGCCCAGAACATAATTAATTAATAAAATATTGTTTTAACCTTCACCACGGTAACAATGCTGACTCACCCCTTTATTACCACGTAATTTTGAACGAGTTGCATTAAACTTAAATGATCCACATATTTAAGGTTTCGGACATTAATTAATTAATTTAGCTTTTGACAATTAGCCATAATTAATTAATCTCTTATTTCCAGAGTAGTACCTCTCACTCCTTTTCACTTATGCCTGAATTAAATAATTCAACTTGCAGGGTTTAGCATAATGAACCTTGCGAGCTCCTCAGGGAATGTCCCCATCCTAAAGCGGATATGATTACCTACATGTCCAGCCTAAGAAGGCCACACACAAACCATCACACCCAAGATGCAGGTATAAGAGTACATGAAAGACTCGCCACCATAAAAAGTCAAAGTGTGGTCAACTTATGTGTGCCCCTTAGCCTTCCATTAGGTTTAAGATCATAACAAGTATCTAGAGATCTGTCTCATTCGTATGTCAATTAGAATGGCACATCTAAATTTTGATCCCATCAATACATAAAGATATACCGACACATCAAGTAGCTATAATAAGCTCACTTATAAACTGATGTGCTGCAGCCTAAACCGACAGCCTCTACAGGGACTGTCTCAGTCGTGATACTGTTTATATCTCTCTAGGTCAAATGATTTATATGATCCTTTGTGATCTCCTACACACCATATGATCATCCATATAGGCGAGATAATAGGATATCATAGTTCGTATCGTATGCTTGTTATATCAAATAGCGACTATGTTGATGTAACACATTTATGAAGACCAGTGTATCAATCAAACACACTTAATCATAAATGCTTTTAGTATACAATCCCAACAGCTCCCGTGCTACAACATTTTTGTTTCCTTGCCCAAACCAGGAGAAAATTGGATGATTTCTCCACCCTATGTTGTAGGTGTTGGAATAGGGATTATTATTACCCTGATAATGTTGATTCATTTTTCCCATGTAACAAATGGGGGCTAGATTTGAAGGGCACTCCTCAAACTGGTGTCCTTCTCCACAATAAATTCAACTTAGAGCTGCTGCAGACTTTGTTAGCATTGATGTAACCATAGCCCGACTTGTATTCTTCTCAATGTTCTTCATTGTTGCTCCTAAGGCTTTCTTCTTTGCAGTTAGAGCCTTCATAAAGTCAATTTCCATACCCCTACTGCCTTGGGAGTAGAAATAGCTGCTGCTCTGGAGTTAGCCCAGAAATAATTGTTAGCAGCTACCTAGTCCAAGATCTCACATGCCTCATTGTATGTCTTATCCAGCAATGCTCCCCTTTCAGTAGCGTCAATCATCATTCTTTAATTCCCAGTCAGAGCATTATAGAAGATTTCTATCTAAATGCAATAGGGTATTCCGTGATTTGGGCATCTTCTCAGTAGTTCGTTATATCTTTCCCATGCTTCACTTACTGATTCATCTTCCTGCTTAAAAAACAAGATTGCATTTATGCAGCGAGCATTCCTAGTTGGAGGGAACTATTTTAGTAGAAAAGTCTCTACTAATTCATTCTAAGTTTTCACAGGCCCTGGTGGCAAGTTGGTGAGCCAAGTCTAAGCACTCTCCCTTAGAGAGAAGGGAAATAACCGCATCTTTAGAGCTTCAGGTGTTACTCCCGGCAGCTTGAAATTATCAGAGATTTCCAGAAAGGATCTCAAATGCAAGTGTGGATCCTCTGTGGCTTGTCCTCCATACTGCCCCAAGCATTGCAACATTTAGAACATCACAGGTTTCAGCTCAAAGTGTTGTGCTTGAACTTCAGGTCTTACAACCACTGGATCAAATTCAGTAAACCTTGGTGCCATTTACTGTTTGATAATTCGATTTTTATCATCACCAGGATTCACTATATCCCTGGCTGCTCATTCCCATGCCCTGCTCCTTCAAGGTTTCCTTCAGCCATTTTCTTCACATTTTGTTTTCTCTTGTTTCTTCTAAAGGTTGTTTCAATCTCCAGATCAAATGGAAATAGTTCTTTCTCGATTTGTTCACTCATAAACTACTGACCCCCTGCATAAAGAAAATGTTTAGTTTCTAATAACATTCAGGTCAGAAAATATTAGAATACTCAAGAAATTCAATAGAATTCAGATTTAAACTTATCACTCCCCGACAACAGCGCCAAAAACTTAGTGTGTGCTATAGTGAAACTATAGAACTAAGCGCAAGTATATGCAATCAACAAGTAATACAGTCCTAGACACCAGATATCAAACCCTAGAGAGTGTAAGTTAAACCGTGCACTTAGAATTACTTGCAACTATATTGGGTGTGTCACTAATTCCTATTCAGAGTACTAGTAAGCATAAACAATGACTCCAAATAAAGCTAACATTAACAATATTTCTTCCTGCCACAGAACATAATGGTGAGAGATACATAATGGTGAGAGATACACTCGGGTCATAGAGGTTATCACTATCACTATCCTATATGCTGAAGCTTTTTTCTCGCTTTTTTCTGAGTTTTAGAACCTTTAAGAATTTGCCCAGCAAGCTTCCGCTCTACTAGATCTACACTATCCTATTGTGCATCATTTGCCTATGCTTTCCAAAATATTAGAATGATGAGATTTTAAGCCCAGGTTCTTTTTTAAGTTACACTATTTCATATGTCTATGTAGATAATGCAATTATCGATGACTCCCACTACCTATTTCTCCTTCCAGTCTCCATTGGTGAGATTTCTCTATTCACTTCCGTGCTCAAGAGATCAATTAAACAAGAATCAAAGATAAACTCAAATTTCACGAAACATAAATCCCATACATAGTCAAATTCAAGTGAATACTCCACGACCCAAGTGTGGTGTGGATTAGTTCATACTCACGAAGTAAATAAAATAATTCACCATAATTACAAACTCAAAAACTAAAAATATAGAACAGTTCGGTGATGATCTCTGGACGGCTGATTATTTTCCTCCACAGCAAGCTAGTCTTCTGGTGTGTGTTCGTGTGTGTCCGAAATGTACTCCCTTTTCTTGATATTTCTCCTCACTTTCTATCCCTACCTTTGATTCTCCTTCTCTTCCCGAGATCCTTCCACGTGTAGACATGTCTTTTTACCCTTCAGGCAGTGATTTAGCTCCTTGTTTGACATCTGTCAATTCGGCAGACAAGATCCAAAAAGATGTTTCATCCTTGTCTTGAAGTGGACCCGGAGAGAGAGTCTTCTTCATTCAAATCTTTTGCGCTTCCCATGCTCTAGCATGACAGATGGCCAAAATGCGACTAGCAAGTTTCAACATTTCAAACCTGGTCAAAACCTCACAAAAGCTTGCCAAAACTTATTAAATATCGAAAAGACCAAAACAACATGCAATTAACACAAAGATCGAAATAAAATCACAAAGGACTCCAAATGAGAACAATCTTATTCAAAACAACATCCAAACCATGTTAGGAAAGAGTAAAAGTTAATTCTTTATGAGAGTTATCGCCTACCTTCTAACTTATCAGGTTCCTTTGACAAGACGTATGTCGGACAACCCCACACTCTTATCTTTGACACACTGGGCTTTCGCCCATACCAGAGTTCCGAGGGTGTCTTAGGAACTGATTTAGAAGGTACCAGGTTCAGCAGTACGCCGTTGTTAGTAACATGTGGCCCCAAAAAGATATAGGAAAGTTTTCATAACTCATCATGGACCTAACCATTTCAAGAAGAGTCATATTTCTTCTTTCCCCCATTGTGCTGAGGAGTTCTCGGTGCGGTCCATTGGGATGTAATCCCATGATCTTACAAAAACTACAAGAACTCATCTAAGATACTCATCACCACGATTATATCGTCATGACTTAATGGACTTGTTTAACTTCTTCTCTATTTCCGCCTTAAATTTCTCAAAGCATTCTGACTTATATGAAGTAAGTAAACATTCCCGTATCTCGATTAATCATCAATAAAAGTGATGAAATACTTAAATCCTCCATGAGCTTGCGTAGACATCGGTCCATATAAGTCAGAGTGGATCAATTCCAACACATCACTTGCTCGAGACTAACTTACCTTGAAAGACCTGGTCATAATATTTCCCTCTATACATGATTCACAAACTCGATGTGGAACTACCTGAAGAAAATCTAATGTTCCATCATCCACGAGTGTCTTGATCCTCTTTAGAATGATGTGACCTAGTCTCAGATGCCATAGATATGTAAGATCATTGTTAGAAGATGAAAATTTTCTCTTCTTATGATTAAATGAGTTATATGCAGCATTCATAGAAGATTCATACAAACAAGTTATGATATAAAGAGAGTCCTTCTATATCCCACGATAGATAATACCATTATTACCATTGATAGAAACATGACTATAAAAAATAACTAAAAATCCATCATTTATTAAATGGGAAATAGAAATAAGGTTCCGCCGAAAATCTGGAACATACAAAACGTCTCTTAAAATCAAAATATTGTCTTGAAAGCATAATGTAACAACTCCAACTTGTGTTGTAGACACAGGAGCAGCATTACCCATGGAGATCGTCACCTCGTCATCATTCAGCTGCCTTATTGGCCTATACCCATGCATGTAACAAACATGATCAGTAGCTCTAGTATCCACTACGCACGAATGCTTAGAAACAAATGCTTACATATTTCCGTTTCAAATGCTAATGATGTACCTTGTCCAACCCGATTGGTCAAACAATCCTTCTATTTCCAATAACCCCTTTAACACCATTCGATGAAGTAGGGCGACTACTGGAAGAAACCAAGACTGCCTTTTTAGGTTGCATGACTGATTCAGTTGCCATGAGGTCACTAAGTAACTCGTTAAGAGTGTAGTCCTTTTTTCTCATGAAAATATTCGTTTTGAAGTTCTCACAAGACTTCGGAAGTGAGTTTAGTATGATATCTTAATCCACAATGGTTTATTCATAATGGATACATTTTTCACCTCGATGAAATTCATGGTTAGATTTTAGGAACCGAATGTCATAGAAAAGACCTTAAATATGGGATCCACTAAGTCGATTCCATCCGTTCCTCATAACGCGGTAATAAAGGGTAGGCCAGGTTTAATTCTCTAATGGAATCAGTATCATGAGAATCAATTAATTAGTAGGCCCACTTTATTTGCATAGGGTCCCATGTTTGACCCAACATAATTCTTAATAGAGCCCATTAAGGTTCGGAACCCTAATTATAAATAACATTTTCTCTCCTCAGATCTCAGATGTTCAATTTTTAACACAACAACTGAAACCCTAAAGATAGAGACAAGGGGTGGCACCTACTTCAAAGGGAGAAGAAGAAATTCATCTCTGTCTAGTGCAGTCTGATCCAATAGAGTCCTCACCAGTACTTGGATTGAAACCGAAGGATGCAAATCTAAAGGCTTGATGTGGTGGATTTAATTCTTGTTTCGCAGATTCAATCAACACATGGTAGAATAAAGTTTAAATTCAATGTAGTTCTTAATTCATACTATATATATTCATAAACATCACACCACCATGTAATTCTGAATCCGATGGAATTAAATTATAATAGGAGCATGCATAAGGCTTTTGTATCGAATGGTAAATTATTTTAACATCCATGAATTGTCTGAGTTAATGGATTTGTGATTACGTTAATAACATAAATCCATTCACATGGTAAATGAACTGAAAATATGGAGACACCACTTGTATAGTGTCAAATATACTATCCTTACTGACCACAAAAGCCTAAAGTATTGATTTGAGAAAAAGGATTTGAGTGAGAGGCAAAAAAGAATGCTAGAATTGGTCAAATATTACAAGCTAACTATCAACTACCATACATGAAAAGTGAATAGCGTCGGAGGCACTTTGAGCCAAAAGGGCTATATGTGTGGCATGTTAAACAGTAACAAAAGAGTTGATACAAGATTTTGAGAAACTTAGACACAGAACCGTCACGCCGAGCCAAGCTAAAGATGTGAACCTAGAAACTATGGTGACAATTACCAACCTAAGGCAAGAAATCATTAAAACGTAATGGAAGTGAAAATTTCGAGAAAACTCGGATGAAAGTCCGCCAAGGATAAAAAAAGAATTTCACTAAAACAGCAGACAATGTGATACTTTTCAAAGGTTGGATTTTTGTACCCAAGGATAAGAAACTGAGAAGTGAAATATTCAAATAGGCTCATGATATCCCATATGTTGCTCATCCCAAAGGAACTAATATGTATCTGGACTTGAAACAATCCTTTCTGTGGGAAGGTAGACGTTGAAGACTATGTAGAGAGTTGCTTCCTTTGTCAACAAGTGAAGAAGCTACATCAACGCTCATACGATAAATTGCAATAATAATAATACTTAAGTGAAGACTGAAGTACATAAGAATGAACTTTATAATGAACTGACCCAAGTCACAATGGAAGAGTATGAGGATATGGATAATTGCAGATAGGTTGGCAAAGAGTGATCATTTTTTAACGCTACAAAAAACGAATAGAGTTGATAAGTTGACACAAATCAATATACAAGAAATAATCTAATTACATGGGATACCGAGATCTATTACCTCTGATAGAGACACCAAATTTACGTCAAGATTTTGTAATCGACCGATCCTCTACGAGCTGGGTCAATCTGCAATAGCCCCGGCCTGAAATTTCCTCAATTTTGCCATTTCCAAGAATCCTTTCTTCAGTTCTTCAACTCTACATCATTTAAACACCTTCCAAATTCTGGATTCTCAACGCAAAATCAAGTAATTCTTGCGAAAACATCCACACATTAAGAATCCAATATCCATTATTAGCAAAGCAACAAAACCAATGAAACAAAACAACATAAACATTGCAATCAAACAACTAAAAACTTATTCAAAAATCAACATACTCAAAGCAAGTAAATGTTGGGTTGCCTCCCAACAAGCGCTTCTTTATAGTCAATAGCTTGACTTCTTACCTCAACTTCGTCAATCATGACCAAATGGAGCTGATCTGGAGCTCATACCTTGCTCAAGTACCCAATGTTCGTCCGGGAAAACAAGCTTTCGCCTTGCATTCCGAGGTGGCTTCTCAGCCACATGAGCTTTCTTAGTTCTTCCTCGTTCAAGCTCTAAATAATCCCCCGGCTCATCGTATTCTTCATTCTCTGCATCCTTGTGAGCTAAACCCGGATTATCATACTCCTTAAGCCTTTTTTTTTACGCCTCCTTTGTCAACTTCCCTTTGTTCCTCAAGTCTTATTTCTTCAAGACTTCTTGTTGGTAAAGAGAATAAAACTTCCTTTCCACAACACCGGAAATTCAATTCACCATTCTTCATATCAAAGAGAGCATCGGCCGTATGCAAGAAAGGCCTCCCAAAAATGAGGGGAATACCTCCCTTTTTCTCTATATCCATAATTAAGAAGTCGCCCGGGTGTGAAAATTAAAATCTCACGTGCACGTCTTCAAAAATCCCCTGTGGGCAAAACAAAGTATGATTAGCCATTTAAAGCACATGGTTTGTGGGTTTCAATTCTCCTACATCCAATTCTTTATACAAGCTCCAAGACAGCACATTCACACTAGCCCTGGAATCACACAAGGCTTTCTCGATATTGATATCCCCTATCTTGCAAATTACAATAAAGCTTCCTGGATCATCATTTTTGTTAGCTACTTTCTTCCCTTTGTTCTCATCTCTTCCAGCTCCAAAGCCTTCTTCATCACTCAACTCATCCTCAATGAGTTCATCGAGCAACGGGACACGTTGTATCTCATCCATAATCAGCATCTCTATGTCTCCTTTCTTAACATACTCAAAGAAGAGAACTTCTTTCCCTTGCTCTTCTTTCTCATACATAACATTTTCTTCTTCAACTACCTTCACATCTTCTTTTGCCACAACTCTTTCATCCACTTCAAACTCTCCACTTTTGGAGTCATAACCGATGTCATCTCATCTCTAGTTCGCTCACCTTCAACCATGCTACAACTCTTCTTTTGTATCACCTCTGTGTCACTAGGGAACTTCCCAACTTGGTGCTTCCCACTAAGTTGTTTAGCAATGGATGAAATCTGCAATTGAATCTCCGTGAACATTCCTCACTTCTTGATTGCCATATCTACCATTTCCACCTACATAAGCACCTTGACTACTACTTCCCCCACCCTCTAATTGCATCGGAGGATTGACAGCATTGTTGGGGTTTGCGTAGGAGAAGTTCGGGTGAAAGCGGTTGGAGGGATGATTATACATATTCCCTGGTGGGTTGTATTGAGGTCTCATGTTATTATACCCCATTCTTTGATTTACGAAACTCACGCTCTTCGGGTATACTTCCTTGTACTTCATCATCATTAAATCATCCCGTCCACTACCCGAGGTAGATAACGCATCAAATTTTCTTTGCATCACAGCAATTTCTTTTTGATGCTCCTCACTTTCCTTAGCTTCATTTACCATCTTGACCAACCGGTAATCTTTCCTTTCCCTTGGCCATTGATAACTATTTTCCGCCATTTTTTCTATTGTCCTCCATGCTTCGTCTTCTTCTTGATCTAGGAAGGCACCTCCTGATGAGGCATCCATCATTACCTTTGTGTCATAGTTCAATCCCCCATAGAACTGATAAATTTGTTGACTCCATGAGAGCCCATGCCTTGGAAATTTCCGGAGTAAATCCCGGAATCGGTCCCATGCCTCATATAGTGGTTCGTCATACCGCTGTCCAAATGAGGTAATGTCAGCTCTCCTCTTCATAGTGAGACTCGGTGGAAAGAACTTAAACAAAAACTTCTCACAATGTTCTTCCCATGTAGCTATATTCGACTTATCCAGCCCTTCAAACCAATGTCGAGCGCCATTACGCAAGGAAGAGGAAAATAGCCTCAACCGGATTTGGTCCTGTAGCACTTGATTAATCTTAATCGTATCCGTTATCTCCAAAAACCTTGAGATGTGAACATTTGGATCTTCCGTCGCATGTCCCCGAAACTGATTATTCTGGATCATCTGGACCAGTTGCGGTTTAATCTCTAACAGAGTGGCATTCACTACCAAGCGGAACCCACCGGTTGCTTGCTCCCCTTGCGGTCTAAATAAATTTTGAAGCGGCTTTCTCGGTTCATTCCTTTCATTGATTATAGCCCTCATGAGTTCCAAATGCCTTTCCAACTTATCAATCCTTCCCGTCTCTTGCCGGTTCTCCATATCAATCTTTATGCCAACTCTTTCTCCTTCAAAAATTTCTCTAAATTTTTTTTCTTCTCTCAAACGAACCTTCGACCTTGTTATCATAAACTACCTACAAAATCCAACAACAATTCTCAAATAAAAGATAAAATCCAACAGCAAAACTACAAACAACTAGTCAAACAAAAGTTAGCAATCACCTAGACAATTTAACAAACATCAAGCCTACAATTTCCACACTTTCAACAATATCCAATGACCTACTAATTAAGATCCCCAGCAACGGCGCTAAAAACATGATGGCAATAAAATTGATCACTCAAAATTAATGTCTCTCAAGTAATAAAATATCAATCCAATGATCTTCTTGCTTCGCCCAAAGGAATACCATTTAGTCGTGAGGATTCTTATAGCTAGGCAACTTCGAGTTGTTGAGTTTTTGTTCTATTTTCCTAAGCTCAAATTTAAACTAACTAAAACAACAATCACATTCATCATTCATCATTTGTAATTTCAAATCTATTCTTCAATTTCGTAATTAAAATGGTAGAACATGTCTCACAAATGCTCAAGGAGGAAGAACGGATGTTGATAAGAATGTAGGTGTGATCCAATTGAGTTGAATTATGGTGCAAACCTTATTTAATTCCTAGATGGATGGACTATTACCCTACACTAGCCAACCCCCTATCACGACAAGTTGACCGCAGATGAGACTAGAAACCTCAAACAGCTATGTTATCGATTCATAGTTCACTCCTAATAGATCGTAAATCATTATCATATGCCCTTCCTCTGCACAGGGATTGGATCGAGGAACACAAGAATTCACACTAATCGCGACACTCTTATCCACGTGTTGGCTGCAATATTCGTATCAATTAACACCTAGATTGGCTATTACCTACACCTAGGTGCATAAGAATAAGCTCTAGTGTGATTCAATCTCAAATAAGAAAGTAAACATGCATAATTCAATCTAATTTTCTCACACCTTTATTCAAATCAACATCCAAGGAAGTTTAGAATCCCATACCTATCTTGGTCATCATTACAATATTCATTTGAAAGCAAAACATTACAAGAGATAGGTTTAGATAAATTTCTTCCCTTAATTGAGCACTTTGATCTTGTTCTACCCCCTTGGATCTTCAATTTTCTCCAAGGATGATTGATTAGCTCCTTAACACCTTAGGTGAGGTTTGGAAGTAGATGGTAGAGAGAATTTTTGAGATTTTCGTGTAGATTTGACTAAAGTTCTTAACATAACCGTTTTCTCCCTTTTATAATGAGCTAGAAGAGCCTCGGATCGCCCGGGATGACAAGAGATCGCCCCAGATGTCCAGAAATAGAGAAACCACCATTCAAGTTGACTTGGATCGGCCGAGATGAGATCTGCACGATCGAAATCTGCCTTTGAAATGGCAGATCGGTCGAGCACTGCTTGGATCGCCTGGAATCTACCTCTGACGGGCCAGGATCAACCAATCTCTGATGGATCGAGCGATTTTCCTCCAAAATCAAGCCGAAAATGCTGAATAATGCTCAAAACCTAACCTACACCATCTGAAACACACAAAACACAAAAACACAACAAAAAGAAGACAAAACCATATGATATGGGATTAAAATGAATGCAAACATGCATGCACAAGTATCAAAATAAATGTCATTTTACGCACATATCACAGTGCCTTCCACGCCCATAGATAGGGTTCCTTCCAATAATAGAAACTGGTGTCTCTAAGAAACTGTAGGGATTTTCACTGAACCGAATCACAAAAACCCATGTGAACCGGATCAATTTATGGATATTGCGTATAATCTAAATTCACAAAAACCTAGCATGCTCCTATGAATTTAATGTGATTCATGGATTATCGAGTTTACCTGAACTCCGTCGATTTTGTACTGATCTTTTGCGTTTGAATTCCAAACTTGAACCAACCACGCGATTTAATTAAATCTGCGGAATATGAAATTAGAACACTAGTTTCAAGATTTAATTGAAAAGAAAAACAAAGAAAACAAAGATCTTGTTCTCCAGATTAGATCTTCAGATCTGTATCCCAATGCTGTTCACATCTGCTACTGGTGAGGATTCCACAGATCTGTGATGTAGGCCAGAGCAGAAAAATCTTTCTTCTCCCCACTACAGGCGCCTCCCAGCTCTCTCTCTCCCTAGGGTTTTGACTGATTTGAATTATGATCAAGGTGGCTAGGGTTTCTGAGTGAGAGGGGTCAATTTAAGGACCTAGGGTTTTATCCGTAATGGGCAACTGGGCTCCATTCAGCATATATTACTTGGGCCAGACCTGGGACCTAATGCAAATAATAAAGTGGGCCTATAAATTAATTAATTCTCATGTCCACAACCCAGGACACAATTAATTAATTAATATTAATTATTTTTCACCACAGAATTAATACTAACCTACCCCTTTATTACCACGTTATGAGAACGGGCTGCATTAATTGAGAATCCCCATTTTTAAGGTTACCAGACATTCATTAATTAATCGGAGCTTCTGACAAGCTCTATCTACAATTAATTAATATCTTATTATTCTTGAGTAGTACCACACAATCCTTATCACTCGTGTCTGAACTTAATCAGCCTGCAGGACTTTGGCACGATGAATGTCATTGAGCTCCTCAGGGAATGTCCCCATCCTATTACTCGGATATGGTTACCTAAACCCAGTCTCAGGCGGTACTACACGAACTGCTATTTCCTAAGATGCGGATATACGAGCACGTTACTCAGGCTCTCCACCATGGCAAGCCAAAGCAACAGTCAATCCGAGCAAACCCTTTAACTTTCGTTAAGGTTTGGACTCAATCAATAACGAGATCTTGTATTCGCTGATGTCAGACAGTCAAATACATCTCACTGCGGTCCATCAATACGCCACCCTTGCGTACCAACATGTCAAGTAACCAAGACAGACTATTTATTCTGATGATGTTGCAGCCATCCGGACAAACGTATCCTCATACAATGTCTCGGTTGTGATCAGGTTTATGTCTCACTAGGTCAAGTGATCATATTGTCTTCTGCAATCTACTACACGCTGTATGATCGTCCCTATCGGTGAGACAAGAGGATAACATTGTTACATACATGTAAGATTGTTTGACAGATAGGAGAAATAAACCATTGTATACTAATTATAATAAATGCTTTCAGTATAAAAAACCCATAAATCTCCCACTTATACTCAAAGCATAACTAAGCTATTACAGAGTATACAGTCCGTCTATCTAGCCTACTATATCTTTAACCACTGTCAGTGGTCGGCATCCACCTCAGACCAAGCTCACGAATATGTCTTTCATAAACTTTCTACGGCAAGCTCTTTGTAAATGGATCAGCAAGGTTGTCCTTAGTGTCAATCTTCTTGATCAGCACATCACCTCTCGATACGATTTCTCGTATGATATGGTACTTTCTTTCGATGTGTTTGCTTGCCCTGTGAGACCGCGGTTCCTTTGAGTTAGCCACTGCACCAGAGTTATCACAATAAATTGTGATGCTCCTCGGCAAACTCGGAATCACGCCCAACTCTAAAAGGTAGTTCCTGAGCCATACCCCTTTTTTTGAGGTGTCAAAGGCGGCGACAAATTCCGCCTTCATGGTGGAGTCAGCAATGCATTTCTGCTTTGAGCTCCTCCAAGATATAGCTCCACCTCCCAGGGTAAACACATATCCTGAGGTCGATTTCTTCTCATCCTGGTCCCCTTGGAAATCCGAGTATGTATAACCCACAGGGCACAAATCCTCACTTTGATAAACTAGGCAGTAATTCCTAGTTCTCTTCAAGTACTTGAGGATGTGCTTTACCGCAGTCCAATGCGCCTGTCCAAGGTTAGACTGATATCTTGATATCATGTCAACGGCATAACAGATATCTGGTCTGGTACAAGCATCGCATACATGAGGCTACCCACCGCTGAAGCATATGGTACGAAACTCATCTCATCTTTCTCCCGCTGTGTCTCAGGACACTGCCCACTAGAAAGATGAACGCATGTCTGAAAGGTAGCAAGCATTTCTTGGTGAGTTGCATGTTGAACCGGGCTATCACAGTATCCACATAGGATGCCTGGGATAAGCTCAATATTCTTCTCTTACGATCCCGTAAGACCTTAATTCCAAGAATGTAGCCAGCTTCTCCCAAATCCTTCATTTGTAACTATTCGGATAACCAAACCTTGATTTCCGACATCACTCCCTCGTTGTTTCCAAATAGGAGTATGTCATCAACGTATAGTGCAAGGAAAACCACGCTCCCACTGACACAAAGTCGGTAAACACAACTTTCGTTTTCCAACTGTGCAAATCCATAGGATTTAATCACATCATTGAAATGTAAGTTCCACGACCTCGAAGCTTGCTTAAGTCCATACAAGGACTTCCTAAGCTTCCAGATAAGATGTTCTTCGCCCTTGCGTATGTAACCCTCGGGTTGCTGCATATAGATGTCCCTACCTTCTTCAAGGTAACCGTTTAGGAAAGCGGTTTTGACATCCATCTATCAGATCTCGAGGTCCATATGCGCAGCTATAGCAAGGAGTATCCGGATGGATTTGACCATGGCTACGGGTGAAAAGGTTTCGTCATAGTCAATGCCCTCTTTCTGACTATAACCCTTTGCCACCAGCCTGGCTTTAAAAGCCGTGATCTTTCCATTCGCTCCATTCTTTCTCTTGTATACCCATTTGCACCCTATGGCCCAAAAGCCATCCGGCAAATCAGTTTTCTGGTATACATCCATAGCAGTTATGTATTCAATTTCGGAATCCATGGCGACACGCCATTTTTCAACATCCTTGTCCTGCACTGCTTCTTCGTAAGTCAGTGGGTCAGAGTCCTCATGTCCATCTTCCAGGCTCAAGTCCGAAGACTCACCCACAAACATGTACCTTTCCGGCTGGAAAATAACTCTCCCACTACGATGAGGCATCGGTATCATGTCAGTAGTAGGTGCAATAACGTGTGATTCTGCACCTTGCACTGAAGAAACGTGTCTGTGGTGCTGTACCTCTCACAGGTGCACCCACATCTACACGTTCCCCTTCCCTTGGAATTGCATTCTCGTTTTCAATTTCTTGAAGAACGATATCACTCCTCGACTTGTGATTACTCTCATACTCATCCTCCAAGAGTCTAGCCTTGGTGCTAACAACGACTTTATGACTCTCAGGACAGTAAAAGTAACCACCTTTCATTTGCCTAGGATACCCTATAAACAACATTACTTTTGACCTCCTTTCTAACTTATCAGGTTCCTTCGACATTACGTGTGTCGGACAGCCCCATACTCTAAACTTGCACAAACTCGGTTTGCAACCAAGGAAGAGCTCAGAAGGCATCTTAGGAACTGATTTAGAAGGCACCACATTTAACACGTAAGTTGTTGTTTCCAATGCATAGCCCCAAAATGAAATTGGTAAGTTTGCATAACTCATCATTGATCTTACCATCTCTAGAAGAGTCCTATTTCTTCTTTTAGCTACACCATTTTGCTGGGGATTACCCGGTGCAGTCCACTGGTATGTAATCCCGTTATCTGACAAATACTGTAGGAACTCGTTACCGAGGTATTCGCCACCGCGGTCAGATCGCAGTGACTTGATAGTTTTCTCAACCTTCTTTTTCTACCTCAGCCTTGAACTCTTTGAATTTCTCAAAGAATTCAAACTTGTAGCGAAGCAGGTAAACATGTCCCTACCTTGAGTAATTGTCAATGAAAGTGACGAAGTACTCGTACCCTCCACGAGCCTGCGTGGACATCGGTCCACATAAGTCAGAATGGATCAATTCCAACACTTCCTCTGCTCGAGACTGACTAGCCTTATAAGGCCTAGTTGACATCTTGCCCTCGATGCAGGATTCGCAGACTGGATAAGGTACAACCCAGACTAAGTCCAATGTACCGTCATCTGCAAGTCGCTGAATCCTCTTAAAGCTGATGTGACCCAGTCTCAAGTGCCAGAGATATGTAAGATGCTCATCAGAAGAAGTAAGTTTTCTCTTTCTAAGATTATCAATTACGGATGAATCACATGCAATACTTGCGGAAGACTTATGATTACAGTTAATAACATAGAGAGAATTATTCAGCATTCCACGACAAATAACACCGTTATTACCAATGATAGAAACACTACTATCAAAAATAACTGAATATCCATCAAAATAAAGTTTGGAAATTGAAATAAGGTTCCGCTGAAAATCCGGCACTTATACAACATCTCTCAGAGTTAAAACAGAATCATCAAAGTACAAGGTGAAATCTCCAATGGCAGTTGCACTCACTTGTGCTGCGTTCCCCATTGAGATGGTAACCTCGTCATTCTCCAGCACCCTCCTCGGTGTGAACCCCTGCAAAATGTAACAAACATGATCAGTACCTCCAGTATCCACTACCCACAAATGAGTAGAAACAGATGCTAAACATGTTTCCGTTACAAATGCAAATGACGTACCTTGTCCTTTAGCATTCGGACAATCCACCTTTTCGCATCCAGCACACCTCTTCTGCTTTGGAGTAACCTTAATTCTCTTTACCTTCTTTGACTTGCTTTCACTGTCTGCTTTCCTAAGCTTGCTTTCAGCACCATCATCTCCAACCTTAGAGGTCGTCAAACCAGTACTAGAAGCCGTCAGAACAGGCATCTGTGCTCGCATGGAATATTGCTCCACCGCAAGGTCCTCAAGTAGCTCATGCAGAGCATACTCTCCCCTTGCAGCAACAACCACCTTAAAGTCATAAAAGGTGTCCGGAAGAGAGTTCAGGATGATATCAATCTCGCCTTGCGCACTGATATTACCACCCCGCACAGTAAACAGTCTCATGAGATCAATCATAGACATCATGTGCGTTGTCACCGAACTATCTTCAACCATCTTCTTGCACACAAGATCATGCACAAGTTTATAGTTAATAGTCCGATCCACGTTGCCATAAGCTGTCGAGAGTTCCTTCCAGATCTCTCCAGCCTTTTCGAGATACTCATACTTGTGCCTTAATTCTCTAGACAGGGAACCCATGATGAGCCAGAAGGCGAACTCATCAGCATCATCCCATCTTTCATAAAATTCAAGCTCTAGTTTACAGACCTTATCATGAGTACGCAACAGTGGATCCATGAAAAGAACGGATGCTTGATTTTTCAGATAAAGGACGTGTTTGATGCAAAAACTCCATTCAGGGAAGTTTGGACCAGTTAGAGGATTGAGAGCAAGTAAATGATCGACAGTAGACATAGACATATCTGAAACAATAAAGAATCTTAAATAACAACATACATGTAGAACTTTGAAAACAAATGCATTGAAAACCTTTTAATGAATCAAATACAAATGTTTTACATTAATTGCCCAAGAGTTCCCACCGCAAGCTACACTCGTAGACGTTTACGATGTCACCCTCAACCAGAACTGCGGGTTTAAAGGCCCAATATTCCATTTAATTTCACTACCATGTCAGGATGCTTTTGACACTAGAAATTAATAATTAGTGAAAACCTTAGACCAAGCCATCTCACAAGAATAGGGATGCAATTCTTGCATTATATTCTAAGATGCTTCTAAGCAATTAACCACAAATTTAACTACGGCCAAAAGAGACAGTTTAGCATGGCACGTAACCATACCGCACAGCCCTTAAAGCTTTTGTTATCTATAATTTAAATCAATCCTAGAATACTTGTGAAAGAGATCTACGCAAGCTACACTCGTAGACGTTTACGCAAAACCCTCCCACTATCCACATGATTTAAATTGTTTGTCTAGAAATCCCAACAACCCTACCCATGCACCTCTAGGAACTAGCAAGCTACACTCGTAGACGTTTACTAGAACGAGTTGTGGAGGTCTATTGATTTTAATTAAAAAATTCGCTTAGTATTTTTCTTTTAAAAGGTTTCTTATATGCGCACACATAATTTCTTTGTTATTATATTTTCCAAATTTTTGCATGTAATTAAACAAGCCCAAAAATTCCCAAAATATAATCCAACAAAAAAATTAAACACATAAGCATGCTTGGAAAACTGTAAATAATAAAAGCAGTAAATCATGCTTTTCCTATTATCTACACATGCTTAATTGTGTACATAATAAGTCACATATCATACGTGGACAATTAAGGCAAACAAAAATTCCTCGTGGCCCCACAAAATAGGAAAAAATAAAATCCTATCTATTACAATTTGAATTTGAATTTAATTGGATAAATTCAAATCTTCTAGGGCCTCCAAATCTTCATCCACCAAATCTTTTGGGATTTAAGGTTTTGTGATTTGATGATTGGCCCCAAACCCTAATGCAAACCTAGGCTTTACACAGGATTGTACCAACCACCAAAACACGAACCCCTGCCGCAGGGACAACAGTCGCCGACGATAGCCACTGTCGCCGAACCGCCGCTGCCGCCGCGCGCCTCGCGTTCACCACGCCCTCGCGGCCAGTGGTCCGCACGCGCGCTCGTGCGCCTGCTGCCGCCGCTGCCTGCCACCTTTCAGCTCCGTCTTTATTCTTCGTCCTCAACCCATCCAAATTACAGATTTGAAATAAAAAATTACAGAATCTATTCTATTATAATTTTTAAACAAATCTATACTAATCACGGATTTTCTCGTGATTTTACAAAACAGATTCAACCCTACACGGATAAACCACTGCGGGCTGAATCAAACGGGTTGCCATGAGGAACAAAAACTATCCACGACATATAATAAAATCCATACATGCATATTTGAATTAATTATATACAACAGAGCCATAAATCAGAAACCTGGTTCTGATTCCAATTGTAGGGATTTTTGGTGAACCGAATCACAAAAACCCATGTGAACCGGATCAATTTATAAATATTTCATATAATCTAAATTCACAAAAACCTAGCATGCTCCTATGAATTTAATGCAATTCGTGGATTATCAAGTTTACCTGAACTTCGTCGATTCGGTACCGATCTTTCGCATTTGAATTCCAAACTTGAACCAACCACGCAATTTAATTAAATCTGTGAAATATGAAATCAGAACACTAATTTCAAGATTTAATTGAAAAGAAAAAACAAAGAAAACAAAGATCTTGTTCTCCATATCAGATCTTCAGATCTGCATCCCAATGCTATTCAGATCTGCTACTGGTGAGGATTCCACAGATCTGTGATGTAGGCCGGAGCAGAAAAATCTTTCTTCTACACACTACAGGCGCCGCCCAGCTCTCTCTCCCCCTAGGGTTTTGACTGATTTGAATTATGATCAAGGTGCCTAGGGTTTCTGAGAGAGAGGGGTCTATTTATAGACCTAAGGTTTTATCCCTAATGGGCTACTGGGCTCCATTCAGCATATATTACTTGGGCCAGACCTGGGACCTAATGCAAATAATAAAGTGGGCCTATAAATTAACTAATTGTCATGTCCACAACCCAGGACACAATTAATTAATATATATTAATTCCTTTTCACCACAGAATTAATACTGACCTACCCCTTTATTACCACGTTATGAGAACGGGCTGCATTAATTGAGAATCCTCATATTTAAGGTTACCGGACATTCATTAATTAATCAGAGCTTCTGACAAGCTCTCTCTACAATTAATTAATATATTAATATTCCTGAGTAGTACCACTCAATCCTTATCACTCGTGCCTAAACTTAATCAGCCTGCAGGACTTTGGCACGACGAATTTCATTGAGCTCCTCAGGGAATGTCCACATCCTATTACTCGGATATGGTTACCTAAACCCAGTCTCAGGCGGTACTACACAAACTAATGTTACCCAAGATGCGGATATACGAGCACGTTACTCAGGCTCTCCACCATGGCAAGTTAAAGCAACAGTCAACCCGTGCAAACCCCTTAACCTTCATTAGGGTTTGGACTCAATCAATAATGAGATCTTGTATTCGTTGATGTCAGACAGTCGAATACATCTCACTGCGGTCCATCAATACGCCACCCTTGCGTACCAGCATGTCAAGTAACCAAGACAGATTACTTATTTTGATGATGTCGCAGCCATCCGGACAGACGTATCCTCATACGCTGTCTCGGCTGTGATCAGGTTTATGTCTCACTAGGTCAAGTGATCATACTATCTTTTGCGATCTACTACACGCCGTATGATCGTCCCTATTGGTGAGACAAGTGGATAACATTGTTACATACATGTAAGATTGTTTGACAGATAGGAGAAATAAATCGTTGTATACTCATTATAATAAATGCTTTCAGTATACAAAACCCATCAGAAACTTCTTCCGCGCATGGGGGGAGTAATTCAGATGGAGAGCACCGGTCGCTAGGTAATTTTCATAATCAGGGAACCACGGGTTCTTGGACTCTAGCAGCTCCCTTATATCTTCGACAGCACAGAACTGCTCATCCGATAAGGTCTCTCAGATCCTTGAATCCAGATCGACCCTTCTACTTAGAGGCTATAATCGGGACAAGTGATCAGCTATCACATCTTGGGTTCCCTTTTTATCCTTGATCTCCAAGTTGAACTCTTGAAGCAGCAAAATCATCTGATCCATCGAGGCATGGCATCCTACTCACGAACAGATATCTAATGGATGTTGGTCAGTGTATACAATAGTTTTTGAACCTATCAAATAGGACCGAAACTTGTAAAATGCGTAGACCACCACTAACATCTCCTTCTCGGTGGTGGTGTAGTTGCTCTGTGCCAGATTCGTGCTCTTGCTGGCGTAGTGGATCACATGGAACAGCCTTCCTTTCAGCTGGCCCAAAACAACTCCACTGCATAGTCACTGTCACCGCACATCAAAACAAATGGCTCACTCCAATCCGAAGAAATTAGAACTGGCGAGGTGACCAAGGCTTTCTTCAGTCTCTCGGAAGCCTGCAACCTATCAAAATAAAAAACTAAAGACATATTTCTCTAATAAATTGCACGGAGGCCTTAAAATCTTTGGGAATTCCTTGATGAATATTTTGTAAAATCTGACATGGCCGAGAAAGCTCCTAACTCCCTTAACATTCATCAGTGGTGGCATCTTCTCAATGGTAGCCACTTTTGCTCAGTCCACCTCGAATCCCTTGGCTAACACTAAGTGTCCCAACACAATACCCTCTTGCACCATGAAGTGGCACTTCTCCCAATTTAGACACAAGTTGTTCATGGAACATCTCTCCATCACAGTAGCTAGATTTTGCAAGCAAATATTGAATAAGCTGCAAAAAATAGAAAAGTTGTCCATAAATACCTCCATGATGTCCTCGACAAGTCATGGAAGATGACCATCATGCATCTCTGGAAGGTCGCGGGTGCATTGCAAAGGCTGAATGGCATTCTCTGGTATCCAAACACTCCGTAAGGGCAGGTGAAGGTTGTCTTATGTTGGTCCTTTAGTGCGACTGCGATCCGATATAACATGAATAGCCATCAAGAAAATAGAAAAATGGATAACTAGCTAATCGATCATTTGTCTGCTTCTTTGAGTTTTCATCCTCTTCTAGAATTATCTTGTGCATGCACACACAAGGACTGATTCCTTTGATATCTCTTAGTGTCCATCCAATGGCTGACTTGTGCTTCCTTAGAACTGGAGTAGCTTGTCCAACACAACCTGTGTAAGAAAAGAAAAGACAATTACAGGATACGTGTCATTAGGACCTAAGAACGTGTACCTTAGATGAGTGGGAAGTTGATTCAAGGTCTAGAATAGGCGGATCAGAGTTAGAAATTGATTGTCTGAGCTTCATGTCGACCAACACAGGCTCTACATCAACCGATATGGACGTACATGATGAAGTATTTTTTCTACGTCTCTCTATTATGACCGAAGTGATTGACAGGTCGTTCGCTTTGCTCACATCGACTGACATGAAAGCCACATTGATCAACACACATAAAATGTGTGTATCAATCGACGGGCAATATGCAGCTAGTGAAATAAAGGACTCTCCTCATTTTCCTTTCGATTTCTGGCTATATTGAGTTGGTAATTGCTCTTTTTTATCCTCCTATGCACGCGGTATCTCTTCAAGCACATCCAGCTCCATCACAAGGTCCCGAATCTCCTCGTCGGTCTCATCCAAATCTAAAGAAGAAAATAAAGAATGCAATAAATAATTCTCAAGAAAATCAGGATCAGATTTAATAGAAGAGAATGGAGACGATATCACTGGATAAAAGCAATTTATCATATGACACTCTTCTTAGAGGCTACCGTCATTGTGATTTGGTATAAACATATAGCTGGGAAAGGTAACCGACTCATCATTAACTCAGAAAGTTAATTTCCCATCTCTGATGTCGATTAGAGCTCCACTAGTCTTGAGGAACGGCCTCCCCAAGATAAGAGGAATGTTGTGATCTTCCTCCATGTCTAGTACCACAAAAATTTGCAAGGATAATGAAGTCGTTCACTTTGACAAGCATATCCTCCACAATGCCCCTTGGATAGGACACAAATCTGTCGGCCATCTGGAGAGAGATGGTAGTTGGCTTGATGCTTCCGATTTCTAGCCTCTTGAAGATCGACAGTGGCACGATATTGATCAATGCACCGGAGTCACACAGAACCTTACCAAAGATCACTCCTCTAATGACGCAGGAGATAGTAAACGAGTCTAGATCCTCCCTCTTGAGTGACATCTTCTCTGTATCACGACACTGCACTCTTCAAATAGATGCACCGTCCGTGCTCCATGAATGATCTCTTCAGAGAAACCATATCTTTCATAAACTTGATGTAACCGGACATCTCACATAGTGCCTCCACCAATGAAATGTTGATATGCACCTTCATCATGTTCTCCAAAAAGCGTGCATATCGCTCGTTCATGTTTGTCTTGGCAAAGCACTCTGAAAACAACATCGGCGACTTCTTGTTTGGCGGGATGGGAGTCTGCATCGACCAACATAGGTCTGCATTGGTCGACGTGGACAACTGTGTGACAGTTTCACCATTTTCTATGCGTCGACCAACACAGTCTATGTTGGTCGAAATGGAGACGTCCTCCATGGGCTCCTCGACCTACTCTTCTACCTTCTCCCGTGGTAGGTTTGCTTCGGGGTGTTTTGGCCCCTTATATAACTTCCCCCTCTAGGAGTAATGGAATCAACCTCATTCTTCTGATTCTTGGGGTTCACTTGAGTGTTGCTCGGTAGATGGCTAGGCTTGTGCTCGGCTCCGATGGTATTTGCAATTTGGCTGACCTAGGTCTTGATTATTTGCATAGGCTTTTCCACCCGATCCACCTTCGTATTCTC
Organism: Plectranthus barbatus; assembly: GCA_026898455.1. Taxonomy (NCBI): domain Eukaryota; kingdom Viridiplantae; phylum Streptophyta; class Magnoliopsida; order Lamiales; family Lamiaceae; genus Plectranthus; species Plectranthus barbatus. Next base: position 637,160 of record JAPKLW010000029.1, on the reverse strand, counting down.
CACATACTTCTTGCTCTAATTTCCCAACTTTGTCGCTTGAGTCTTGCATGAACTTAACAAAAATCTCTTCAAGATTTAGCTTCTTTTGAGCCACTATAGCTCTATTTTGAACTGCAAATTCGGGCGGTGGTTGCTCTGCAACTTGAGGGTTCAAGTAGGAGAAGCCAGGGTGGTTTCTTGCTGTTGGGGTTGTAGGTCTGATTATTCTGTTGATATCCTTCTTGGTAGTTATTCTGATAACCTCCTTGTTGGACATAGTTCACGTCCATGCCATCACCCTAAACTTGAGCTTGATCTGGATCGACAGCAACAATGGTTCATCCAGTTTTAAGTTTTATGAAGTCCTCACGCAGCTTCTTCACCTCCGCCTTCAAGTCCATGTCTTCACTAACTTCTTCCATTGACTGGTCTTTGTCGCATAGACAACCACCTATGATTGTTGTTTGCCATCTTTTGGAAGAACTCCATGGTTCTTCTCCCAATCTTTGACATGATGGTGTCTCCAAGTTTAACATCCACCATTCTGCGGTCCTGTGATTCAACCCCTCATAGAATGTCTCTGCTTGCTCCTCCAGTAATAATCCATGATTGGGACTGGCTCTTAACAGCTTCTTGTAGCACTCTCATGTCTCATAGAAGCTCTCATCGAACTCTTGGTGAAATGTGTTATATGTTTCCTCCTCTATCTAATGATGCTAAGTGGAAAAAAGTTCGCCAGGAACTCATTCCGCAACTCCAGCCAAGTGTTGATGCAGCTCTTGTCCAACGCAGAAAACCAGGATTGCACTTTATCACGTAAGGAGAATGTGAACAGTCACATCCTGGTGGCGCATTGACTTACTCCATTAATCTTCACTATGTTGCAAAGCAAGATGAATTTACAGAGTTGAGCATTTAGATCTTTAGTTGTTCAGCCACCGAATTGATTTTGCTGCACCATCTACATCTGTTAGGTGTTGATGTAGAAATCCTACCTTAATTTGATGTTTTGATGTGTCAAAACTATATACCAAAGTCTAGGTCTTAGATTTATTACCTCATGTAATCCTTATATAGTATGATCGAGTTGTAATAGTCTAGGAAGAAGGAAACCATTAAAACTGTGGAACAATTTTGAAGAAGACGCCATTCAGATAAGATAATTGTCGAACATACAAGACGAAGATGAGCAGAGCAAGGTCACAAAATTTGTAAACATAGTCTTCACATAGAAACTGTTGAGAGGCACTCACAGTTTCAGACCAAGACAGTTTCACATCAAGGAATGTGTGCATGACAAGATGTCGAACAAGTCGCAGGAGAACTTCAAAGAAGTCAATGATAAAAGACAGACAGATACTCAGTTGCGACTATTGTACAACGTTGTTCGACGTCTGACACAACAAGTACATACTGCTCAGAAAAGCAGGACGTTGTAGCAAAAAAACAAAAAGACAAATGACTTTTCAGAAGAGCATGAACTATGATTGGACGTCCTTACCAATGTCTCTACCGGCTATTTTTTGGTGTCTCACCTATAAATAGCAGGATCAACAGACATAAAAACATTTTCCTCTCTGCTCATCTGAATACACTCATAGATTTGAATCTCTGATGCATTCGTTGTCTCTCTGCTAAAACTAATAGCTGAAGCATTAAACGCTATCAAGCTACTGTGGCTCATTTATTGAACATAAAGCATTCATTGCTACAGAATCTTTGGAGATTCACCGTGTGACTTTAAGTACACGAGGATTTAGTCGGCTGACTTAATCAACTATCTTGGTGTTCTTACATGCAGAGAAAGAACATAGCAGCCTGATCTTGCAAAAGAAGAACAGGTTATCACGGGCAACTGCCGACCAGTGAACGTTCTGGGAAGAACACAACCATCCAACCTACCGAAGAAGGAAAAGGGAGGTTTGTCCTCTGTCCAACTTCGATCCAGTCCACAGAGAAGACGTAAAGCCTTCGACGGATTGAAGAATGAGTGAAGTACAACAGCTTGGGCGAGTGATCCATTGTGTTGTGGAAAGAGGTTTCTGCAACAACTGGCTATAGATCGTGAGGATTTTATCTTCATAACTTAGTGAATTATCGGATCTGATATCCGAAGAGTGGACGTAGGACTTAAGGCTCCGAACCACTATACATATCCTGTGTCGTTTACAGTTTTATTTATCTCTCGCACTTTTCAGTTTTCAACTATATCTTGAAGCCTTCAACACTTATGGTGTAAGTGTTGAAGCGTATAAATTGTTGACTACTAGTACATGCAAAACTGTTAATCTAATCTGCTGGCTAACGTAAACTGTGTTTTCAAAACTGCTAAGCAAAAAGTGCATTATTTATAAACCAAACTGCTCATATTTAGAGTGTATTTAACGGTTTGAATACTTTCGTTGCACATTACACGTACTCTGATCCGGGACCAACAAGTGGTATCAGCGCAGGTCGGTCTTTCTAGACTGTCCTGTTTTGAGTCGCTTAAGACTGGATCCGTACTTCCTTACACTCTCACTGTTTATCTAGTGTGTTTAGCGAGTAGATTATTTTTAGAAAATGATGACTTATCCTAGTCTTCCCAAGTACAATCTGGAGAAGTTTGAAGTATGGAAGAAGTGTCTCATTCAATTAAGAGCTCTACATCCAGATATGGATGAAGTTCTGAAGAATGGACCTCTGAAGATTCAGATGCCTAAAGTCATCGTTGCGACAGGAGAAAATCCAGGCCTCATCAAGTAACATAGACAAACCAAAGAAAGACTTGACATTTGAGGACAAGAAACGTCATCAGGTCGACTTCATTGCACAGGAGATAATCATACAATCCCTCCCAGATTTCATTTAGGACGCAGTCGTAGAGAACAACTCTGCCAAGGAACTGTGTGATTAGATCAACGATCTCACTAAAGAAACAGAAGCGATGAAGCACAACAAGAAGCGGGTAGTCGTGGAGAAATATGTATCCTTCTACCCGACGAGACAATCAAATCGATGGAGGCAAGATTTAATGCCATCGTCAGTGACATGAAGAAGCTCGGAAGAGAAGAAAAAGTGGCAGATATGAATGCCAAAATTCTTTCAAGACTGACAAAGGAAGACTGGTTCGTTAAAACCACTAGCCTGAAGACCATGGATCTCTCAAAAATGTCCACCAAAGAATTGTTCGACAAACTTCAAACCCATAAGTGGGATATCCAGATGGTGAACAGAAATGAAGCTATTCGAACTCCAGATTAGCAGCTGATGGTGATGAGAGCATTTTTCGTAAAGAGAGACTTCCATAGGCGTTCAAAGGCCAGTTTACTTCAAGAAAACTGCCCATCAATCCTCACCAACAAAGGACACCTCCAAAACAGTTCAGAAGAAGGAAACTGAGCAGTCTGTCGCCAAACTGGAGGAGGAACCTGACCACTCTTCTAGAGAAGGCAAAAAGGAAAGGAAAAGGAAACACAATCCAATGAGCAAAGGTTCACAAAGAGAGAGCCACGCACATGCTATGAGTGCAACTCTCCAGATCATCTGAAGTATGAATGCCCCCTAGTCTATCAGGAGGAGAGAGACAGATTGAAGAAGTTGTTCGAGGAGAGAGCATCCAGAGCTGTTGCCCAAGCGATGCTCACAAGAACTGAAGTGCCAGACGTACTCGATCATGATGATGGATACTACACGTCTGAGGATGAAGGAGATGGGGAAGCACTACTTGCTTTCATGGAAGCAATTGATGGAGACGCTACCGATGATGAAGAAGAAAGCGCCTCCAACTGCAAAATTCGGGTAACTACTAATCTGCCCTCATCAAGTACATCTTTTTACCTTGATGATTGTTTTGAACCATGTCATTCAAGCTTGAAGACATCACTTTTAAAAATATTATCAAAGAATTTGAAATTTTTCATGAAATTAAAGATAAAGTGATTAGTGAAAATGCCTCACTGAAATCAGAAATTTTAGTTTTGACCAATGAAATCGAAAGAACGAGGTCAATCAGTGAGGAACTAGAAAAACTCAAGGGGGAACATTCAAAATTTCTTAAAGACTTTGAAGATGTTTCAAAAGAATGTGACTCCTTGAAGAAAACCAAACATGTCAAATATGAATGTTCTTTCAAAAAGAGTTCTAAGAAATTAGATGAAATTTTGAATGTTCAAAAACAATACTTTGATAAACGAGGAATCGGTTTTTCAGAATCCCAACATGATACATCTATGAATAAGCATGCATCCACATTTAGGACTAAGAAAACACCATTGCGCTCTATCAAATAAAATCTTAGTCCAAGTCATATGGTTGGGAAAGGAAAGGAAATTCTCAAAGAACCAGTAAAGCAAGGTGTCAAAACCAAATGCTGGTCAAAATCTGACCCTAAACTGGCACCTCGACAGCATGGTGACATAGTTCGAAAACTATCTAAACCAACTGTCAAGAGGAGAAATAACTCTTCCTCAAAACTGGACAAGCACAGTGTCCCATATGCAAGGAATCCAGTTTTACCAACCAGAACGACTAAGTAACATGTAAATGTTGCAAGGAAGTCTGTTCGACAACCGGATAGAAATCCGAGAAGTCATGATAGATCACAGTTCTATCACTATAGTCAACTGAATAGGGGGAATATCTATTCGAGGCTTGAATCGATAAAATTATACTCTCAAAAGATTGTGATGGCTACACACCCGAGAACAGTTTCTCGAGACTCTTTCCAGAACAGTCGTTTCACGAAGAGTTCACACACCACAGTCGCACATAACTTGCACTCACACAGCACACACTTCTTTAGAAGAAAGGTAGATAAATCACATAAAAGTGATTTAGTTTCACGAACTGTAAGGGTGAAACAAATGTGGATACCAAAAGGTTAGATCCACATGACTGACCTTTGAGGACCCAAAAAGACACGGGGACCTAAATAATGTTTCTGTGTTGCAGAGACCAAGTCCCCGAAAGAAGACAAGAACATGGATCTTAGACAGCGGATGTTCGGCTCACATGAAAGAAGAAAAGAATCTAATCAAGAACCTTGAGATGTACGAGGGAGCATCAGTTAGCTTTGGGAACAAGGCCACGGGTCAAGTGATTGGAAAAGAATGCGTGGAACACAATGGAATTATCATTCAGAACGTATTCTTGGTTGCCAAACTGAAGCACAATCTTCTCAATGTTAGTCAACTAAGTGAGAGTGGCTAAATTGTCAGATTTGAAGAATCAGAATGCCACATAATAGACAAGGTGACGGACAAGACCATAATTAGAGGGATCAGAAGAGGACGACTATACATTGTAGATTGGTCCAGTGGAGAACAAGGGATATGCCTCATAGCACTCACTTCTTCAGAAGGAATAAACTGGTTGTGGCACAAGAGACTTAGCCCTCTGAACTTCAACTCGATCAGACATTTGGCGAAACATAATCTAGGTGAAGGACTACCACAGAAGAAGTTTCATAAAGGAGTGTGTAAATTGTGCCAGCTCGGTAAACAGACAAAAGCCTCTTTCAAGAACAGGCCAGTCACAGCGAGCACATAAATAATTTTGGAACTGCTTCACATGGATCTGTTTGGACCAGTCACCCCACCCACAATCGGAAAAAGGAAATACACATTGGTGGTTGTTGATGATTATTCTAGATACACATGGGTGGTGCTACTCAAATCCAAGGACTAAGTCAAAGTTCAGTTACCAGAACTGATTACACGTCTTCAGAATGACAGGAATGAAAGTCAAGAGGATAAGATCAGACAATGAGACAGAATTTTGCAACGGACTTTTGTGCCTAAATTGGAATTGGACATGAGAAATCAGCTCCTAGAACTCCTCAACAAAATGGTCTTGCTGAGCGAAGAAACAGAACACTCAAAGAAGCAGTGAGAACCATGATGGCTGACATCGATATTGGAAAAGGATTTTGGGGAGAAGCCTTGATGACAGCCTGCTACACACAGAATAGAAGCGTATTCAACACGCGGCTGCACAAGACACTTTACGAGATCTACAATTGTCGTAAGCCTTCTATAGCTCATCTTCGTGCTTTTGGTTCTCCATGTTATATTCACAATAATGGGAAGTTCAAGTTGAATACCTTCAGCCCAAAGGCTGATGAAGGTGTGTTCCTCGGGTATGGACATCCTTCATATAAGGGTTATAGGGTATTCAACAAGACAACCTAACTTGTGGAAATAACATGTCATGTTGTTTTTTTTATAAAGCTACTTTAGTGCGCAGGACACTTCAAGAACTGAGTCTAGGGAAACATGAGATCAAGTATGTCAATGAGGAATCTAAAAGTGATCTTGATCATAATCACACAGTTCTTCTGACTAGATCTATGAATGATATCCATGAGGCTCCAATTGCCTCGGCTGAACCCCAAGCAGCCAAGAGGGCTGATGATGCAAATGCCATCGCTGAGGCTTTAAAGACCACAAACATTGAAGATTCAGATGAAGAGAAGCCCCCTGAAGCATAGAAAGCGGTCTTAGAAGCAAAGCAAGCTGAAACTAAGGAAGTCAACCTTGAAGATGCTAAAGAAGCAGAATCAGCTAGCAAGACAACTGATATTAAGAATCCAGATGCTGATCAGAATATAGTTTCAGAACAAGGAGACAAAAGTGTTCCAAAACAAGAAGGTGAAGGAGTTTCTGAGGAAGAAGAAGAAGAAATAGTTCCAGAATATGGAAATGAACCACCTCAAGGGAAACATCCTACAGTTTCTGAAGATCCAGTTGCTCGTGCTGAAGCCGTAGTTATAAAGAAGCCAAACTGGCTAAAAGATCATCCTAAAGGAGCCGTACTCGATGATGTTTTCGAACCAGACAAGGCACTGCATTGATGTCTTGCTTCCTATCTCAGGTAGAACCAGTAAAGGTTACTGAAGCTCTACAATCAACAAACTGGATAAATGCGATGCAGGAAGAACCAAATAAGTTCACTCGCAACAATGTGTGGTATCTGGTGGATCGACCCACACATCAGTCTATGATTGGTACCAAGTGGGACTTCAAGAATAAAAGAGGTCAGACCGGTACCATTGTTCAAAACAAAGCAAGATTAGTTGCAAAGGAATACGCACAATGCGAAGGAATAGACTTCGATGAGACATTTGCGCCAGTCCCCAGACTCGAAGCTATTCGGCTATTCCTGACGTATGCAGCCTATCACAACTTCACAGTTCTTTATATGGATGTGAAGAGTGCCTTCCTCAATGGATAATTAAGGGAAGAAGTCTATGTAGAACAACCTCCAGGTTTCGAGCAAGGAAATCAAGTCTACAAGCTAAGGAAAGCTTTATATGGATTAAAGCAAGCACCTAGAGCATGGTATGAGACTGTCTCACAGTGTCTGCTCAAAAATGGGTTTGAAAAGGGTATTATAGATCGAACACTATTCAAGATAAAGGATGGAGAGGACATCCTACTTGTTCAGATCTATGTAGACGACATCATCTTCGGAAGCAAACATACCAAGCTATGTAAGAAGTTTGCCCAACTGATGCAGAATAAATTCCAGATGAGTATGATGGGCAAGATGACATATTTTCTTGGTTTGCAAGTTGATCAATCTTACGAAGGGATTTTCATAAGTCAGAAGAAGTATACTCAAGATCTGATCAACAAATTTTGTCAAGAGAAGACAAAATCTCTAAGGATTCCTATGAGCACCAGTTCTCAAATCACTCTTGATGAAGAAGGAGAACCTATCAACCCGACAGCTTATAGAGGAATAATTGGATCACTATTGTATCTAACTACCAGTCGACCTGATATATCCTATGTCGTGGGTGTCTATGCAAGATTTCAGGCGAATTCTAAGAAGTCGCATGTGGAAGCAGCCAAAAGAGTTGTAAGATACCTCAAGAGCACAGAGTCTCTTGGTATCTAGTACCACAAAATTGATTGGATCATGTTGAATGGATTCTCTGATTCAGATCTTGGAGGCTGCAGAATTGACAAAAAGAACAAAAGTGAAACGTGTCAGTTTTTAGGACATAAACTGATCAGTTGGTTTAGCAAGAAACAACATTCCGAGGCTACATCGACTACAGAGGCAGAATATGTAGCAGCAGCCAGTTGTTGTGCTCAAGTGCTTTGGATAAAGCAGCAACTTAGAGATTAAGAAATTGATACGGGATGTGTTCCTATCTACTGTGATAGCAACATCGCAGTTTCAATCTCAAAGAATCCAGTACTATATTCTAGGACGAAGCACATTGATATTCATCATCATTTCATTCGAGATCATGTCGAGAAAGAGGATGTCTCGGTGGAATACATCAGAACTGAAGACCAGCTAGCGAATTTTTTCACTAAACTGCTACCTGAGGCTCGTTTCAAAGAGCTATGCATCAAACTAGGTCTTCTAGAGTTTGATGGAATCTCAGAGGAGATGTTAATTGATTGTTACACACAGTCAAACTGTACATATTAAGAGACAGTGATTAAGTCAATTATAGTTCCTCATGGTTTGCAGTATGTTGAAGACAAAGAGGAAAGACAAGAGCTCATTCATTGTTAATGGATACAAGGAGATAAGTCATTCTTGTAGGAACTGAGTCTACAATAGGCAACACGAATCACCATTTATTAAAACTCCGGATTCGATTTATGGATATCAAAATAAATATCATGACAAACAGTAAATGCCCTATGCATGCTCCTATTTAATTTAATTCGTAGATTCAAAGGAATACCTGAAACTCCAACGACTAATCTACAGATCTAGATCGATGATGGCAATGAAAATGGTGCAGATCTGAATCTGGAATCGATCAAAGTGACGGTGTTCCTACAGATCTGATCTTCTGATCTGTTCCCTTGCTCGATCTAGAAATCTGGTGAGGATACGCTACCGGATCTACAGCCGCCCACTCTCTCACAATCTCTCTAGGGTTTCTGATTTGAAACTTCAAAAAACATATGTGGGCAAGTGAGAGATTTATCTATTTATATAGATCTGAGAATGGGCTATTAGGGTTTAATAAACCCTAATGGGCTCTGAGCAGTCTTGGGCCAGACCAGGGATCAAATGCAAATAATAAAGTGGGCCTCTTATTAATTAATTCCATGTTCAACCCATAACATAATTAATTAATAAACATTAATTCATGCCACCAGAGAATTAATGCTGACCTACCCCTTTATTACCACGTTATTAGGAACGGGTTGCATTGACTTGGTTAATCCCCATATTTAAGGTTTCAGACATTCATTAATTAATTCAACGTATGACAATTACCTGTAATTAATTAATCTCTTATTATTCCTGAGTAGTACCACTCAACCCTTATCGCTTATGCTTAAATCAATGATTCAGCCTGCAGGACTTAGCATAACGAACCTCGTGAGCTTCCCAGGAATGTCACCATCCTGAAACGGATATGGTTATCTAAATCCAGCCTGAGGAAACCCCACACAAACTGCCATCACCCAAGATGCAGATATACGAGTACATGTAAGACTCTCCACCATAGCAATTCAAAGTGACAGTCAACCCATGTGTGCCCCTCAGCTTTCAATAGACTTTAGATCCGACCTAGTTACCAAGATCTTTACTCATTCATATGTCAAGTAGAATGGTTCATCTCACTGTTGATCCTATCTATACATTGAGATGTACCGGTCACACAAAGCAGTCAAGATAAACCACTTATGGACTTGTGTGCCGCAGCCTAAACCGACAGCCAAACCAGAAATTGTCTCAGCTGTGATAACTATTTATATCTCGCTAGGTCGAACGATCTATACGATCTTCTGTGATCTCTTACACACCGTATGATCTCCCTATCGACGAGATAGCTGGATGTGTTTGTTCGCATCGTATGATTGTTAATTCAGACAGGAGTTGTTTATTGCAAGTCATTAATGATTACCAGTATATCAAACATAATGTTTCCTAATATACCAATCATAATGCTTTTATGTATACAATTCCAACAATTCTTGCATATTTAAAAAAAAAGATACAAAAGAAACTGTTACAACACTATCGTCTATCAAGGGATATGTGCCCAGTTGATCAAACGAGGAGGGTAGTAGTCAGCTCCAACCAGACCTGAAGTACCATCCTTGAGATAAGGAATACTCTTCTCCAGCAGCCAACTCAACTGCATGCCGTGAACAGTGGCATCAGGGAGATTCTGAAGGGCCCTTTTTAGGCGATCAAAGATGAACCCTGCCCAGTCAACCTCTACTTGCTGTTCAAACGCCATCATTGCTTTCCAAACAGGTGGCGTGAATTTGGTTTCTTCGGGAGGATTGCAGATAGCCATTTGGTTAATGATATCGAAGGACAACTTGCAATTAGGCCTGAGGTATTCATGTGGAGCAGTTGGATGGAAGCAGATGTTCCCTTCTCTCCATTCAGGCCATACGGTCCACTTTAGTGTTGTCACTTCGTCTCAATAATACATGACAGGCGTTCTTCTGCCATGACGTAACAGCCTAAATTCTGCAGCAAAATAGCTTGCAGACCAGCGGAATTCCCGTCTGTTGAGATTACAGATAATCTCATCCTCAGTAACCGTGGAGTAATATGCAAACATTCTGAGCAACAAGCAATGAGGCTCAATGGTTACAAATCTGGCCAACCCACTGTCTCTCAGAAGACTCATCAACCATTGATCTATACAAGGAGCTCTCCAATGATATGCCTTAATTCCTATTATGTTAAGGATTTTGTTCCTTCAAATAGAGATCTCCCCAATCTCTTCCACGACGTTTGGTATCGTGTAAGCAGATGGAAAAGGAGATGGTGCCATACTTTTCTCAAAGAATGTTCTAATCGATGCTCAGTAAAAGGATATTAGATGGGTTATTTATCAAGGATGCTGATGAAGATTATTTATAGTCGCTTTCTCATTGAAATATTCGAGGAGGATATCAAGCATCATAAGGATAAGACCTATCATGACGCAAAGACCAAAGTCGATAGCCATGTATTCAATGCTCAACAACTATGGTAAGCCATCCACGAAGGAACATGTGGCGAATAGGTCTGAAATCTACTGAGTCTAAAAGGGTCAAAGTCTACAAAGAAGACAGACTGTAAGAACACGATTTTCAGACAAAACATCAGATCCAACAGAAAAGGTTTACAAAGGGTACAGAATACTTCGAGGTTCATGAGTGGATTGTGATGTCCAAGAGAGAAGAACAAGTAAAATGCATAAAGCTTCTCTTATGGTGGAAAATGTGCCTCCAGATTACCAATAAGGAACGTATATTTCATTAAAAGATAAGAGATACATGATGCATTATCGAAAATATCAAAGGGGGGAAAGGTCACCCCAGGTCTATAACCATTAAAAACTACAGAAGAATTGATTCAAAAGAAGGCAGAGGAGATCAGCCGATAGAAAAACGCCGTGGAGGATAGAAATCTGAATCTAAGATGTTGGACCAGCCACCTCGAGCATACTCTGGAAACTGCAGCTCAACAAGCCAAGTCAGGGGGATTCCGTAAGGAATAGAGAGAGTTGGCAGATTTTCAACGGCATTTCTCACTCGATCAAATACGAAGGAGGCCCAATCAACCTCAACTTCGTCAACAAAAGTCATCATCGCTTTCCAGACAGGAGGGGAGAAGTTCGTAACCGATGAAGGATTTCCAACCATTATTTGATTAATAATATCAAATACCACCCGATATCAAGGCGTCAAGAAACTCAAAGAAATTGTTGGATGAAAATATACAAAAATTCATCTACATTTCTGCCATGCGTGTCATTCCGGAGCAGTCTCGTCCTTTCGATAGTCCATCAAAGGCATCATACCGTAAGGTAGTCCAAAACTGAGGGAGAAAGACTCTGGCGACCAACATATTTTCTGCTTATGGAAGAAGGCACATATCTCATTACCCTCTTCCACATAGCACCCGTCAGCAATATCACGAAGAACCTTGTCATGAAACTTGTAAGGCTGACAAGTCACGAATGACAAAAGCTGATTGGACCTCAGATCACACATGACAATGTTGTGGATAGGATTTTCCCAATACTCCACCAACAACCCAGTCGGGTTAAAGATTTTACCCCTCATTATCTCAATCTGAGCAGGAACTACCATTCTCTTGAAAGAAGAAGTTGTTTCAAGGCGTGTATGAAAAGATGGGTTGAATGCATTCTCCTATTCACACGAAGACGGTATTTATAGACATCATCTCACAAGGTTCAACCGATCATGGACACGTGGACAAGGAGACTGCACGCTCAAGTGTGCTGAGATTAGTGATAAGCCTTCTTGGTATCTGAGGGTTGGAAACTGACACACCAGTTTTTGAATAGAAAGGATCAAAGGAAAACTGTCATTCTCTCCTAAAGGAAGACATGAATCATGTTGATCCTGTCAGCTGGATGGAAACTTTCAAAGGAAGCAATAGGGATGTCAATTTAGCCCGAAACATGCGGATTGACCCGATTAACCCGAGCCAAAATGCGGGTTAGGGTCAAGATATTTTGGCCCGAAAAAAAATTTAGCCCGATTAGCCCATGACCGAATAACCCCGAGGCCTGATAGGGTTGAGCCTGAAACCCGACGGGTTGGCCCGATTAACCCGATTATTATTTTTATTGATATATTTTTTATAATTATAGAATTAAAATCTACTTCTAATATTTAAAATCATATTTATTAATTAAGTTTTTAATTATATAATTGTATTTTGTTCAAGTAGTATTCAATACATAGTTAAATTTATTTATTTATGAAGTTAAATGTATTCAAATATTGATAAAATATTAAAAATAATGTATTTTTAATAGATAAATTTATCATTATATAAAAAAATGTGATGTATTTTGCATTTTTATAAGAGATCAATAATATTTTGCTTATTTTTCAATATTTAAAATATTAAAATAATTAAAATATATTAAAAATAAAAAATAATTAATTAATTCATTGGCCCGACGGGCTAGCCCGAAAACTGATGGGCTAGGGCTAGGGTCAAAAATTTTTAGCTCGAAAAAATTTCAGCCTGATTTGACCCGGGCCAATTAACCCGCAGCTTGAAAGGGCTGGCCCAAAACCCGATGGGTTGGCTCGATTGACATCCCTAGAAAGCAAGTCCACGGCGTGTTACACAATGACATGTAACCACGATCATGCGCTACGCATACGTCACGATAGAAAAGGAGCAGACATCTCTGCACCAGCCTTCATCACAGTCGATGATCTCATAAAGTGAAAGCTCATCTCAGCCGTGGATCTAACTGCGTCAAAACCTCGATTAAACCTCCCCCACGCAATCAATCATTACCCTAATTTGATCTCTACGATCGCCTCCTCTTAGAATCGTCCTGATTCTTCATCCCGATTCCTCCCTACACTCACATTGATTTTAGATATCATGGGGAAGAGAAAGATCTTAGCTGGCGAAGGATTGAACGCATCAAGGAGTTCAAAGAAAGGCACCACTACTCAAGAACGAACTCATAAGAAACTAAAGCAACTATCGAATGATATAGTTGATGTTGTCGATCTATCCAACAAAGACATCCGATTAAGTCAAGTCGTTAAAGAAAAGATCTTAAATCTGAAAGAACTTGATTACTTGTGTTCCGATGAGCGACTCTACAACAAGCTGCACAAAGAGAAACTTGTACAGTTTCTAGGATTACGTCTTCATAAATTTAAGCCTCGCCGAGTCGCTGAGTTCTACGAAAATTCCATTGTTGAACAAAGTGGAAAATCCTTCAAACCCAAGGTAAACAAGACTCTTACGGTTATAAGTGCTGATACTGTTGCTGAATTCATTCACCTATCCAAAACTGGTGAAAACATCACGAGCTACTTGAAGAATGATGATGGGGCAAAGGAGAGACATTGGAATGTCTGGAAGAAACCCGAGCATCAAGACAATTTCCACTTACCAACAATGGTTTCTGAAGTAAGGCCTCTTTACAAGACTCTCAGTGATATCACACTTTGAAGGCTTTACTGCAGTGCAGGATCTTTCTCTAAACTAAGTCAGCCTAAGTATGCGGTTATGATGGCATGGGATGATGGTCCTGGTGGCAACTGGGCTGAGTTCATTTTTAGGCGTATTCTTGAGAATGCTAGAAACAATGACACCATTCAGGAGACCACCGATTCAAATCCGGAGTTGGTTTTGGATTAAAAAGCAGTTAGTTACTCAATAGAGCAATTGATCGGTCTCCACGAAGATGGTGAACACCTAGTCTCATCTGATTTCTTACCTCACAATGATAAAAATTCATTGGAAAGCAGTTAAAGGAAGTGATCGTGAACATCAACAGAATGATAATGATGATTTGGAGATAAACAACACTGAAGATTGCAACGTACAAGCTGCCACTGAGAGAACGGCACACGCCGAAACTGACTTCACACGAATGGCAAGTAAGAAAAGGAGGAGGTTAGTGCTGACAAGTATCTTGGAGGAAGAAAGAGAAAGGAGCAAGAAGGGAAAGCAAATTAAAGATCATGCATAAAATAGAAGAGACAGAACAGTCACTATTGTGGACCTTCAATGTTCATCTCACTCAGATAGAGAATCTACTCATCGACAACCCTTCACCCCTTCCACATCTTCTGACAGTTCAGCTTCAAAAGCTCATCGACCATCACCTTCGTCACTAAAGCAGATTATCCAAACAGCCTCAGAGACAGGGGGAACGATTTCAGAGAGACCAGTTGAGGAAACTGCAAATCAGAGTCTACAAGTATAAGCTATTGCCACACAAGAGCCACCTCCTCAACAGAAAATTATAATACAAGATGAGCCAGCTTCGAAAACTACTGAAACAACAGCTAAACGAACTGTCAAACAACTGTCTCTACCAGAACTCCTTACAAAAAGATTGGGTCTCTCAGTCACTACCGCACAAATAATAGGTGAATCACATCTGGAGCATGTTTGTCGCAGGATAAATGAGAATCGTGCGAAGCTTGTGAATATACAGGATCTTCATAGATGGTTGAATTTACAGACAGATGATATCCAACTGGAACTCTTAGAACTTGAAGATAAAGAAGCATAGGAGTTAGAGAGACTTCGCATCGAGAAAGAAGCTGCTGAGCTCAAGCGAAAGCAAGAAGAAGAGGCAGTTATTGAGCTTAGTAGGAAGCAAGAGGAAGAAGTTGCAGCCGCTGAACTTAAACGACAGCAAGAGGAAGCTGCAGCTGCTAAGCTCAAGAGACAGCAAGAAGAAGAAGCAGTTGCTGAGCTCAGAAGGAAGCAAGAGGAAGAAGATGTAGCTGCTGAACTTAAACGACAGCAAGAGGAAGTTGCAGCTGATGAGCTGAAAAACAAGCAAGAAGAAGAGGCAGCAGCAGAGCTAAAGTGCAAAGAGGAAGAAGCTACTGAGCTCCAACGACATAAAGAAGCAGATGCAACTGCTGAGCTTCAGCGACTAGAGAAAGAAGCTGCAAGTGTTGAAGCACTTCGAAAGGAAGCAGCAACAACCACAACTAAACAAAAGGAGGAAGAAACAGCAACAAGCCAAAATCCTCCTCCACTAGAGATCTCCACTGCTACCTCTCAGAGTCAAACCCATGATGTCTCTAGAGCATTAGCCACAGTTGAAGGAATTCTGTCTCCAAATCCTCTTTCAGTAGCTATAAATCCTCTACCATATAATGTTCTGAGACAAGAGATAGATCATAGAGTGGAACAGCAGTTCGCTCTTGCTCTTGATATTGTCAAAAAGGGGGAAGAGAGAAGGGATGAGTTCTTGAAGCTGCAATTGATCTTAATTGATCGTAAGCAATAAGAGGAACAGAGAAAGCGAGAAGAGGAACATAGAAGGCGAGATGAGGAATACAGAAAGCAAGAAGAAGAGCGCAGAAAGCGGGGTGAGGATATTACAATGAAGCTAAATTTACTAATGGCTGCCAGAGAGGAAGACAAGAAATTCCTCTCAGATGTAACCGCAGTCCTCAAGGCGCAAGCTGGTCTATTTCCAATATCTGTCGCAACTTCTTCGAAGCCAAAAGACGCAGATTCCTCGAATCAAGAAAAAGAGAAGGACAAGAATCAAGACAAGTAAGTAAAGGTCATGAATTCCCATTTTGCTTTGATTGCATTCTGATTGTTTTTTATTACTGCAGTTTTGAAACTTTTCATGTACTTGTAATTGATCATATCTATTGAAAAGTGAAAAAATGTTGGTTTGAAGACAACTGCTCATTGTCTCTTACCGTGATTCTTGTCTGGCTGAATTCACATTTTTCAATGTGATCAATAATCATTCTTCTCTCATTGCTCTAAATTGATTGATTTTATTTTAGGAGTATTATCCCATTAAGGGGGAAGATCATTTAGAGTAGGTCGAGTGTAGAAGAGGCACAGTTCTGAGTAGTGTTAGATAGAAAAATTTGAAAACTCAGATCAACTACATCTTCTCATCGACTTAGATAGACTTAGAGGTATGGTTTTGACAACATCAAAAAGGGGGAAATTGTTAGGTATTGATGTAGAAATTCTACCTTAATTTAATGTTTTGATGTGTCAAAAATATATACCAAAGTCTAGGTCTTAGAATTATTACCTCATGTAATCCTTGTATAGGATGATCGAGTTGTAATAGTCTAGGAAGAAGGAAACCATAAAAACTGTGGAACTGTTTTGAAAAAGACGCCATTCAGACAAGATAATTGTCGAACAAACAAGACGAAGACGAGCTGAGAAAGGTCAGGAAAACTGTAGACATGGTCTTCACATAGAAACTATTGAGAGGGGCTCACAGTTTCAGACCAAGACAGTTTCGCGTCAAGGAATGTGTGCATGACAAGATGTCGAACAAGTCGCAGGAGAACTTCAAAGAAATCAATGATAAAATACAGTTAGATACTTAGTTGCGATTGGCGTACAACGTTGTTCAACGTCTGAAACAACAACTACAAACTGGTCAGAAAAGCTGGACGTTGCAGCAGAAAAAATAGAAAGACAAGTGACTTTTCAGAAGAGCATGGACTATGATTGGACGCCCTTACCAATGTCTCTACCGGTTATTTTCTGGTGTCTCACCTATAAATAGCAGGATCAACAAAGACATAAAAACCTTTGCCTCTCTGCTCTTCTGAATACACTCACAAATTTGAATCTCTGATACATTCGTTGTCTCTCTGCTGAAACTAATAGCTGAAGCATTAAACGCTATCAAGCGAGAAGACATTAATACCGTGGTTCATTTATTGAACACAAAGCATTTATTGCTACAGAATCTTTAGAGATTCACCGTATGACTTCAAGTACACGAGGATTAAGTCGGCTAACTTAATCTACTATCTTGGTGTTCTTACTTGCAGAGTAAGAACATAGCAACCTGATCTTGCAAAGGAAGAACAAGTTTATCATGGGAAACTGCCGACCAGTGAACGCTCTGGGAAGAACACAACCATCCAACCTACCCAATAAGGAAAAAGGAGGTTTGTCCTCAGTCCAACTTCGAGCCAGTCCACAGAGAAGACGCAGAGTCTTCAACAGACTGAAGAAGGAGTGAAGTACAACTGTCTGGGCGAGTGATCCATTGTGCTGTGGACAGAGGTTTCTGCAGCAACTGGCTATAGATCGTGAGGATTCTATCTTCATAACTTAGTGAATTACTGGATCTGATATCCGAAGAGTGGACGTAGGACTTAAGGCTCCGAACCACTATAAATATCCTGTGTCGTTTACAGTTTTATTTACCTCTCGCACTTTACAGTTTTTAACTATATCTTGAAACCTTCAACACTTATGGTGTAAGTGTTGAAGCATATAAACTGTTGACTGCTAGTACATGCAAAACTGTTAATCTAATATCCTGGCTAACGTAAACTGTGTTTTCAAAATTGCTAAGCAAAAATTGCATTATTTATAAACTAAACTGCTCATATTTAGAGTGTATTTAATTGTTTGAATACTTCTGCTGCACATTACACGTACTCTGATGTGGGACCAACAGCATCAATCTGGTCTTCAGCTCGAAATTGTTGCCATTAATGCCAACTCATAAATTTGTCTCCTAAATCTAGGCTGATATCTCTTCTGGATGGCATCCTTATCTTTATCATCATCAAATCTCTCTAGAGGATCATTTTCTTCTTTGAGATCATAATCGATGAGTGAGTTGCGTCGGGGGTTCTGATTATTCCGTTCAAGGTTCAACTGTTGAATCTGCTCCCTTATGGCCTGTACCTCTCGTACAAGCTTAGTTTGCTCTTCTAGAGTGAGTTGCGGTGGATTTTGCAGTACATTGTCACCCATCATGCTTCCCTGACAACTAGATGCTCCTTTTTCTTGATTCTTTCTATTTTTATTCCTTCAGCAAGTGGCTTTCATTTTTTGGTCATATTCCACAGCTAGAGTCCTTGTGTTAGTTGACTAATTGAAGTGTCAGATGATAAATAGGTTAGCTCTTGCTTTTAATTGTTAGTTCAAACGAAAGTGTCAGCTCTTCTCTCTCACACAACTAGTCATCTCTCTTCTCACTAGCATTTATGGTCTCTGCTTCTCCAGAAGAAGATCCTAATCAAGAGGTTAGATTATGGATGTTTGTCGATCCCTATCGAGATTGGAGGCAAAGAGTTCTAGCATGTTTTGTGTGACACTGAGGCAAGCATCAATCTGATGCCCTTGTCCATTTACAAGAAGCTGGAGATAGGCGAGATGAGAGCAACCACAATCACACTTCAGATGGCAGATCGGACGGTTTCTCGACCTAAAGGAATTATGGAGGATGTTCTAATCAGAGTTGGCCACTTGATCATCTGTAACACCCCGTGTATTATTAACTATGTATAATGATTCGAGTTATATAAGGTGGTTTATTTCCGAATGTTGGTGTATTCATCTCATGAATTCAATTGAGATCTATATGAAGTTGAAAGGTAAATAAATAAAGAGATACCATGATTTGGATTGAAATTTGGCAAGATGAATTGTGAATAATATGATGTGAGTATGAAGTGGATGGATTAATGAGTATGGAAATATATTCATACACATAATTATGTGTATAATGAGGTTAATAGAGGAACTATATTATATATGAGGAATCATATCATATTATATCATACCTTATATTATGAAGGAGGTATAAATAGGGAGGGAAATTATAGAATAACCTTTTCACCATATCTTATAATCTTAGAGAGAAAGAAGAGTGAAAAACTCTCCCCAACACCCTAAACCCGTCAGACCTGTTCGGACGCATTTTCCGGCTGATTCCGGCGACTATCCAACAAGCGACCACCACCATTGCGAAGCATTCATCAAGAGCTTTGATTTGAGTACTCGTGGGCTTCGAGAGGACGAGTAACGAGGGAGATATTACCGTTTGAAGTAAGGTGGATTTTTAGGTTGCGATTTTTCGATTTAATTCTTATAACTCGTTTTCCAGCCATTAATCGATATTTGGATGCTAGATTCGTGTTCCTGGGAGTGTAAGGAGTGTTCGGACGTTGAGAGTTGTGGGATTCGACGCCGGAAAACCCCTACCGCCGCCGTGAACGGAGAACTCTGGCGAGGTATAACATGTCTTCCTTTTTAGTTATATTTTTGTGTTCTCAGGCCATAATCGTGTTCCTCGTGGTCTGGGGAACCCGAATATGTATTTGCATGTGAAATCGGCCGAAGAAATCGCGAAATTTTGCGAGTTGCAGGTTCAGCTCCGGCGAAACCCACGAGGAAGACGACTCCTGTCGATCGACAGGGAGGTTGAGGCCAAGGGGTTGTCGATCGGACATCCTGTCGATCGACAGGATGTATTTCGATCGACACAATGGTTGTTGACAGGAGGCATATCGAACCATTTCTGTCGATCGACAGATAGCATGTCGATCGACAGGGATGCACACCTGAAGAGAGAATCGACACATCTCTGTCGGTCGACACAGAACATATCGATCGATAGAGATGGGTCGACAGAGGATGTCGACTAAAGTGTGTCGACCGAATGGAGCCTGTGTCGACCAGGGCTGTGTCGATCGACATAGATCCCTGTCGGTCGACACAAAGGCTTGAAGTGTTACGCTTTGTTATTCAATCCTAGTTCTTTCGAGTATTGTGTATTTACGACTAAGATATATTGTCCTAGATATTTCGTACTGATTTGAGAACCCTATTTGATTGTAGGAAATTGAAAGCAAGGTTTGAGAGAGCTCATTCTAGCAGGAAAACATCTAACCAAAAGCTGATAACGAGGTGGGAAACTATTTCCGTAAAAACTCAAAAGTGTGGTTTTCATTTTCAAAACGTGTGTTAAAATGTTTCTTTTAACTGAACTGCTATGTATGTTTTCGTGCTATTATATCTGACCTCTATCGTTTCCCATCAACAAGAGAGTACAATAAATGAGTTCGGAACCAGGTTTTCATATCTGAGCTAGAACTCATTTAGTAGTATGGAGTAGCGACTTCATATGACTGGGCTTATAAAGGAATAAGGGGAAATTATTATATGATTGTGAAAGTGTGGATACGGAGAATGTGAATAATGATAATGTAAACGATCGGGTCTCAACAGGAATTTCTGAGACTAGTGCACTTAGATGACAGTAGGTAGAGTGTGATTACATTCCTAACTGATCATCGTAACTTGGAAGTCGGCCAACTTCTAGTTACAACACTGAAACAGATATAGTAACATATAAAAAGCACGCGTGTGAAATAAAATGATTTGGATAGCGTGGTTCATTTCAATAAAACCCCACGTCTATCTGTGTGAGTTGCATAGCATGTTCTTACCTAAAAGTATGATTTTGGCATGTTTCTCACTGAGAACGAAAGTGCTCAGCCCTCGCGTTATTTCTAAAACGTGCAGGTTAAGCAGCAGGAATGGAAGTAGCGGGTGTAAGCAAAAAGGAGCAAAGAAGATGTTTTGAAAGTTTACAGATCCTGTGACATGTATCTTCATATACATGTCACCATCACGCCACACATACTGCTGCACCGCTCTCTGAGAATCCCCTTCCCACTTTTGGATGTTATTAACCAAATATCTGTTTTGTTAACTGACTCGAAGGATTTCATTGTTACTGTTTAACTATCTTTTATTTAAATTTGAGTCTTCTTCTTAATTGAATATTTTGAATGCTCATCAAAACATGAAACATCAATGTAACGTGGCCTCATATTGGGAAGGTCAGATGGGGGCGTTACAGAGGTGGTATCAGAGCATGGGTTTACAAGATTTAAAATGATTTTCAAAGTGTTTGAAAATTTCGAGTTTTTGAATTGTTTTGAAAATTTATGCAAAGTGTTCACTCATGCTTACACCCTACTCCATCCTGCTCTACCTGAGGTATGATTTATAATTTTGAAATTTAAAAGTTTCCCTGCTTGCAATTTCATTGAGATATAAATATTTTGAAGACATTTCAAATGTTTTGAAAGTTATTTGAAATCGAAAGAAAGTTTAGGAGGAATAAGGAGTTGAAACGTTTTGATTTGAACTTGATTGATTTTGTGTTAAGCGAGAGTGCTAACACTGGTGATTTGAAAGTAATATGGAAGTGTTGAGTTGAGAAAGTTTGTGATTATGAGAATTGAAAATCTTATGAATGGGAATTTTGGTGTTTAAAAGGTGAAAGTTTTGTGTTTTGGCACCGGTAAGGTGACCTTTCTTGAATAGAGTAATTGAACGATGTGTTGATTGATTGAATAATTGCAAGCAAATTTAAAACCTTGATGTTATGGCTATGGATGTGCTAGATGAATAATGAGCTCTAGTATGGCATAATCTGATGAAGGATTTTGGGGATAACAAGTATGGATCAACACTGATGAACTTACTGTGGGCCTTGAAAAGGCAATGACTTGGTTGGACTGGGTATAGTAAGATGGTGTTGTAAGAGTAATGAGTAAATTTGTAATGACTGAACTTAGAACTTGACTTGGGTTTGGAAATTGAAAATTTCCTTATTTATTATTTTGACTAAGTCTAAGAGTGAGTCTGATTTGTAGAAACTACAAGCTAACGTGTAATCGTACAAAATGTACATGGTAAACTTAATGGATGTATCAGACTCGAAGTGAGTCAATGTGTTGTGTGAGGCTCCGAGGGAACCTCAGTTGGGTGTGTGGTGTATTTATCATATATGACCTCGTATTGACTATTTATTATATGTTTTGATGGCAGATGGCATCACAGGATCGATTAGTGAGACGTTTCAGGGAGCGACTTCCTTTCACTGAGGATAACCTCGCGGCAGCCTTAGTGGACTACCTGGAGTTGTGGAAGAGAATACGCCATTTAGGAGTGACTGATAGAGAGGCGATGGAGTTAACAATGAATCTTATGCCAGAGAGATGGACTAACTGGGTATTAGCATTAAGCAGATGGCATTGTAATAGCGAGAGGGGCACCGCGGGTAGTTACCGTCGTTTTATGGGAGACTTGATTCAGAAGGTGGTTGCTGAGGGGAGCCCTTCACCAGCATCTTCCAGAGGCACGCAGGCATCACGGACCAGGACCTCATCACCTGAGTATACTCCATCTTCACCACCAGCGCAGACCGATGCTCCGATTGCACCCGTGCATGCCCCTACTTCGAGACGGAGAGTGCGACCTGTGCCTAGTACTCCGACAGCAGCATATATGCCATTTCCGCCCGGATATCCGCAGGGAGGGACTTATGATCCGTATGCACTTGGTAACATGTCCATGTCTTTAGTGCAGTCTCCTACACAGTATCAGGACCCGATGTTGCCATCAGGAGACCCTAGACCACCTGTTCCGTCGTTTTGGCAGTCACAGTGGGAGGTTGGAGGACCCAGTCAGGCTGTACCAGCCCAGGATTCAGATCGGGATAGCGCGGAGATGTGGCCTAGACCGACTCCTAGTGGACAAGAGGATATGTTTGGTGGATATAGGACCATTCATGGTTATGGGACGAGACAGGCGCCGATCTGTTTGTCCAGTGATACCGAGGGCAGTAGAGGCTAGAGACCAGTGGCACCGGATGGGGGGGAGGAGCTAGCGCAGGCGGACGATGATGAGGATGAGGAGGAAGAGGATCCGTCTGAGGGATCCGGGTGACAGATCTAATGAGTCCATTGTTTAGTTACTCTGTATTCTGTATTGGATTTTTTTTTTTTGTTGAACACTTGGTTGTTGTATTTTAGACTTTTATCTTGATGATTATGTTAGAAAAGGTACGATGACATTATTCTGATTGCTGAAGGGATATTTGATTTAGTTAATGACTATGGTTGTGTAAAAGTTTGAGTGAATTTTGGATATCTTGCTGAAAGTATTGTGGAATTCTGATTAATATTGTTTTACAGAAAGGTATAATGGAATACATTGATCAAGGCAGAGGCCGAGACAGAGGCAGAGGCCGAGGCAGAGGCAGAGGCAGAGGAAGAGGACAGAGAGGTAGAGGGCGTGGAAGAGCTATTCCACATCCGAATTTTGAGGAACCACACTGGGAGGAAGTTCCTGCAAACCAGGAGTATGAGGAACTAGAAATTTTATCTGATGATGAGGATGTTGCAGGACAGCATGGACCAATTCCACCACCTCAAGGGAACATACCGGAAATTCCATCAGTGATGTGGGTGGAAACATTCAGAAAGCAGCACCCACCAACCTTTGATGGAACTGGAGGACCTTCAGCAGCAGAGGATTGGATTCGTGAGCTTGAGAAGATATTCAAGCATATGAGATGCTCAGAGGATGAGAAAATTAACTGTATGTCCTACCAGCTCAAGGGTAAAGCAGATAGATGGTGGGAGACTTATGTCAAGTCGGTTGCACCAGGGGAAAGGGACCACATCAGCTGGGAGAAATTCAAAGAGGTATTTTTCGAGAAGTATGTCCCTAAGCAGTATCAGAGAGAGAGGACAATTGAGTTCTTTTTGTTTGAGCAAGGAAAATTGTCGGTTGAGGAGTATGATAAGAAGTTTGGTGAGCTTCTGCAAATGGCACCACATCTGGTGGATACGCCGAAGAAGATGGCTGAGAAGTTCAGAGATGGGTTGCGCAAGGACATTCGTACGCAATTGGCCACCATGAAGGGATTATGTTATCAGGAATTGTTGAGCCACGCCTTGGACACTGAGGCATCTCAGACTATGAAAGATATGCCCGAATGGGGAGCGCATGAGGCGCAGGCTTCTGGATCGAACCAGAAGAGGAAATTGGAGGAGCCGCCAAGGCAATTTATTCAGAGTCAAGGCAGTCACAAGCGCCATGACCAGGGCAGACAGTAGAATTTTCAAGGAAGGCCAAATCAGCAGAACTTCCAAAGATTTAACCCTAACCCTCTCCAAGCTCAGAGGCGTGATCAAGCAGGGCCGCAAAATTGCCAGAGGTGTGGCAGGAGACATACTGGAGAATGTCCAGGGAATGCGGGCAGATGCTTTAACTGTGGCGGTCAGGGGCACTTTGCAAATCAGTGTCCTACGCCCCAAGCAAGGGAAGGAAACCGTCAGAACTTCCAGAGACCCGGAAACCAACAATTGAGGGCCATCAGAGGACACCGTCAGCCATGGAGAGGCAATGCGGGAAATCGAGGAGGTGGCAGACAGGGTAATCAAGCCCCACCTAGGAACCATGAAGGGAATCAACAAGGTGGAAATGAATAGCCGAGGAGAGCCCGAGCCTATGCTCTGGATGGAAACCAAGATGATGGTAATCTGGCAGGTATTGGATGCATTAATGATATACCTGTTATGGTATTATTTGATACAGGAGCATCGCATACATTCATTTCATCTGCATGTGTCGAGGCACTAGGACTCAAAGTAGAAAAGAATAGTCATGACTTGAACGTAGCAATACCTTCAGGAGAAACAACTACTTCTACTTTAGTGTGCCGAAACTTGAGAATCAAGATGAACGAAAATGAAATTCAAGTAACTGAGTTGAATGTTTTAGATGTTCATGACGTAGATGTAATCCTAGGGATGGATTGGCTGTCAGAAAACAAGGCGACGATCTTGTGTCGTGAGAGAAGAGTGATCATTCCACAGTTAGGAAATGAGGAAACCTCTGTGCATGGTTTCAAGAAGAAGCAGAGAGTACCTGTAATCTCTGCAATTCAGGCAACGAAGTTGTTGCGAAAAGCAGGAAATCAAGCTTATTTAGTATACTTGGAGGGAGAAGAGAAACCAGAGATAACAGTACATGATGTTCCGATAGTGAGGGAATTCGAAGACGTGTTTCCAAAGGAACTACCAGGATTGCCGTCAGATAGGCAGGTAGAATTTACGATTGATCTAGAACCGGGTGCGGCACCGATTTCTAAAGCACCGTACCGCATGGCCCCGAAGGAATTGCAAGAGTTGAAGGTCCAGCTACAAGAGCTATTGGACATGGGTTACATCAGGCCAAGCGTGTCACCATGGGGTGCACCGGTTCTATTCGTTGAGAAGAAGGATGGATCGATGCGGATGTGCATTGACTACAGAGAGTTAAATAAGTTGACGCTGAAAAATAGATATCCGCTACCAAGGATCGATGATGTATTCGACCAGCTCATGGGAGCGAAGGTGTTTTCTAAGATTGATCTTCGATCAGGGTACCATCAGTTAAGGATTCGGAAAGAGGACATTCCAAAGACAGCGTTCAGAACCAGATACGGTCACTACGAGTTTGTAGTAATGCCGTTTGGACTTACGAATGCTCCTGCAGTATTTATGGATCTGATGAACCGAGTATTCCATCCGTATCTTGATAACTTTGAGTTAGTATTCATAGATGATATTCTGATATACTCGAAGAGTGAAGCAGAGCATGAACAGCATTTGAGAACAATATTGCAGACTTTGAGAGATGAAAAGTTGTATGCCAAATTCAGTAAGTGCGAATTCTGGCTAAGAGAAGTGCCGTTCTTGGGTCATATTGTTTCGGCTGATGGAATCAAGGTAGATCCAGCCAAGATTCAAACAGTGATGGACTGGAAATCACCGACTACGCCGAATAAGATTCGTAGTTTTCTGGGCTTAGCAGGTTATTACAGGAGATTCATTGAGGGATTCTCCAAAATCGCGAAACCGATGACCCAGTTACTACAGAAAAATGCAAAGTTTGTGTGGACAGAAGAATGTGAGAAGAGTTTCCAGAGGTTGAAGCAATTGCTAACAACTGCGCCAGTTCTAGCAGTACCAGAGCCAGACAAGAACTTTGAAGTTTATACTGATGCTTCGAATAATGGGTTAGGTTGTGTTCTGATGCAAGAAGGGAAAGTAATACCATATGTGTCAAGGAAGTTAAGACCGCACGAAGTAAATTATCCAACCCATGATCTAGAGTTGGCGGCCGTAATCCACGCATTAAGGATTTGGAGACACTATCTCTATGGAGTGAAATGCGCCATATTCACGGATCACAAGAGTTTGAAGTACTTTTTCGAACAAAAGAATTTGAATATGAGGCAAAGGATATGGTTAGAACTCGTGAATGATTACGACTTGACGATCAATTATCATCCGGGTAAAGCAAATTCAGTAGCAGATGCCTTGAGCAGGAAAGGAGAAGCTCAGTTAGGCTGTATGCTTACAAGAGAGAGTAGTATGATCAGAGAGTTTGAAAAGTTAAGTCTAGAAGTAATATCACCCTCAGAGAGGAAGAGGTGTGATTTGGTTGCGCTGATAGTAATGTCAGATTTGAGAGAGAGAATCGTGGAGGCACAGAAAGGAGACGCAGAGATTGAGAAATTGCGTCAGAAACTGAAAGTTAAACCAGTAGAAGAGTATCGGGAAGCAGAGGACAGTGCACTGTTTTTCAGAGACCGAATCTTAGTGCCGAGCAGTGAAGAATTAAGGAATGAGATATTGAGTGAGGCACATGATACGCCGTATACTGCTCACCCAGGAAGTACTAAAATGTATCAAGATCTGAAAACCAAGTACTGGTGGGACGGTATGAAGAAGGATGTAGCCTTACATGTGGAAAGATGTTTGATATGTCAGCAAGTTAAGGCTCTACATCAACGGCCGTATGGAAAGTTACAGCCGTTAGACATTCCTGAATGGAAATGGGAACATATCACTATGGACTTTGTAACGGGGTTACCGAAGTCACAGAAGGGAAATACAGTGATATGGGTCATAGTGGATCGTTTAACGAAGAGTGCTCACTTTTTACCGATTAAGGTAAACTATGGGTCAGACAAGCTAGCACAGATTTATGTTTGAGAGATAGTCAGACTGCACGGAGTGCCGAAGTCAATTACGTCTGACAGAGATGCAAAATTTACATCTCGATTTTGGAGGAGTCTACAACAAGAGTTGGGTACTCGCCTGAACTTTAGTACTTTGTTTCACCCTCAATCGGATGGTCAGTCCGAGAGAACCATCCAAACTCTCGAAGACATGCTAAGAACAGTAGTCTTAGACCAAGGAGGCAGTTGGGAGCCGATTTTGCCTCTGATTGAGTTTGCGTATAATAATAGTTATCAGGCAACAATCGGGATGGCTCCTTATGAAGCGTTGTATGGAAAGAAGTGTCGCTCACCTCTATACTGGGATGAGGTAGGAGAGCGGAAAGTGGTCGGACCGAATGCAGTGAATGATATGATTGTCATAGTTCGTCAGATTCGAGAGAGAATAAGAGAAGCGCAGAGTAGACAGAAATCTTATGCCGACTCACGGAGGTCTGAACTATGCTTCAAAGTGGGAGATAAGGTATTCCTCAAGATTTTGCCTTCCAGAGGAATAGTGCGTTTCGGAGTGAAAGGTAAACTGAGACCGCGTTACGTGGGACCTTATGAGATACTCGAGCGCATTGGTCCAGTGGCATACAGATTGGCATTACCCCCTAATATGGGCAATATACATAATGTGTTCCACGTGTCTCAGCTGAGAAAATAAGCATACGATTTCGGACATGTAATTCGCCAAGAGGAAGTGGTGTTGAACTCGGATTTGCAGTATGAAGAGAGACCCGAGGCTATCATAGACCATAAAATTCAAGAACTCAGAAACAAGTCTATTCCGCTCGTGAAAGTGCTTTGGAGCCATCATGGGTATGAAGAAGCCACATGGGAGCTAGAGGACAAGATGAAAGAGAGATATAATGAGCTCTTTGAAACCCTGTAAATTTCGGGGACGAAATTTTTATAAGGGTGAGGGGATGTAACACCCCGTGTATTATTAACTATGTATAATGATTCGAGTTATATAAGGTGGTTTATTTCCGAATGTTGGTGTATTCATCTCATGAATTCAATTGAGATCTATATGAAGTTGAAATGTAAATAAATAAAGAGATACCATGATTTGGATTGAAATTTGGCAAGATGAATTGTGAATAATATGATGTGAGTATGAAGTGGATGGATTAATGAGTATGGAAATATATTCATACACATAATTATGTGTATAATGTGGTTAATAGAGGAACTATATTATATATGAGGAATCATATCATATTATATCATACCTTATATTATGAAGGAGGTATAAATAGGGAGGAAAATTATAGAATAAGCTTTTCACCATATCTTATAATCTTAGAGAGAAAGAAGAGTGAGAAACTCTCCCCAACACCCTAAACCCGTCAGACCTGTTCGGACGCATTTTCCGGCTGATTCCGGCGACTATCCGACGAGCGACCACCACCATTGCGAAGCATTTGTCAAGAGCTTCGATTTGAGTACTCGTGGGCTTAGAGAGGACGAGTAACGAGGGAGATATTGCCGTTTGAAGTAAGGTGGATTTTTAGGTTGCGATTTTTCGATTTAATTCTTATAACTCGTTTTCCGGCCATTAATCGATATTTGGATGCTAGATTCGTGTTCCTGGGAGTGTAAGGAGTGTTCGGACGTTGAGAGTTGTGGGATTCGACGCCGGAAAACCCCTACCGCCGCCGTGAACAAAGAACTCCGGCGAGGTATAACGTGTCTTCCTTTTTAGTTATATTTTTGTGTTCTCAGGCCATAATCGTGTTCTTCGTGGTCTGGGGAACCTGAATATGTATTTGCATGTGAAATCGGCCGAAGAAATCGCGAGATTTCGCGAGTTGCAGGTTCAGCTCCGGCGAAACCCGCGAGGAAGACGACTCCTGTCGATCGACAGGGAGGTTGAGGCCAAGGGGTTGTCGATCGGACATCCTGTCGATCGACAGGATGTATTTCGATCGACACAATGGTTGTCGACAGGAGGCATATCGAACCATTTCTGTCGATCGACAGATAGCATGTCGATCGACAGGGATGCCAACCTGAAGAGAGAATCGACACATCTCTGTCGGTCGACACAGAACATATCGATCGATAGAGATGGGTCGACAGAGGATGTCGACTAAAGTGTGTCGACCGAATGGAGCCTGTGTCGACCAGGGCTGTGTCGATCGACAGTCGATCGACACAGAGGCTTGAAGTGTTACGCTTTGTTATTCAATCCTAGTTCTTTCAAGTCTTGTGTATTTACGACTAAGATATATTGTCCTAGATATTTCGTACTGATTTGAGAACCCTATTTGATTGTAGGAAATTGAAAGCAAGGTTTGAGAGAGCTCATTCTAGCAGGAAAACATCTAACCAAAAGCTGTTAACGAGGTGGGAAACTATTTCCGTAAAAACTCAAAAGTGTGGTTTTCATTTTCAAAACGTGTGTTAAAATGTTTCTTTTAACTGAACTGCTATGTATGTTTTCGTGCTATTATATCTGACCTCTGTCGTTTTCCATCAACAAGAGAGTACAATTAATGAGTTTGGAACCAGGTTCTCATAACTGAGCTAGATTTCATTTAGTAGTATGGAGTAGCGACTTCATATGACTGGGCTTATGAAGGAATAAGGGGAAATTGTTATATGATTGTGAAAGTGTGGATACGGAGAATGTGAATAATGATAATGTAAACAATCGGGTCTCAACAGGAATTTCTGAGACTAGTGCACTTAGATGACAGTAGGTAGAGTGTGATTACATTCCTAACTGATCATCGTAACTTGGAAGTCGGCCAACTTCTAGTTACAACACTGAAACAGATATAGTAACATATAAAAAGCACGCGTGTGAAATAAAATGATTTGGATAGCGTGGTTCATTTCAATAAAACCCCACGTCTATCTGTGTGAGTTGCATAGCATGTTCTTACCTAAAAGTATGATTTTGGCATGTTTCTCACTGAGTACGAAAGTGCTCAGCCCTCGCGTTATTTCTAAAACGTGCAGGTTAAGCAGCAGGAATGGAAGTAGCGGGTGTAAGCAAAAAGGAGCAAAGAAGATGTTTTGAAAGTTTACAGATCCTGTGACATGTATCTTCATATACATGTCGCCATCACGCCACACACACTGCTGCACTGCTCTCTGAAAATCCCCTTCCCACTTTTGGATGTTATTAACCAAATATCTGTTTTGTTAACTGACTCGAAGGATTTCATTGTTACTGTTTAACTATCTTTTATTTAAATTTGAGTCTTCTTCTCAATTGAATATTTTGAATGCTCATCAAAACATGAAACATCAATGTAACGTGGCCTCATATTGGGAAGGGCAGATGGGGGCGTTACATCATCCTTGCTGATTTTGTGGTTCATGAGTTGAAGGACGATGCCAACATGTCGATGATCCTGGGTAGAGAATTCCTTGAGACCGTTGGAGTACTGATTGACTGCTAGAAGGAGAGATCACTCTTAGGGGCAATGATGAGTCCATCACCTTTTCGATTGACAAGAAGAAGAGGCATGAAGAGTGCAACCGGATAGCCCCTGCGGATGAAGAAGATGATGAGAAACTACATGAGGAAGAAAAAGAAATCAAGTGGAAGCGAGGGAGTGAAATCAACAATTAAGCAAACATATTCCGAGCTCACCACTATTGTCAAAGACCGGCGAGTTTTTGCGGTGGATTCAAGGGGTCTACAAGTCTGGACTCGACCACCTTGGTGAGCTAAAGTTCTGTCAAGCCATGACAATAACCAAGGCACTGGATGGGAGGTAACTAATTGTTTTACTGCTTTCTCTTTAAATTTTCCCTCATGTTTTCATTTTTGTTCGTTTAACCTTTGTTGCAGCATTAAAAAATAAAATAAAATAATTTAAGTCTGTTTCAATCGACACAGCTTCATGTTGATCGACGCAGAGACTAGCGACGTGGCACACTTCGACCAATGGAGAGGTCAACCTAGAAGGCTCTACATCGACCGATGTAGGTTTGTGTCGATCGACGCATAGTGCTAGCAGCCACAAGTTCACGCCGCACAAGCTGGGGAAGGAAGGAGATAAAAATTGGTGTCTAAGACCAACAATTGAGGTACAGCTTCAAACCCTAATTCTGATTCTCATACTTATTCTCTATGTGATTTGAATACGTTTGGGGGAAGGAAGATAAAGGGATTCAAAAATAGTCGGCACCGCCCTCTCTCTCTCTCTCTCTCTCTCTCTTTCTCTCTCTCTTTCTCTCCTCTAGGGTTTCAGTAGTTGTGACTTGTGAAATCTGATGAGAGAGAATATGTTATTTATAAAGTCTCCCTTAAATAATTATATTATGCCAGACCTGGGATGTGATGCAAATAATAAAGTGAGCCTAGTAATTAATTAGCTTCCATGCCCACAACCGAGGACATAACTAGTTAATTAATATTAATTCATTCCACCTTAGAATTAATACTAACCTACCATTTTATTACCGCACGTTATGAGAATGGATTGCATCAACTCGGTGAATTCCCATATTTGATGTTACTGGACATTCATTAAATATTAGAGCTTCTGACAAGCTTCACATAATTAATTAATATCTTATTCTCCTGAATAGTACCACTAAAATATTATCATATGTGCTTGAACTTAATCAGCCTGTAAGACTTTAACACGAAGAACCTATTGAGCTAGTCCAGGAATGTCCCCATCCTGATTCTCGTATATAGAAATCTAATTGCAGTCATCATAATGTTCTACACAAGCTGCTATCGTCCAAGATGCGGGTATACAAGCACGTTACTCAGGCTCTCTACCATGGCAAGTTAAAGTGGCATACACCACGTGCATACTTCTAAACCTTCGTTAGGATTCTAACTCAACCAAGTAATGAGATCTTATCTCGGTTGTGATATCGTTATTTTATATCTCTCTTGGTCAAACAATCCATATGGTCTTCCGCATCTCCTACATGTCGTATGATCTCTCTATCAACGAGATAAGAGAATTTCATTGTTCTCGCTACTATGTTTGTTAACAGATATGAGATGAGTCAAATATATACACACTGCAATAAATACTTTTAGTATACAAAACCCAACAATTTTATCCCAAATATTTTCAGTTTAGGTTTTTTTAATCCCAAATTTATATGTAGTCAGAGAGTTTTTCCCAAGTATTTTTCATTAGAATTTTTTATCCTAAATTTTTAATTCGTTTATGAATTTTATCCAAAGTAGTTGGCAAAGTTAATTTATAATTGAACCCATGCTTTTCCACATGGATGGTGATACGACATGTGGAATTATTATTATTTGTAATTGAGATCATATAACAAAATTAAGTTGGGATAAAATTACTTTAAAAAAAAATTGGGATAAAAAACTTTGGAAAATATTTAGGATGAAATATCCTAATGACATAAAAATATGGAACAAAAAAACTCTAACTTAAAAAATCAGAATAAAATCTTTTAAAATGAAAAAGGATAAAATTTTAAGTTTTCTTTGTTATGCTTGAGTGTAAATTAACAAATCTCTTCATTGAAACTCTCAGTATAAACAAAAATATGCATAAATCATTTGAATTTTATTTAGCATTGATAGTAGACTTTTGGAATGCAATATACATTATTTCAATTAAATAATATTAAATATTTTTGCTGTAAGAATATATATTAATTTTTTAAAACTTGATTGTCGAAATGTTATATTCATGTCATGCACCAAGTCTGTCTTATTAATTAATTAATAAACATTAATTAAACACACACACTACATATCCTCATAAAACCTCGAACTCATGACCTCTTGATCATAGATAAAGTGTTTTCACCATTATACTCCGAACAAAGGATGTGAAGTCTGTCTTATGATTATGTTGATCCCGGATATCAGGGTATACTTTGGCAGCGGAAAATACGTAAGTTCGTTTCTCGCACTCTGCTGGTTACACAGCTGACTGGGACCTTGTCAGCTGGTAAGTCAACTGGCAACTGAGTATTCAGCTGACTGGCAACTGGCTGGTCAGCTGATGACTCAGGACTTAGAAAATTTTAGAGTCGAGTTTGCACAGTTATAAACTGGTTTCAGTTATACTCCAGCACTTGGGTGCTGGGTTTTAAATCAGTAAGTAAATGCTGAAAGCAGTAAATAACAAGGATATTTTATAGTGGTTCGATCAACAGATCTACGTCCACTCTCCAGTCGAAGCACTGGAAATTCACTAAAAAGAGTAATCCGGTACAAGATATCCTACGATCTATTTCCAGCTGGTAGATGCCTCGTCTACCAGTTCACTGGATCAACCGCTCCCGGTCCTTGTCCTTCTTCAACTCTCGTCAGATGGATGGAGTGCGAGCACGTCACTTCAACCTCCTCCTCCGACTGATTGGGTGTTGAGTTCTCCCAAGAACTTGACTCTTTAAACGGCAAACTGCCCGTAATAGCTCTGGAGCTGGCTGGCTCAAGAGCTGCTATGTTCTTCCTCGGAATGAGAAAGAACACCAAATGAGATCAATAACTCACAAGCTAGAAGCTTGGAGTCTCGTGTTCAAATGATTGACACACGGAGTAGCTTTAAGAAAAGCCTCGAAAGATTGCTTATTCGCTGATATGAATGCGTTTGAGCTTTCGGTAGTTCAAGAGTGGCTAAGAGTATTGAATGCTGTTGGATCTCACGTATTTATAGACGTGAGATTCAGATTCAAATACTAGCCGTTTGGACACATCCGGAAAAGTCTCTGTCCTCGCATGTCCTTCTGCAGACGGCAGGTAGGAATTTCCGGAAAGCGCCATACCTTTGATCGCTTTATCTGACACAGATCTCTTTGTGTCAGAACGACTCTATTCGTCAGTACGAGGAATCGGAACTGGTAGTCTTAAACTGATAGACTTTAAGGTATCCTCCTTAAAGTCATACTCTGTCAGTTAATTCCTCGACGAATCTTCTTTTTGTCTCTAAGACTCTGGGAGAGCGAATCTTGAATTCTGCTGATAACCTCCGACTGGTAGATCATACTGGTGATCTTGTGCTGGCAGTCTCTGCTGGTGACTTTCCTTAGCACAATCAAGGTCTACCAATACGTCTGATGTTATCTCTTGGAATCTCCCGTGACTGGTGGCTTCACCGCTGGTGAATAGTATCAGCCAGAACACATATTCTGCTGGTAAGATCTCTCAGCCTCCTGCTGGTGAAATCTTCCCAACTGGTGAACAGTAACCAGTCAATAGCTCTACTCCATGCTGATGAACAGTGTCAGCACGAGTCTTTGTCAGCCGCTTGCTGGTGAGACTTCTCTCAACTGGTAAGCACATCTCATGCTGGTGAACAGTAGCCAGCATGAGTCTTGA
This sequence comes from Plectranthus barbatus, assembly GCA_026898455.1. Lineage (NCBI taxonomy): Eukaryota > Viridiplantae > Streptophyta > Magnoliopsida > Lamiales > Lamiaceae > Plectranthus > Plectranthus barbatus. The sequence continues at coordinate 602,799 of JAPKLW010000029.1, read as the reverse complement.
TCAGCTGCGACTTACAACTCAAAATACCTATACAGGACTTTACATTTGAGACTAGAGCTATTCTAGAGACAAACTGACGCTGGTTGGACTTAGGATTTGATCCACCAAAACACTTAAACACCAAATCTAAGATCTAAGCTATCAACTGGGGAAGGGAAACTTAGCCAAATTTCCCAACAGATTATATGATAGTGCATGGAGTAAAAAACTTGATCAAACTGAACTTGCTTTAATTTCAAAACTTTAGAAAACATATTGTAATTATTGATTAAATATTAGAAATCGATTAAATCAAGTCAAAATTCAAGCTTCAACTACTTACATCTCTTTTGTCAACAATCACTCACTATCTATCTACATGCCTTCTAATTATTTCTCTCTGTAATACATACGTGCACACTTTTATATCTAAAATGTCACCTCAATTAGGAGCACTCATTTTCGATTCCCACACTAACTCGTACAATCATATTCAATCAACTCTTATCTTGGTTTGGTAATATGGAAATCCAACAACACAAGAAATTTAAAAACCCTAATTCTCCGTGCTCGATTTTCATACTAAATTTGATTATATATTCATTTATGGTTTTTGAAACCTTACATAAAAGTTGCTCAGCTGGACTAGAAATGTAATTTCGTCAACTCGAAATACATAATAAATGCTTGTTTAATTATTTATTTTGGTGCCGGATATTGAACTTATTTAAAATAAACATAATATACCATGCATTGATTTAAAATAAGCATAATATATTATATAATATTATTTCTTGCAATATAAACTTCATTTTAATTAAAAGATAAATTTGACTAATATAATCGGATTTTATCATTTCTTAAAATATAATAATATTTACTTAATATTTAATGTTTAATAGATGTATTAAATAGAAGAATACGAATTCTTAAAAATATTTAAGTTTTTACAATGAGATGCTGGATTATCATTTTAGTTGTGCACACTTATTAATTAGAGGCTAACTTAATCTCAAATGTTAAGATGAAATAATTATCTTTCAAATAATATTAGTTGTCATTTTATGTATAAATATTAAGAAATACTATAACCTTAGATTTTATAAAAATATAATTGTATATTAATTATAATATCACAAAGTATTATAATTACTATAATATTAATAATATTATTTCTTATTTAATATAAGAATTAATTATTATATTATAATTACATTTGGGAATGAAAATGATACCAACCATTTAGGTTAGACATCATCATTCCCAATTATTGAAATTATATTCCATCATTTCCAAACTGTCAATCTAAATAGTAGGTCTCAAAATTATTTTATTCTCTAATTTTAAAATTCATCAACCAAACATGCTTAAGCAGCGGCGGTCCTGAGGCCGTGCGAGAGGTGCAACGTACCCGGGCCTCCGAATGAAGGGACACTATTTTTCAAAAAATTATATAATAATAGTTATATTATACTATTAATTTATCTTACTAGGAGCACCATTTACAAAAATATAAGATAAAAAAAACTTCATAGTTAACTAAATTAAAAATATTAAAAATAAATAAATTTTATTTAACTTAATAAAGATATTTAGCTAAAACTATATTAAAAATAAAATATTAAAATTTATTCTAGATATCAATTAAGATATTAAAATTTATATTATTCCTAACATAATATGGCAACCAAAACATCGGCCTCTCTTATAGAATACGAAGTCACTGCTGCCTCTTCATTTTTTCATTGTTTCTCTTGTTCTCTAATCTCTTTTTATTTTTTAATATTATACAAATTACAAATTTTAGTAGTTTTTCATTTTTTTTTCTCAAACAAATATTGTCTATGATGTGAATTATTTTTTGATCATAATGTTGTGCAATTCTTTTTGAATCTATCAGATTTTTCTTGCTGCATTTACGTAATTTCCTAGACATTTTCATTAAATTTTGTTTAATTTTCAAAATTTTCCACAGTGATTTTAGATTTAAATTTGTTTGATTTTATTTGTTATGTTATTATGTTAATCATTCTTCTTGAACTAGAAAAATGTTAGGAGATGTGAAAAATCACTTCATCCAATCACTTTCTAATATTAAAAAATAAACTCAATCTTGGATATATGTGCATTTTATATAATTAAATAAAAACAAAGTACTTGGTAATATTTTTAAATCGCGCATAATAATTTATATATAGTTAAATCGTTCATGTCTTCCAAAAAGTACATTTCCTTTACCCCAATTTTCCTCGAGTAAATGACTTAATTCTCTCTAGCAAGATTGTAATTCTGAGCTCAACCTCGCGTAATATGCCACGTGTCATCCTGCTTGGGAAGCAAGGCGTAGGCGTTACCGCATGTGATTATGTACATCTCTCTCCTGCGTGTATAAATAAATATCCTCTGAGGCAGATCCACGTGTCAGTATAGATCAGAAACGGGCTTCTGCTATTGATTCGTTCTGTTGCCGCATGTGATGGTGAACACAGAGGAGACCGGCCTGTGGTCTGAAAATTTGGATTCGCTCCTAAAATAGCACATTTGTTTGATCCCTTCGCCTTTCCACAATATTCTATCACACCTATTATTTTACAAATTCACAAAATCATTCAGAAAATCAGATGAAAAAATTAATAAAATTATGAGCGAGTTTTATAATCACATAAGACCATCTATTTTTCATTTTTTATTATATAATTTCATTCAACTTATCTGCTGAAAAAATCGACTTAAACTACCTCTAACTTGAAAAATCATCAGTCAGTGCCTAAGCAGACTAGGTGTTACTTGATCGACCCTAGATGCCTGATTTGAATAATATTTAAATAATTGTTGAAATTTTTATAAGTTTATTTTTTTATTTACAAAAGTTTGCATATATTCTAAATGTAAGAAATTAACTTTATCAATTAAGTACGGCCTAAATCTAGATCAAGCACTAAGTCCTATCCAAAAGCTCAATATTAGAATTTAAAAATTTTTACAATTTCAACAAATGACGGTGAAACGCACTCACCATGCAGGAGTTCGACGCTTCTTCTCTTTGGGCGACGAGGTTTGGGCGACATATTTGTCGGAGTTGGTGATGTATTTATATGTTGGAGCAAAATATATGTCCCCTTCTTCCCACCCTTGGAATATTCGACCCTTTTTTTGCTCTATTTTCAACTGCCATAATCATTTGCACAATTTATTTTATAACATTCTAGAAATGTACCTTAAGTAATTAACAAAAAATGGGTAATATAGATCATGCTTTACAATAGAGAATTTCGATCGATAATGTTGAAACCCTACCTGATCTTTCTCAAGAAGTAGTTGCCAATCATTTCTTTCAATTATTTTGTATGTATCATCACATAAAGATGCTAGCCGATAATTCAAGTCGCCGAGCCAAATTATCTTACTGCATAAAATGCATATCAATCATAATTGAAGTTCAAGTCTATGAGTCTCAATACTTTTATCTCCATATCGAGATCCTAATACACATCGATTCGATAAATATAAAAACTTACTCATGATCCAAAATGGTGTTGGGTAGACTTGGATGTCCTTGGGAGTGAGAGAATCTTGTTCTCCTCAAGATTTCCATCACATCCACATTTCTTCTAATCTCATCCCCCTCCTTCTCTCCAGACGCAAGGTGAGTGCACACGAAGCAAAACGTTGTTTGGTGCAGCGCCATGCTGATCGATACCGACCCCTACAAACAAATCCATATTATATTATTAAAAATCAAAGATTGAAACAAATTAGTTCGAAAATTAAGGATATATACCTTGTTTCCGAGGTATCCCATGATGCCTCTCCCAACACACGACACCTTCAAACTACTGATGTAAGGACTCAAGTCCACACGAACCCACACACTCAGAAAGATCCCCACCATTTGCTTGCTCGCAGCCAAACAATACTTGTGGTGTTTCGATGGAAAAGGTGAATCTTCATCGCTCGAGCTCAAGATTTCTTCATAAAGATTGTCGGATTCTGAGAGATTTCGATGATAATTGTTTGCTGTTAGGGAATGCTCAGATGAAGAGTCCATTGCATCGCCGTTTAGAGTGCGACGGATCAAGGAAATCCATTTTGCAGCCGGGCCGTAGTCCTCGGGGCCTAGCACATTACCAGCATTTAGAGGTACAACCTCCTGAAACCTGAAACAAAACAATCAATACAAGAATGGTTAACGATATTGTCCCCGACCTTGCGGTAATTCGTGCATGTTTGGTCGTTGTTGTATCGGAGGTTATCTATTCGTACGTGTCGTGTTCATATTTGAGTTTAATGAGTCATATCGTGTTTGTGTTCGCACCCATTATTATTGTGCTGGTTTGTGTCGTGTCTAAATTCTTTAACTCTAAGTGTAGAGCTGACAATTTATGTATGTCGTGTCATTATCTTGTTGGATGTTATCGGTTTCGTGCCGTGTTCGTGTATAGACCTTAATAGGTTGTGTCATGTTCTTGTGTAGAACTTAACGAGCTGTGTCAAGTTTGTGCTAATTTTTATTAGGCAAATCAGTATCGTGTCACAAATTAACAACCTAAAATATATGGTATTTAATACAAAATCATATTTTGAAAAAAAAAAAAAAAAAAAAAAAGACATACCCGAGTACGTAAATGTCAGCCGATATTTCGGTTTCTAACCAGTTGTGAAGGTTTAAATCGGCGTTTGGGGTCTTGCCACCTACATTCCATGTCCCCACAAACATCCTACAAAATCAAATCTCAATCTCTAAACTCAATTTTCCACACATCATAAAGAATAACATTTGGTCTACGTTTAATAAATAAAAAAAATCTCTCTAATTCAATCATCACGTACGTACGGCTCCTCCGGAACTCAAAAATATTTTATTCAAAACTTTTATAATAAGAAATAAAATTTAACAACTATTCGAAATGTTTAACCTGATAAAATATAATTAATATTATAGCTATAATTAAATTAAATAAAAACATATTAATAGAAATAATAAATTCAAATTTGATAATTATTAAGTAAGCAAAGGTAATATAATAAAATAATCTTATTAATTTATTAGTAGATTCAATTCTAATTCAATTTGATTGACGAATTACCCGCTCTACGAATTCGACATGAGATTTTTGTTTCCCAAGCATGTTTATCTAATAAGAATCCAAATTCAAAAAAACTTCAATCCAAATAAATTATTATCATGCAGATTCATATTATTGTATTATATTATTAAAAATTATCTTCCTTATACTATATATATATATATATATATATTATATTTCCCGATGTGTAAATAAAATAATATAAACAACAACTATTCAAATCGTATGCTATAGCAAGTAGACAATAGAAAAGGCCACATATTATTGAGACAAAAATTAGTGGAGACCATTGAGGTTGTATATTCATAGAATGATGCCAAAATGACACCCTATCTTATTTCAATCAAATATATCCAAAAAAATGAAAAAAAAAATAATAAAAAAGTCAACGATGATTATGTAATTCAATCTGCAAACATAAAATTCAAATAAAGTACCAATAATAAAAACATTGATGTCAAATAACCTACAACTAATCATAGAAAACTTTAATGGCCGGTGACGACTTGTATAAAACTTATTAAGCGTTTCTTTTGTTTATTTGATAAGACTTATAAAAATAGTAGAAATGTGGAACTTTTATATATATATATATATATATATATATATATATATATATATATATATATATATTAAGATTATAATATTTTATATGAATTTGTATGTATGATAATAATGGATTTTGGTTAAAATTTATTAGATTCTGATATTTATCAAATTGGTATATTAAGCTCACAAAGGTTTTTTTGTTGGATTCAGATTGAATGGAATAATTTGCAAATCAAATTTGGATCGATTACGTATATCCATTTTCAAATTAATAAAAAATATTTTATTTTATTTCTTTCATTTATTTAATAGTTATGAAATTCGAGTGTTATTATTTGAATTAATGTAATATTTAATTTAAGTACTATTACCATATTAATCATATCAAATTAGTGTTGGATTCTTAGATTGTTTTCAAAATTTTATCCTGTTTATCGGATTAAGTTTTTATTAATGGGATCCTTGTGATACTTATTTTGTTATCGTGTGTATTTTTGTTTAAGCTCAACAAATCAAATTTGGATGCAGTTTAAGTAAGTCTAAACTTTAGAATTAATGAATTTGAGTTTTTTCTATGTTTTATATTTTTTATTCATAAATTACGCTTTGACACGTACCATATGCAACATGAAATATTATATATACTACAGCGGAATTGCGCCCTATATATGTGTGCAAAATAATGTTTGCAACACTCCATAAATCGTTACAAATATCATTAACTACATATAGTCAATTTATTCTTTGTCACATAATGATCATTTATAATTTAATGAAATACCCAACTGCAAATTCTTGACATATATTGTCCTAATTCCAACGATATAAAATTGCACTCGAAATTAAAAAAATAAAGCTAATAATATCAAATAAATAAAAAAAAACAATATTTTATAGGAAATCAATAGGAGAAAATGACATCTACGGCTGAGGGTATCCCATACCTGAGGTTGAAGCTAGTAGCGACACGTGGCACGAGCTGGTCGTATCCTTGTCGTTCAATTTCATCGCTGGTTTCCATCAACCACTCCTCTATAAACACAATCGGATTAATTAAGCAAACTAATTGTGGGATTAACGACAAATTAAGCTCAGATTAATCACAACTAGCCGTCCAACCCAATCATAATTTAGACATCAATGATCATGCCAATTGCCTCACATATTTAATTCAGAAATAATCATCGCCGGCGGCCGGTGATTACCTGATAACTCCTCCGGCACGACGGCGGAGTGCCCATCTTCGGAACACCACCTCTGAGAAATAGCTGAATTTCACAGACCTCTAATTAATATAATAGTAAAAAACATTGAAAATATAATAATTGTCAAATATTTACATTCATGTAAGAATAATTTATACATACCTTTGCAATTATAATCAGAGTGAAACTCATCGGATCCAGTCTTTAAGTTGAGCCATTTTCTGGCCACCGTCTTCGGCCATGATTTGGACTGCAACGAGAAATCTTGGATTATTTCATCGAGTCCAAATTCTTGAAAATAAAAGACTTTATGGGAATCGAAGATAATTAATTACCTTGAGAAATTTTCCTTCTTCTCTCATTGAATCTTGCAGGAAAACGAGGGCGAGTTTCTGATGCAAAGGTTGATCATAAGAAATAGATGAGAGAGTATAGATATTTTGGGTAGTTCATTTTAATAATGTTTCTATGCATAGGATTTGATTGGTGTGGATTAAAGTCTATGCAAGAAAACAAGTGGGGATTCGGAGTTGGATCATATTTTTTTGTTATTACAGAAAAACCGTTGGACATTGACAAAGATTTATGGTATAAACAAATGATTTATGGAGTGCTCAACCGTGAAATAAAAAAGAACCCATTTGCAGGAGAAATGGAGACAGCTTATAGAATATATAGAGAGAGAGGGGGGGCGGTTTGTGGGGTGTGGATTGTGGAAGGTACATGCAGATAAAATATTTATTCAGATTTATCATGTTGAGAGAAGTTTTGTGAATTTAAAAACAATGGAAACATCTAGAGATAGCCGCAAGAAATAGATTTGAAAACACAACAAATAATTAATGGTGAAAACACAGTTAGTTCACCAAAACTCTCCTAAAATTGTAAGTAAATAAATATGATGGTCTGGAGGATTGATTCAATATTTTGTTAAAAAACGAAGTAATTTCCAAACCCATTAACAAAACAATAAGAAAAAAAAATAATAATAAGCAGAGAAGCAATGAGTCCCACTTTAGGAACTGCAGTCAAAGGCATTGGAGACGATTCATGAAATCAAGAGAAGGCGAATGCAAAACCACACTTACATAGATGAATGGAGAGAGGATTGGATGAAAGAAGTAAGCTGCTGTATTTCCTTTTCAAAAGCGTTCCTGTTGCCGAGACAAAAAGAAAGAATTTCAAAGTACGCATACAAAAGCTTGCAATCTGCTTTATTGGTTGGTCGAGAACTGTAAGGTAGAGAGAGAGAGAGAGGGTGTTCCTCGGAGAAACAAAAAAAGCGGGCAGTTTGGTTCTAAATTTATACACACATTTACAATTGACTCTCTCTGCATCTTCAAGGAGTGAGAGAAAGAGAGGACATCCAAGTACAAGAGAAATGATTGAAGGGTATTATAGGCATTGCAACTACAAAAGTGTAATTGGTAGTGGGACGTGTTACTATGTTGTTGGCTAACTGGATACTGTAGTTTGTCTATTTATTTATATTTCTTTTTTCATTCAAAACCACGAAATTCAGACAATTAGTGAGGAAAATGAGATCTATTAATTTCTTTATTTAACATGTCTTGTGTATAATAATGTCTGTATAGACAAAAATTAATCATTAGTATTATTCTAATATTTTAAATATATAAATATTGATAATATATATATAATTATTTTTTAAGAAAATAATATAAAAATCAAAAGTCTTGTAGAGTCAACCATCTAGCCGCCGAATAACCCAAAAATATTAAATGAAATCGATTTTTATATTCTCAGATCAAGTTGATCAACATGTGTAGCGCTGCTGCTTAGACCGATTTTTATAAAAAAGAATGTAAATTCTTAGCATATATATTTATCATGTTATTATGCATTTTTTTTCAAGATAATACATATTTACATTTATTGATAATAATATGTTGTCATCAATTAGGGATTCTAGTGGTTAAAGTGTAACTTAAATCAATAATGCATCTCGATTAAATTTAAATTGATAATGCATTCTATCAAAATTAATAGTTTAGCTAGTACATATATCTGATGGGAGATTTAAAATAAAAATGCATTTTTTAAAAAGAAAAATATATTCATATAAAATTACACCGGAGATTTTGATGTTTTTGATTGAATTTCGTGTGATTAGGTTTAAAAATCTAAAGATAGTCGAAATTGCAATAAAATGGATCAGTTGGTGAAACCTAATAAGATACAATCAAGGAAAGATAACGACACAAAATCAAACTAAAAGACTAAATTATCCTCACCCCCTTTCTCTAACTAAAAAGAAAGGGAAAATAAACCCATTCAACTCAATGCACATCATGTTGTAAAAACAAAATAAAAAAATGTGACACATGAGATGTCATGGGCAAAGATTGAAAATGAAATGTTTTTTCTCACCCAACACAACATGATGGGGTACTAGCCATCATCACTTACCCAAAACTACCTACAAAGAGATGGCACACATGTCATTTTGCCCTTTTTTCACCTTAATTTTTTTTAACTTAAAAATGCCTCCAAATGAGCAAAGCAAATCGCACAAATCTTAAATAAATTAATCTTAAATAGAACCCTAATTCATCGAACGTGGCAGTGGTTAAAATGTATTCAATTGTGGTCTAATCGGTGACTAAGCACACAGTTATCTTAATTAGTGCGTCATTAAGCCAAATAATTAGCGCACAGGTGTTACTTTTTTTTACTCACTAGTCGTATCTTTAACCCGTAGAACTCAAACACTACTAATTTATTTATATAGATATTTAATCAATTAAGAAAAAATAATATAAGATAAAAGAATCAGTCTTATCAATTAAATCTAATAAAAAAACTACCATTGAAACTAATTGAAGAGCATTTCAATCCCTTTTTCACAGGGTTGCTATCTAATAAATTATTTTAGTCAGTTTTAGTTAGCTTCTTTTTGTCATTTTTATCCATTGAATCTAATAAGATTAACAGCTGAGATTTACTTTTAGGTATGAGAATATTTTTATTTTTCATACAACTAAGGACGTTTTAGTCGATTTCTTCGTATGAAAGCTATTTATTAGATATTTTCGTCATTTTCTAATGTTTGATACATCATTTATATTATTGTGGAGTTTATTATATTATATAGCTAGATACAAATATTACTTGATCAGTCTCGTTCACCGACCCACCGTAGTCTGTAGGCACATGTTAATTTACCCACATTCTGATGTGGCAATATAGTATTGCCTATTAATGGTGGGATCAATTTTAATTATTATTATTACCTTTAATATACTACACATTAATGTACCCTTGATGAGAATTGAAATATTTCTGATTATTTGATACATTATATTTAAAAGTTTGAATAATTAATTGTGTAGGCCATTATTAAAATTTTTAATGTATGATAGATTTGATATAATCAAAAGCGTGTGTTAATCATAAGGTTTGTTTTGTGAAAAACCCAATGTTTGTTGTGCGCAAAATGTGGCCTTATATAGCATAACGAATAATTCATAAATTAAGTAATAATTTTGCATAAAACATGTATCAGTTTTACAAGAAAAAACTAACAGATGGAGGAAGAGATGGTGACAGCAATGCCGGTTGCAGGAGGAAAAGCCGGTGTGGATTGGTACAAATTTTAAAGTGTTGGTCTCCTAAGAGATGGTCTCACCATTTTTTTTATTGTGAGACGGGACCTTAATACATCATTTTAATAAGTTAAATACATCATTTCATTTTTAAAAATTACATTATTTGCAACAAAAAAAATATATCTTTTGCAATAAAGAAACACATCATTTCATTAAATTTGTCTCACAATAGAAATGGTGAGACATCATTTGCAATAAAGAAACACATCATTTCATTAAATTCTCTCACAATAAAAATGATGAGACCGTCTTATCTGAGAATTTGCCAATTTTAAAAGGCATTAAATTATTTTGAGAATTCCCAATTGAGCACACCGAAAAATAATAAAGTAAATTGGAAATACTAAAATGGTTAATTTTTTATTTATTTAAATGCTTGTTTTGTTGGGATCTGTTGCTATATTCTTGAGGGAATTGTTATCATAAAATCCAAACTCTATGTATATTTGGATGTAAATCAAAGAAGTAAAATGGAGACTTGGAGTCATCAAATCTTGGCATGTTGAGCTCAAAATTTTGCCATATTTAAATAATATTGATGTGGCTGCGCTGTAAAATGAAGAATGATTCAAAAATTATTATTAAAAGGCTTTTAAATACAGGTTACATATTACTTAAATTTTGAATAACATACCGTTCACCTAAAAAGCCTTTATATATAAAATTATAATAATGTGGGTGGAAGAAATTTAAATCGATCAAATATTAAATGGATTTAAAATAAATCAACTCATTTAAATAATCTTAAGAAACAGTTTAAAGTAAGGTGGTGAAGTGAATTCAAGTTCATCGTATGCAGCTTCAATACATCTCATCTTCTGTTATTATATATTTCAAATTTATCCGAACACAACGTAAGTTTAAATTCTGAAAAAAAAAAAAAACCTCATACATTTCTATTTTCACTTATTTTATCAAACACACAAAAAGAAAAAATCGAACCCATAATCTATAATTTCCGATCAAAATTAAGCTCAAACGAACTTTTTTTTTAACAAAATATTTAAAATTCTTTGATTTATTTTAAGTCATGCGAGTAAATTATCGATTTTAATATTTATCATTCGGGAATTTTTATAAATGAGTAGAATAAAAGTAATTAATGAATCAAACTTTTAGTGAATTACTAATGGTTTATTCGATAAAAGGCCGTTAGCTCAAACTAATATAAAATTTGAATAAATAATTTTTTCTTAAAAACTGAATTTTAAATAAAATTTAAATTTAGAAAGTTCGTTTATTCTCCATTAAGTTCGTGAATTTCAAAATATTTAATAAAAAAACTCATTCTTTAACTTGAAATAAACGAGTTAAATTTGAGCATGATGTAACTCAACTCGATTTAATTATGCCCCTATAACATGAGATCTTATCTTAAAAAAAAAAAAAAAAACCTTTATGCATGTTTCTTGAATAAGATATATATATGACGTAACGTTGCCTACATTTTCAACCTGAGATATAAAATAGCGGTTACATTTTTTATTCATGTAAAAAGATATTCGACGACGTGTGTAATCTATTTTCTTATCTATACTTTGTAGTGTTTATTATACTATTAACCTTTGACTATGCTTCTGTCTAGGTGAAGAGGATTAAAATTGACGTTCAGTTTTACAATAAATATTTCAGCTAAAATATAATGAAACGATTTTATTTTGCACATGTAAGTATTAAATTCTTCAATTTTTTTTTCATGGTCTATTTTAAATGAAAAGAAAGAGTCGCCTGTAAAAATGGAGATATTGGATGAAAAAATAATACAGGAGAAATCTGCTAGCCTTTTCGTGCATGGTTTATTTAACGTTTACTAAATATTTGTTTCTATTTTGCAGTTTATTTTGTGTTAACATTTAGTGACAAACGCGGAGTTTTGTTAATGACAGTTCAATTATAATTGCAAAATTGTTGCATGTTTTATGGTACCTCTGATAGAATTTATAATTAAAACATGACTTTAGATTATTTTGAGTAAATACATACATTTGTTGGTCCTAAATCATCAATTTAACACCACGGAAGTCTTAAATATAATTGAGTCCGACTCTTGTTTAATTCAGTCGAGGCTTTTTGAAAGTTTAAACTCATAAGAATATGCTTAGATAAGTTCGAATACTTGCACCAACAACTTAGCTAGTTGTCGGGTTTCATAAGCAGATTAGTCGAGTAAACATTAAAGAAAAGCAGATAGCCAGTTGATTTATAGTGGCTTGGTTACCAACGATCCTACACTCCTTGATCAATAGATCGGAAATGACTAAGAATAATATACAACACAATTTAACTGAACTTCTAGTTTTAGGAAGTTGTTCCGTCCTTGGGATTCCGAGTAACTTTAGACAAAAGGCTTTACCACAAACACGTCACTACTTTCCTGGTTGACTCCATCTTCACAAGCTTTACTACAAACACGTCGCTAGGCGTGAAGACTGGAATGTGTTTGATATTTAGTTCTTCACAAAAGGTTCATTGTTGGTTGAAGATTCTGGGTTTCTTTACAAGATAAAGAAGCAATCTCAAATTTAGCTTTTAGAGAAATAGCTAAACTCTAAATCTCAAGCTTTAGACAACTTAAGCAAGCATCTCTCTCATGGAACTTAGTTTCGACGAAGTGATTAAGTTTAATTGATTTGTATAGTGAGTGAACGAGAGTCGCGTGTACCGACTTTGTGTAAGCGACAACATTGTATTCCTTGCACAATATGTAGATATAATTCTCCTGTGTGGTGATGATATAGAGGTATTATCAAATATAAAGAGATGATCATTGATACAATTTCAGTCAGATGAAGGACCTAGGAGATGCTAGGTACTTCCTTGGTATTAAAGTCTTAAGAGATTGCAAGAAAAGTATGTTAGGACTATTTTAGGCTTCATATGTTGTTATTGTGATTGCTCGTTTCAGCTTTCAAAATACTAAGAAAAGCTTGGTACCTTTCAGACATAACGTTAATCTTTCTAAGGATCAATATTTGGTGACACAAAAGAAGAAAGATGAAATGAGTTAAGTTATGTATGCCTCAAATATTAAAAAAGGACTTGCGTCTATTGTCTTATCTATCAATGTGAGATTTTTAGGCGGACTAGGATGTAAAGAAATCAATTTTAGGTTATGTGTTCACCATGGGTGGTGGAACTGTATCTTGGAGAAGTGCCAAGCAGAAATGCATCGCGGACTCCACCATGGAAACTGAATATGTTGCACCTTCAAAAGCTTCGAAAGAAGCGGTATGGTTCTGGAACTATCTATTGGAGTTGGATGTGATCCCTCATTTGCCTGACACTATCATGGAATATTGTGATAATGCTGGTGCAGGGGCAAACTCGAAGAAAGCCAAAACTCACAATTTGACCAATCACATAGAATGAAAATACCAAATTATACAAGAAATTATAGAGAGGGGTATTGTAGCTAATCCATTTACAAATGGCTTACCATATAGAATAGGATCCAATTATAAATACACCTTTATTTTTTATCTCAATTCATAAGCTATAATTCAATAATTTAGATCTAGAGATAAAAGAGAGAGAGAGAGAGAGAGAGAGAGAGAGAGAGAGAGGGGTTTCCACTTAGAGAGATATCATAGGATTCCAATTTTTTTCTTTTGGGTAATACGATTTTTTTCTTTACGTAGCGGGCGGACCTCCAAGCTAGTTGTTCTATATCAGCTTGGGTTCAGAAAAATGGTTGTTTATTAGGTAAAAAATATTACATAATCAGTTTGCAAGTAATACTCTAACACTTGATGTGTTGGTTTTAAATCCAGTGCATAAAGCTAAAAGAAAGCAATAAAAGACACAAGGATTATAGAAGTTCAAACTACACCATCCTACGTCCTCTCTTTAGACGCGCAATTTGGAAATACTAGGTTGTTGCTAGCTGATGAATGCGGCGTCCACCAATCCACTAGCTTACTCACCATGTCCTTCCCAATCAAGAGTTTCTTAGGCTTGAAGCGTAGGAACACCACCAGGCCTTCAAACCAAAAGTGAGAGTTTGAGTTTCTCTCAAAAAAATTAGTTTTTGGTATACACTCGTGATAGTTGCCATCGAAGAAGTGACAACTCAAGATGTTTTCTTACTCGTTGAGTAAGAAAATAGAAGTAGCTCTTGCATGATGATTAGAGCCTCGTACTCAAGAAGAAACAAAGAAAGCTGATAGAATCAGTCGGAAAGCTTTAAGATCTCCAAGTTGGTTGCTTTTGAAAGATCAGAAGAGAGATGTGTTCGGCATATTGATTTTTCAATTTTTAATAACCTTTTCAAAGTGGATTGCAACCTCTATTTATAGGTGGTCTTTGTAAGGTTTGAACTTCTGCCAATTTTTAGCCGTAGTGAAACATTTCGAAAGGAGTCTAATCAAATGTCTCACTTCTTCTGAGACGTCATCTACAACTTGTGTCAGAACGACCTCCAACCAATCATAGGAATATTTACTGGTAGATTCCTTAGACGGACAAGTTTTGAGATAAACAGACTTTAAGTTCTCCACACTTAAAGTCTTGTCTTGTAAATTTTTAGCTTGTCTTGGTTAGGGAAGAGTCTTTGCTTGCGTTTAGGAACCGCACTTTCTATTTGACAGTTGTTGGTCACTCCTTGCTGGTGGTGACGTGTCAGTCATCAATCTTCGGCTATAGGGTGATTTGCTGGAAAAGGCCTTTCAGTCAGCAAATACCCATTGTTCCATGCTGATGTTTTGCTAGGAACACCTTTTGCTCGTAGCTCCATTTATTCCCAAACTGGCTTGATCAATTTTGAAGGGATTGCTGGCAAACCGAATTGCCAATCCATAACCCAGACTGAACATTGGATATCAAAATAAATTGCTATGGCTATGATTAATCCTAGCATGCTCCTATTGAAATGCATAAGATGGTTTATGTGGAATACCCGAATTGTATAATCTCTTAAACTGGTTGCACAGGGATTTGATCTTCAATCCTCTCGCTTGTGCAACAAGATTTAATCCTACAAAATAAAGGAATTAAATCTTTTGAAATTATATGAATAATTTTGAAAACTAAGAGAGAGAAAGAAGAAAAATATTCTCTAGATCTGATGTCCTGATCTGTATCCCAGTTATGATCCAAAAATCTGTTGAAGATTCCCTCCAGATTCCATGGCTATCGAGAAGCAGAATTTCCTCCCTCTTCTCAGATCCTTAGTCACCCCACTGTAGCTTCAAATACTGTTTTGTTGCTTAGCAACTTATGATCTTGTGGTGTGTTGTGATCTGAGAACTTGAGGGGTATTTATAGGAGAAATCTGATCTCAGATGGGCTTGAGCTTTCATGGGCTAAAACAGGGACCAATATGGAAATAACAAAGAAGGCGTATCAATTAATAAATTCTCATATTCAACCCAGAATATAATTAATTAATTAATATTGATTCATTCCACCAGAGAATCAATATTGTCCTACCTCTTTTCTATCACGTTATGAGGAAAGGGTTCCATAGGCTCGGAAAATCTCCATATTTAAGGTTTCAGACATTCATTAATTAATTTGAGTTCTAAAAAGATCCAAAATCAATTAACATCTTTTATTCCTAAGCAATCTACTCAACCACTTATGCTTGAACTTAATCCTTATAGGACTTTAGCATAATGAACCTTTTGAGCTGCTCAGGGAATGTCACCATCCTATACTAGATATGGTTACCTAGTTCCTGTCACAGACAGTCATACACAAATTGCAACCACCCAAAATAAAGATATGCGAGTTCAATTAGAACTCTCCACCTTAGTATCTCTAAGTGACACACACGTATGTGTATAACTCTGTACCTTCATTTAGGCTAAGGATTCCATCAAGTCATCAAGATCAAGATTCTTTTAATGTAAGATAAAAGAATCGATCTTGACATAGGTCCGATCAATGCTTGCTAAACGCACCAGCATACCAAGCAACCAATAAAAGCCGCTTATCACTGCGTATGTTGCAGCCTATACCGACAGTCTATCCTGGGACTACCTCAGTTGTGATATTGTTTATATCTCGCTAGGTCAATCAATCCATACAATCTTGCGTGGTCTATTACACACCGTATGATCTCCCTATTTGCGTGGTCTTTTATAATAAGGTTGTCTCATTTAATTCAATCCTAGAGAATTCGTGAGAGATCAAATACGCAAGCTACACATGTAAATGTTTACGCATGAGGATCCACTTCTCACATGAATTAAATGTTTGTTTTAAGAAGTCTCATCTATTAGAATTTATGAATAATAAAATAAGCAAGCTACACATGTAGATGTTTACTTATTAGATTATCCACTTCTAATAAGAGATTGTTTTGTGGAGGTCTTTAATTATAAAATAGCTTAGTAATTTTAATTCATAAGGTTCAATTGCCCACATATTATTTTATTCTATAAATTATGACATCGCTAAAATTTTATCATGTCCTGCATGAACACCTTAACCCCATGAAATAAATCACATAAGCATGCTTCAAAAGTAATAAATAATAAACAGTAAATGTGCTTCCTATTATCTACAACATGCTTGGATGTTGCACAATTAATAAGACACATATATCATACGAGAATAAATAATAAAATAAATAAAAATGTCCTCGTGGCCCCATGATACAAAATACAAATAAAATCCTATCAATTACAAATTGGAATTGAATTACAGATCTTCGACTGGGCTCCCGCTACGAGGAATGAGATCTGATTTATTTTTTGAAATTTGGGCCTCCAAGATTTGATCGATCAAAAAATTTGACAACTGGGTCCGTGTACACACCATGAACCAAAAACCTACGTGCACACAACCTGACGGGCCACCCTGGCCAGCTACCCGCCGCCGCCAGAACACCATCGAAATCATGTAAAAGCCGCAAGATAATTTGTGCGGCATGCAGCCTGTGTTCCACCCTCTTCCGACCGTCGTCCGTCCGACCTGCCACCGCCCTCGGCCGTGCCCAACATCGTCCTCCACGCCGGTCATCACTTGCAGCTCGCTGGAAGGGAGAACCACATGCAAGAGGCATGGTGGTTGTGTGCAGTCCGTGCTCTTCTGCACTGCCATTCTCCTTTGTTCTGAGCCACTGCCACCGTCACCGCCGTCCGCAAGAGGGAGGGAGAGCTTCCGCAATGGGCGCAGCTACGCGGAGAAGCCGCGTGCACATGGAACCAAGGGTTCCGCCGTGTGCACGTGCCCCTGCATTGCCAGTCTAACGTCGCTGGGTGCCGCTTGTCCCTAACCTCCGCACGTTGTCACCGGTGACTGCTATTAGATGCCACGACCGCGTCTGGGGTACGCGAGTTACTACCTGCGTGCGTGGGTTCACGTAGCAAACCTTCGAGTTCTGCCGCTCGCCGCCACGCTGACATTGCCGCACATCCGGTTGTCTTTATTCTTCGTGTTCTTTGCATTTTTTGTGTTCTTTAGTTTTTACAGATTTAATTTACAATTTAATTACAAGACATCCTACTACAATTAGAAAAATAAATCTAACCATGAATTTATCTTTTGGATTAAAAATAATCCTTATAAATAGGTGGATTAACCCGAGAACCACGATGAACAAAAATCTTACAATCCAAAACATCCATTCATAGCAATTCAATAATAATAATCTTGCATAATCATAGGCAATATTATTTTATCGACAGAGCCAATTAATTCAACCTGGCTCTGATACCAATTGAAGGGATTACTGGCAAACTGAATTGCCAATCCGTAACCCAGGCTGAACATTGGATATCAAAATAAATTGCTCTGCCTATGATTAATCCTAGCATGCTCTTATTCAAATGCATAAGATGGTTATGCGGAATACCTAAATAGTATGTACACTTGAACTGGTTGAGGTGGGATTTGATCTTCAATCCTCTTTCATGCGCAAAAAGATTCAATCCGATAAAAGAATTAAATATTTTGAAATTATATGAACAATTTCGAAAACTAAGAGAGAGAAAGATGAAAAACATTCTCCATATCTGATCTTCTGATCTGTATCCCAACTCCCAGTTCAACTATAACAGACATGTGAGTTCAACAAGAATTCTTCACCATAGTATCTCAAAGTGACACACAATTACGTGTATACCTCCGTACCTTCATTTAGGCTTAAGATTCCATCAAGCCATCAAAATCAAGATTATTTTAATATCAGATTAAGGAATCGATCTTATGTTAGGTCCTATCAATGCGTACTGCACGCACCAGCTTACCAAGCAACAAAGATAAACCACTTATTACTACGTATGATGCAGTCTATATCAACAATCTATCCTAGGACTGTCTCAATTGTGATGCTGTTTATATCTCGCTGGGTTAGTCAATCAATATGATCTTCTTTGATCTATTACACACCGTATGATCTCCCTATCAGGAGATGAACATACAACATTAATGATTCCCAGTATATTAACAAATAAACATTGTACATAATATACCAATCATAATGTTTTCAGTAAATAAATCCATCAAGTTCCTATTACAACTCGATAATTTTTATACAGAACATTACAAGTTTAAACTAATTCTATGCTAGAGACTCTCTAATCTAGTGGGATGTTTAACTCATCATAACAATACGAAGGAATTACTAATAATTCCTAACACGGTAGCAGTCCTCACCAGATATCCGAATAGATGCAAAGGATCTGATTTTGAGAATTCTTTTCTTCTCTTCCCTCATCTTAGTTGATTTTAATTAATTATTAAAATTAGTGATTTAAATCTACATCATGTAGGACTTAATCTGTGTCGAATTAAAGGCTTTAATCCTTCGCGCAAGAATCAGAGATTTTGACTTGTCCAGGTATTTCTAACATGCTCTTATCAATTTTAATCGGTGCATGTTAGGATTATTTGTTAGATTTAATAATTATTTTGACTTTTGTAAATTGATTCAATTTGCTTATTAAATTATACAATTCAATTTGCAAGTAATATTCCTTACAATACTATATTGGAATTGTAGTACCAACACCAACCTTAATTTTTCAATTTCTGATGTAGCCCACCGGGTTTATTGATTTATTACGCCTACAATTTAATAAAGACTTCGATGTTATTAAATATCTTTCTCTGTTAATCTTCTAAACAATATGAAATATACAAAATATTTATTATCTCAAATTAAGTAAAAAATAAAAATATGTAAAATCCTTTATTATTTATTAACTTAAATAATCATAATATATTATTTTTTATTTTTAGCAATACTTGAATATATTTTAACTTCTTAACTAAATGATATTTAACATCTTTACTATGCATTAAGCATATGCCTTCAATACAATTATTTAACTTATAACTTGATTGAGAAATTATGATCTTCAATATTAAAAATAAATCTAAATACAAAATACTTAAGGGTGTAATTGAATCAAGTCAAACCGAATAGTGTCTTGATCAAATTTGACTCATTTATTACCATGTCGAACTTTAAAGTTTTTTATTGAATGCTTCGAAGTACAAAAACTTAATCGTGCTTAAACAGACTTTCGAAATTTAAATTATATGTAAAATATTCATTATGTTTTTTAAATAAATAGTTATTTAATCAAATAAATGATATCAGATTCATACTTAAACTCAATTTTTCTAATTGTAACTATAAGGATTATCATACTAGTGAATATTAAATTATTAAAGTATCAATTTTTTGAAATTACTAATTTTATGCTTCATATTAATTTTTCTAAAGAGCTTGCTCATAAGTTCACAAACTCAAATACTTTTAAATTCAAATTTAGTTAATTTAATAAATGAGTTTGACTAATTTTTATCAAATTGATCCGAATAATTTATGAACGATTTGGTTTATTAATAATCCTAAAAATACTAAAATAGATATTAATATTAACAATCTAGTCAATTCATTTGATTTTGGATTGTTCAATTCTTCGATAAAAATATTTTAGTTATAAACTTTTTTTTCATCTCAGTCCAATCAGACCAACATATTAGATTCGAGTTTTGCTTAAGAAGTTTCTATGAGATACGAGCTATATTTATTAATATTTCGGTAATATTAAATTATGATGGGAAGATACGGATCCTTACAGTATAAAGGCAATCTTTTTAAGTTGCATGCAACTAATGACTAATTAAAAAAGAGAGAAACTTTTTCTGTGCAGTCAAAAAAGAACATTTTTCAGTGGGACTGTCAAAAGGAGAATATTTGACCAATATTCAATATTTATTTATGTGAAAAATAATTCTAGAAATCGTTAGATAAAAAATAATGCTTGCAAAAATCTTGCCCACCTTTTTTATGCTCATTGATTTGACACAGATTATTTAATGATTTTGCACATATAATGAAGCAAATATTACCAAGAATGCAAGATTTCCTGTGAGCATATTTGACAATTTAAATACATGTATTATTTATTAAAAAAATCTTTTTTTTAATAATGTAATAGGGCAAGCGTGTTACCTATGATCAAAAGATTATGAATTCAATATATATATATAATTATTTAATGATATGTTATTGATAGGAATTAAGTTTTATTTCCCTCCTTAATTTGATGTTTTGATATGTCAAAACTCACTCTAGCACTAAGTCTATAAAGTTCAAAAATGTAATCTGTGTATAAGATTAATTTTGTTGTAATAGATCATAGATGTTGAAGACCAAGCAAAAGACTTGCTTGAGATGATAAGAAGTGTTCGTGCGAGAAACTTGGTTTCACTAAGTATGGCCAAGGCCTATACTGAGTTTGAGTACTCAGTATAGTCATTACCATACTTACTTATGAGAAGTCAGTATGCGGGTTGCCTATACTGACAATGGAAAGTCAGTATGGAGGCCTTTGCTTTTTAAGCACGCGGAACACGAAGAGAACCAAGCTCACTCAGACTTCAAGGCAATTGATTGCTAAGTAAAAGTCAGTATGAGGATGTCTATACTTGGATTCCTCACATTGAAACTTAGTCTGACACGAAGTTGGTGAGAAGTACACTGCCATAGCAGAAAGCAGGTAGCAGAGCAGACCTAATGTATGGACTTTGATTGGACGACATTCTCCATGTCTCTAACGATTGGATTAATGTGTCTAACTAACATATTTCAAATCAACCGAGGAATCTCCTATAAATACCCCGATATTTCGAATGAAGATGGCATCTGAATCCTCTAAAAAGCTAAGCTGTTACTCGGTCATTCTTTCTACTCAAGCTTTTTGTTTACTCTGTGACTCTACTCACGAGTGAGTTTCCAACTCAAGTTAAACATCCGTGCTAAGTGGTTAAAAGCAAGAGGCTAAGAATTAAAACTTAAGCTACTGCTTGGTGAATATATCCTTCAAAGATATATTCACAACAGTCAATTCCTATTCTGGGATACTGACTATCACAGGAGTCTATCCATCCATTCTAAGTTCTGGGAAGAACAACAAACATCCAACCACCAAGAAGAAGGTTGCAGGGTACGTCCTCACTTCGGCCTAAAGATTAAGTAAGCTTGTAAGGAGCTTCCAGACGAGTGATGATAGCAGACTGAACGACAAAGTGTCAACGGGCTATCCATAGATCGCAGGAAGACTTGTATTCTCATACTTGGTGGATTTCCCCATTAAGTTCGGAAGAGTGGATGTAAGATCTTTGTATTCGAACCACTATAATATCATGAGTCTTTACTTGCTTTCCTTTAGTGTCTGCATACTTAGTTTCTTCAAAACTTACCTTAAAACCTTTAATACTTGTCCAAGTATTGAAGTGTATGTTTGCAAAATTTACTTAAGAACTATCGGAGCTAAACTTGATCTTTCAGAAACCCTTAACTGAGTTTCAGTCAGTTTAGGAGAACAAGTGAACTTTAAACTTACTTTCGTTGCATATTAAACTCTCTGATTTTAGGACCAACAAGTGGTATCACGCGCCAAGGTTCTTACAGACCAAGGTTGTGTTGAGTCACTTAGGACCAGATCTATTTTCCATGCACTTTTGTTTGTTTTCGTATTCAAGCTCAGATATATAGGATGACACATATAACAAAGCTTCCCAAATACACTGCAAAGAACTTCAAAATATGGAAAAAGAGATCTCTGATCATGTTGAAGAACGTTCATCCTGAGATGGTAGAAGTCCTATGAAATGGGCCAATCAAGATCACGAAGATAAACACTCAGCTCGGAGGAGTAGCAGGCCCAGAGTTAATAGACAAGCTGTATGCTAAGTGGACCATTGATGCAAAGTTTGGTATCAGGTAGACTCAGTAGCCATGGAGCTGATCCTCCAATCCCTACCATAACCATTGGTTACAGAAGCCCTTGAATATGATAATGCTAAGGAGGTATGGGATTTTCTTGGCACTCTGTGTCAGGAAACGAATCAAATGAAGTGGAACTGGCTTCAAGTATGTGTAGACAAATACGAATCCTTCCAACTTCTTCCTGGAGTGAGCATCAAGTCCATGGAGGCTCGCTTTAATGTAAGGTTTTCCCGTGAACCGAATCACCAAAACCAATTTGAACCGGATCGATTTATGGGTATTGTGCAAAATTAAATTTACAATAAACCCTAGCATGCTCCTATGAATTTAATATTCAAATTTGTGGATTGAGAGATTATCGTAATTCCGTCGAGTCTGATCCGATCTTTTGTGTTTGAATTTCCAACTTCAATTCAACCACGTAATTCGATTTTATCTGCGGAAGTAGAAATTAGCAATATAAATTCTAGATAAATTCGAAAATAAAGAAAGAAAAGAAATAGGATTTCTGTTCTCCAGATCAGGTCTCAGATCTGTATCACAATGCTGTTCAGATCTACTACTGGTGAGGACTCCGTAGATCTGTGGTTTGAGAAGGACCAAAATCGAAATTCTCCTCCTTTCTGATACAAGATCGGTGCCCCTCTCTCTCTCTCTCCTAGGGTTTCTGTTTTTCAACTGTGATACAACTTATGAGAGAGAGTTGTCTATTTATAGACCTAGGGTTGTAAACCCTAATGGGCTCCTGGGCTCAATTCAGCATATTTATTTAGGCCAGACCTGGGACCTAATGCAAATAATAAAGTGGGCCTATAAATTAATTAATTCCCATGTCCGCAACCCATGACAAAATTAATTAATTAATATTAATTCTTTTTCACCACAGAATTAATACTGACCTACCCCTTTATTACCACGTTATGAGAACGGGCTGCATTAATTGAGAATCCCCATATTTAAGGTTATCGGACATCCATTAATTAATCGGAGCCTCTGACAAGCTCTAACCACAATTAATTAATATCTTATTATTCCTGAATAGTACCACTCAATCCCTATCACTCGTGCCTGAACTTAATCAGCCTGCAGGACTTTGACACGATGAATGTTATTGAGCTCCTCAAGGAATGTCCCCATCCTATTACTCGGATATGGTTACCTAAACCCAGTCTCAGGCGATACTACACGAATTACTGTTACCCAAGATGCAGATATACGAGCACGTTACTTAGGCTCTCCACCATGGCAAGTCAAAGCAACAGTCAACCCGTGCAAACCCCTGAACCTTCGTTAGGGTTTGGACTCAATCAATATGACGAGATCTTGTATTTGCTGATGTCAGACAGACGAATACATCTCACTGCGGTCCATAAATACGCCACCTCTGCGTACCAGCATGTCAAGTTACCAAGACAGATTACTTATTCAGACAATGCCGCAGCCATCCGGACAGACGTATCCTCATACGCTGTCTCGGCTGTGATCAGGTTTATGTCTCACTAGGTCAAGTGATCATACTGTCTTCTGTGATCTACAACACGCTGTATGATCGTCCCTATCGGTGAGACAAGAGGATACCATTGTTCATACATGTAAGATTGTTAACGGATAAGAGAAATAAACCGTCGTATACTCATTATAATAAATGCTTTCAGTATACAAAACCCATCAATCTCCCACTTATACTCAAAGCATTAACTAAGCTATTACAGAGTATACAGTCCGTCTATTTAGTCTGCTGTCTCTTTAACCACTGTCAGTGGTTGGCATCCACCTCAGACCCAGGTCACGAATATGTCTTTCGTAAACTTTCTGCGGCAAGCTCTTTGTAAATGGATCTGCAAGATTGTAAGCAGTGTCAATCTTCTTAATTTGCACATCGCCCTCGATACGATTTCTCGTATGATATGATACTTTCTCTATATGTGTTTGCTTGCCCTGTAAGACTGCGGTTCCTTTGAGTTCGCCACTGCACCAGAGTTATCACAATAAATTGTGATACTCCTCGGAAAACTCGGGATCACGCCCAACTCTAAAAGGTAGTTCCTGAGCCATACCCCCTCTTTCGAGTCGTCGGAGGCAGCGACATATTTTGCCTCCATGGTGGAGTCAGCAATGCATTTCTGCTTTGAGCTCCTCCAAGAAACAGCTCTACCTCCCAGGGTAAACACATATCCTGAGGTTGATTTCTTCTCATCCTGGTCCCCTTGGAAATCCGAGTCTGTATAACCCACACGGCACAAATCCTCACTTTGATAAACTAGGCAGTAATTCCTAGTTCCTTTCAAATACTTGAGGATGTGCTTTACAGCAGTCCAGTGCGCCTGTCCAGGGTTAGACTGATATCTTGCTACCATGCCAACGGTATAACAGATATCTGGCCTGGTACACAGCATCGCATACATGAGGCTACCCACCGCCGAAGCGTACGGTACAAGACTCATCTCATCTTTCTCCCGCTATGTCTGAGGACACTGCCCACTAGAAAGATGAACGCCATGTCTGAAAGGTAGCAAGCCTTTCTTGGCGAGTTGCATGCTGAACCGGGCTATCACAGTATCCACATAGGATGCCTGGGATAAGCTCAACATTCTTCTCTTACGATCTCGTAAGACCTTAATCCCAAGAATGTAGCCAGCTTCTCCCAGATCCTTCATTTGGAACTGTTCGGATAACCAAGCCTTGATTTCCGACATCACTCCCTCGTTGTTTCCAAATAGGAGTATGTCATCAACGTTAAGTGCAAGGAAGACCACGCTCCCACTGACACAAAGTCGGTAAACACAACTTTCATTTTCTAACTATGCAAATCCATAAGATTTAATCACATCGTTGAAACGTAAGTTCCACGACCTTGTAGCTTGCTTAAGTCCATACAAGGTATTCCTAAACTTCTAGACAAGATGTTCTTCGCCCTTGCTTATGTAACCCTCGGGTTGCTGCATATAGATGTCCCTACATTCTTCAAGGTAACCGTTTGGAAAAGCGGTTTTGACATTCATCTGCCAGATCTCGAGGTCCATATGCGCAGCTATGGCAAGGAGTATCCGGATGGATTTGAGCATGGCTACGGGTGAAAAGGTTTCGTCATAGTCAATGCCCTCTTTCTGACTATAACCTTTTGCAACCAGCCTGGCTTTAAAAGTCGTGATCTTTCCATCCGCCCCTTTCTTTCTCTTGCATACCCATTTGCACCCTATGGCCCTAAAGCCATCCGGCAAATCAGTTTTCTGGTATACATCCATAGCAGTTATGGATTCAATTTTAGAATCCATGGCGACACGCCATTTGGCAACATCCTTGTCATGCACTGCCTCTTCGTAAGTCAGTGGGTCAGAGTCCTCATGTCCGTCTTCCGGGCTCAAGTTCGAAGACTCACCCACGAACATGTACCTTTCCGGCTGGAAAATAACTCTCCCACTACGACGAGGCGTCGGTGCCGTGTCAGTAGTAGGTGCAGTAACTTGTGGTCCTGCACCTTGCACTGAAGAACGTGTTTGTGGTGCTGTACCTCTCACAGGTGCACCCACATCTACATGTTCCCCTTCCCTTGGAATTGCATTCTCGTTCTCAATTTCTTGAAGAACAATATCACTCTTTGACTTGTGATTACTCACATAGTCGTCCTCCAAGAATCCAATGTTGGTGCTAACAACGACTCTCTGACTCTCAGGACAGTAAAAGTAACCACCTTTCGTTTGCTTAGGATACCCTATGAACAACATTATTTTTGACCTGCTTTCTATTTATCAGGTTCCTTCGACAGTACGTGTGCCGGACAGCCCCATACTCTAAACTTGCACAAACTAGGTTTGCGATCAAGGAAGAGCTCAGAAGGCGTCTTAGGAACTGATTTAGAAGGCACCACATTAAGCACGTAAGCTGCTGTCTCCAATGCGTAGCCCCAAAACGAAATTGGTAAGTTTGCATAACTCATCATTGATCTTACCATCTCTAGAAGAGTCCTATTTCTTCTTTCAGCTACACCGTTTTGCTGGGGAGTACCCGGTGCAGTCCACTGGGATGTAATCCTATTTTCTGACAAATACTGCAAGAACTCATTACCGAGGTATTTGCCACTGCGGTCAGATCGCAGTGACTTGATAGTTTTCCCGACCTTCTTTTCTACCTCAACCTTGAACTCTTTGAATTTCTCAAAGCATTCAAACTTGTAGCGAAGCAGGTAAACGTATCCGTACCTTGAGTAATCGTCAATGAAAGTGATGAAGTACTCGTACCCTCCACGAGCCTGTGTGGACATCGGTCCACATAAGTCAGAATGGATCAATTCCAACACTTCCTCTGCTTGAGATTGACTAGCTTTGAAAGGCCTAGTTGACATCTTGCCCTTGATGCAGGATTCGCAGACTTGATAAGGTACAACCCGGACTAAGTCCAATGTACCGTCATCTGCAAGTCTTTGTATCCGCTTCAAGCTGATGTGACCCAGTCTCAAGTTCCAGAGATATGTAAGATCCTCATCAGAAGAAGTAAGTTTTCTCTTTCTAGGATTATCAATTACGGATGAATTTCATGCAATACTTAAGGACATATTTGATAGAAGTAACATAGAGATTGTAAATCAACATCGCATAACGGATAACATTGTTATTACCAATGATAAAATCATAAATAACAAATATCCATAAAAGTAGATAAAATTTGTCATGCCGATAAACCACGACCCACAAATAAACTCTCAAATGTACTTAATTCATCAAAACATAAAGAAAAGAAAACTCCATGAAGCTCCGTCAAAGAACATTGCCTTCATCCAGTTTTGTATCTTCTTGCCATCACTCACCAGCCTTGTCGGCACGGTCCCCTGCAGAGTACAACAACATGATCAACAAGTCAGTGCTTACAGCTCTAGAAGAGCAACAACGGACTCTAATCATGCTTACAGTTATACATGCAAATGGCATACCTTGTCTAGCTTTGTTGGCTTGATAATCTTTCCTCCAATGTCCTTTCTTACCACATTTGAAGCACCTGTCCCTTTCAGTCGCCACTTTAGGCTTTTTCGCAGCCCCACCATCATTCACAGGTGTCTTCTTGGCCCACTTCTTAATCCCCTTTTTCCGCTTCATACTTTTCGGTACAGCAGAGAGATTACCAGAAGTAGCCAAGGCAACCTTCTGAGGGTTCATGACTGATTCTGCTGCCATCAAGTCATTGAGCAACTCGTTAAGAGTATACTCTTTCTTGTTCATGACAACATTCAGCCTAAAACTCTCAAAGGACTTGGGTAGAGAGTTCAGTATGATATCGACCTTAGCCTCAGCGTCGATACCTCCACCATGCACAGTTAGTTCATCCATGAGGTGAGTCATGGTAACTACGTGCTCTCTCACTGAGGTGCCATCAGTCATTTTCTTACTCACGATTTCTCTCATGAGATTGAACCTGACGGCTCTATCAGTTTCCCCATAGGTTGCCTCCAGACTCGTCATGATGTCATAGGCATCCTTATGGTGCTGATGTTGCTGCTGTAAGACTTTCGACATAGTGGTCATCATGTAGCACTTGACTACATTGTTCGATTTCTCCCACTTGTTATAAAAGTCTATATCCATTTGACTGGATTCAGCAGTTGGCACTTCGGGACGAAGTACTTGCAGAACGAACATATGTTCTTCTGCAATCAGGAGGTACTCGAGATTGCGCTTCCATTCCAGGAAGTTCGGACCAGTTAGAGTGTTTTGTGCGAGAATATTGATGACATTAGACATAGACATATCTGAAACAATAAAGTATCTTAAATAAGAACATACATGTAGAACTTCGAAAACAAATGCATTGAAAACCTTTTAATAAATCAAATACAAATGTTTTCCACTAATTGCCCAAGAGTTCCCACCGCAAGCTACACTCATAGACGTTTACAATGTCACCCTAAACCAGAACTGCATGTTTTAAGCCCCAATCCATTTAATTTCACTACCATGTCAGGATGCTTTTGACACTAGAAATTAATAATTAGTGAAAACCTTAGACCAAGCCATCTCTCAAGAACAGGGATGCAATTCTTGCATTATATTCTAAGATGCTTCTAAGCAATTAACCACAAATTTAACTCCGGCCAAAAGAGACAGTTTAGCATGGCATGTAACCATACCGCACAGCCCTTAAAGCTTTTGTTATCTATAATTTAAATCAATCCTAGAATACTTGTGAAAGAGATCTACGCAAGCTACACTCGTAGACGTTTACACAAAGCCCTCCCACTATTCACATGATTTAAATTATTTGTCTAGAAATCTCAACAACCGTACCCATGCACCTCTAGGAACTAGCAAGCTACACTCGTAGACGTTTACTAGAATGAGAGATACACTTACAGCCTAGGACCGCTTTGTGGAGGTCTATTGATTTTAATTAAAAAATCTGCATAGTATTTTTCTTTTAAAAGGTTTCTTTATGCGCACACATAATTTCTTTGTCATTATATTTCCCAAATTTTTGCATGTAATAATATAAGCCCAAAAATTCCCAGAATATAATCCAACAAGAAATTAATCACATAAGCATGCTTGGAAAGCTGTAAATAATAAAAGCAATAAATCATGCTTTTCCTATTATCTACACATGCTTAATTGCGCACATAAATAAACCACATATCATACGAGGACAATTAAGACAAAAAAAATTCCTCGTGGCCCCACAAAAATAGAAAAATAAATTCTATTATTACAATTTGAATTTGAATCTAATTTGGATAATTCCAAATCTTTTCGAATCTTCAAGGGCCTCCAAATCTTGATTCACCAAATCTTTTAGGATTTAGGCCTTTGTGATCTAATTATTTGCCCTAACCCTAATGCAAACCCTAGGGTTTACACAGGATTGCACAAACCACCAAAACACGAGCCATCGCAACAGGACAGCATCAGCCGACGATGACCACCGCCGCCGCCCTGCGCGCTCGAGCGCGCGCGCGCAGGCCGCGCGCCTGCTGCGCCGCCGCCGTCGTCCTCCGCCGGCCCTGCATCGGCTCCATTTTCGTTCTTTGTCCTCGACCCGTCCAATTAAAAATTTTGAAAAATAAAATTACAGAATAATCTATTCTATTACAAATTTTCAAATCTACAGTAATCACGAATTTTCTCGTGATTTTACAAAATTAATTCAGCCCTACACAGATAAACCATCGCGGGCTGAATTACACGGGTTGCCACGAGGAACAAAAAACCAACATCCACATAACAGTAAATCCATACATGCATACTGAATTCAATTATGCACAAAAGAGCCATAAATAAAAAAACCTGGCTCTGATACCAATTCTAGGTTTTTCCCGTGAACCGAATCACCAAAACCAATTTGAACCGGATCGATTTATGGGTATTGTGCACAATTAAATTTACAATAAACCCTAGCATGCTCCTATGAATTTAATATTCAGATTTGTGAATTAAGAGATTACCGTAATTCCGTCGAGTCTAATCCGATCTTTTGCGTTTGAATTTCCAACTTCAATTCAACCACGCAATTCGATTTTATCTGCGGAAGTAGAATTTAGCAATCTAATTTCTAGACAAATTCGAAAATAAAGAAAGAAAAGAAATAGGATTTCTGTTCTCCAGATCAGGTCTTCAGATCTGTATCACAATGCTGTTCAGATCTACTACTGGTGAGGACTCCGTAGATCTGTAGTTTGAGCAGGACCAGAATCGAAATTCTCCTCCTTTCTGATACAGGATCGGCGCCCCTCTCTCTCTCTCCTAGAATTTCTATTTTTCAACTGTGATACAACTTATGAGAGAGAGCTGTCTATTTAGAGACCTAGGGTTGTAAACCCTAATGGGCTCTTGGGCTCAATTCAGCCTATTTATTTGGGCCAGACCTGGGACCTAATGCAAATAATAAAGTGGGCCTATAAATTAATTAATTCCCATGTCCACAACCTAGGACATAATTAATTAATTAATATTAGTTCTTTTTCACCACAGAATTAATACTGACCTACCCCTTTATTACAACGTTATGAGAACGGGCTGCATTAATTGAGAATCCCCATATTTAAGGTTACCGGACATCCATTAATTAATCGGAGCCTCTGACAAGCTCTAACTACAATTAATTAATATCTTATTATTCCTGAGTAGTACCACCCAATCCTTATCACTCGTTCCTGAACTTAATTAGCCTGCAGAACTTTGACACGATGAATGTTATTGAGCTCCTCAGGGAATGTCCCCATCCTATTACTCGGATATGGTTACCTAAACCCAGTCTCAGGCGGTACTACACGAATTGCTGTTACCCAAGATGCGGATATACGAGCACGTTACTTAGGCTCTCCACCATGGCAAGTCAAAGCAACAGTCAACCCGTGAAAACCCCTGAACCTACGTTAGGGTTTGGACTCAATCAATATGACGAGATCTTGTATTCGCTGATGTCAGACAGACAAATACATCTCACTGCGGTCCATCAATACGCCACCTCTGCGTACCAGCATATCATGTAACCAAGACAGATTACTTATTCCGATAATGCCGCAGCCATCCAGACAGATGTATCCTCATACGTTGTCTCGGCTGTGATCAGGTTTATGTCTCACCAGGTCAAGTGATTATACTGTCTTCTGCGATCTACAACACGCCGTATGATCGTCCCTATCGGTGAGACAAGAGGATACCATTGTTCATACATGTAAGATTGTTAACAAATAGGAGAAATAAACCATCGTATACTCATTATAATAAATGCTTTCAGTGTACAAAACCCATCATTTAATGCCATCATATGTGAGCTAAGAATTCTTGGAAGAGAATACACCGTTGCAGATCTAAACGCAAAGATCTTTTCTAAGATGCCTAAAAAAGACTGATTCGTGAAAGTCACCAGCCTTAAAGAAAAGGATCTATCCAAGTTGACAACCAAAGACATGTTTTACCTGCTTTAAGCCCACGAGTGGGATATTCAGATGGCAAACAGGATTGAAGCCACGCGGAGTGCCAAGACTCTACCCGAAGAAGATGCTGCCTTCTTCGTGAAGAGAGATTTTAAAAGAAGGCCTCAAAAGCCTAATCAAGTTGAAAGGGCAGCCGTCAAAGCTCTGGAACCAAGTCTGCACTAGCACCAACACCTTCCTATTAGAAAAAAGGAGAAAGAGAGCTTAGTAGCTGAGCTTGAGGAGCAGAGGAAGAAGCTAACTAAGCTTCTAGAGAAAGCTAAGGCCAAAACTGAAAGTTCATGAGAAGGTGAACAGAAGTTCAGCAAAAGACCTCCGAAGGCATGTTTTGAATGCAACTCCCCAAAACATCTCAAGTACGAGTGCCCGATGGTATCCAAGGAGGAGAGAGAGCAGCTAAAGAGGATATTTGAAAAGAAGGCCTCCAGAGCAGTAGCAAAGGCCATGTTTTCCAAAACTAAAGTGCCTGAAATCTCAGACAATGATGACGGGTACTACACTTCAGATTATGAGGCCGTACAAGAAGCATTTCTAGTACTGCTGGCAAAACTTGGAGAAGTGAAGCAATTGACCCTGAGGAAGATGAAGCTGAGTCACCAAACTTGGTAACTACCTCAAACTCAGTTTCTATTTCTGTAGCATGAATAGAGGAGGACTCTGAATTTAATTACTCGCATTCAGAGGATGTCACCCTCGAAGTTTTAAGAAAAGAATTTTCAAGTTCTATAAATTGTAAAATGTTTTAGCTGGTGAGAATGCCTCACCGAAACTTTAAGTTTCAAAACTAACTGAGGAGATCCACGGATTGAGGTCACTAAGTGATGAGCTAGCCAAACTTAAAGACGAGCATTCCTCCATTCTTAAAAATTTTAAAAATCTTTCTGAGGAGTGTGAGTCTTTGAAAAACAAAATTTCTCAATATCACAAACTGATTTGCTCTCTATATTCAAGTTCCAGCAACTTTGTTGAGGCCTTGAACTATCAAAGAGACCCCTCAGACAAATCAAGCTTAAGGTTTTTAAAATGATGATCATTAGGACTTCTAGCATCAAATTCTCAAACAAGAAGTCCTAATGATCATCATTTTAAAAATGATTCTAGTTTAGAAGTAAAGTTGTTGGGAAAAGGGATTGTCAATTGTGGCAAAATCCCCACATCAGCCAATCAGGGCAAGGGACATAAGCAAGTTCCAAAACTGAGTTCTGCCCCCAAGCTTAAATACATTTTGGTTTCAAAACCAAAAAATCTAAGATGAATCCCATGATACTCAAGAAGTGGGTGAAGTAGACAGTTACTTATGCAAGGAGACCTACTTCAACAACTAAAGTTGACCTTCGCAAGAAGTTAGTACCATTTCCGGATTCTAGAAATCTAAGGTTCCCTACTCATACTTCTTATGAGAAGAGAACTTATCCGTATAGGAGGGACAACTATACGAGGTCTGAGCGCAATCATTTTCCATTTCAAGGGTTAGGAAGACTGCACACCCCGAACTTGGTTACCGAGAACCCAACTGAAACATAATTTCAAGAAATTTAGTTTACAAGAAGTCAGTTCCAGGAAATTGGTTCCAAGAAACTCAGTTTCTGTTAAAGTTTCAAACACACCCTATTCCTTCACATACTCTTTAAAATAGCATACATTATTGCAGAATGAAGCGAAAGGTTGAGAAGGTTGCGACACCTAAGCTTAAGGTAAAACAAGTATGGATTCAAAAAGGATGGATCCATAAGACTAACCAAGTAGGACCTGCAGAAGCTCGGGTACCTAAAGTCTAACCTTTTCTGTTTTGCAGGTACAGGGTCGCCAAAGTCAGCTCAAGAAGAAGAAAGGAGCGTGGATTCTGGATAGTGGGTGTTCTACCCACATGACCAGTGAAAAGGAACTCCTCTCAAACTTGGAAATGGCGAGAGGACCCCAGTTATCTTTGGAGATAATTGAAAGGGGAGTGTCATAGGCAAAGGATACCTGAAGTGCAATGGGATCATCATCAACAATGTTTCCTTAGTCTCCAACCTCAGTTACAACCTGCTGCGTATCAATAAGCTTATCCAATCTATATATGAGGTGACATTTGCTGAAGATAACCGTTTGATCAAAGACAAAGACTCCAAAGAGACTGTGCTTACAAGAAAGAAGAAAGGGAGTGTCTATATTGTGGATTGGGAGAGTGGACTGCCTGACATGTGCCTTGTCGCAACAAGCTCATCCCAAGAAGGAGTAAAATGGCTATGGCATAAGAGGCTTAGCCATCTGCATTTCAAATTTATCTGACACCTTGCCAAGCAAGCTTGTGGAAGGTTTCCCTCAAACTGGTTTCAAGAAGGAAGAAGGAGTCTGCAAAACATGAAAAATGGGGAAGCAAACTAAAGTTTCATTCAAGAATCGTCCCATCACCGCAAGCACATATAAAATCTTGGAACTACTGCACATTGACCTATTTGGACCGATCTAACCACCAACCATCGAATGAAATAGATTCACACTTATTGTAGTCGATGAATACTCAAGGTATACATGGGTGAGGATGATGAAGACCAAAGATGAAGTAAAGCTCCAGCCACCAGAGCTCATCCTTCAAGTACATAACAACAAAGGAGTCTCAGTGAAGAGGATTTAATCAGACAATGGAACTGAATACTGTAATGGCCCTCTTATAGATTTTGTGTAGATACTGACATTGCACACGAGAAGTCAGCTCCAAGGACTCCACAACAAAATGGTATTGCCGAGCAAAGGAACAGAACTCTCAAAGAGGCAGTGAGGACCATGGTTGCAGAAGCAAGCTTAAAGGAAGGCTATTGGGGTGCAACATTGATGACTGCGTGCTATACTCAAAACAGAAGTGCTATCAACAGTCATCATCACAAAACCCCATACGAGGTCTACAATGGTCGTAAGCCTTCTATAGCTCATCTACGTGCTTTTGGTTCTCCATGTTACATCTATAATAGCTGGAAGTCTAAGTTAAATACTTTTAGTCCCAAAGCGGATGAATGCGTGTTCCTTGGTTATGGACACCCTTCATAAAAGGGATATAGAGTACTTAACAAGACCACCAAACTTTTGAAAGCAAC
Source organism: Plectranthus barbatus (assembly GCA_026898455.1). Lineage (NCBI taxonomy): Eukaryota > Viridiplantae > Streptophyta > Magnoliopsida > Lamiales > Lamiaceae > Plectranthus > Plectranthus barbatus. Next base: position 568,163 of record JAPKLW010000029.1, on the reverse strand, counting down.
ATTCTCTATTTTTTTTATGAGTCTATTTTAGTGCACAGGACCTTGAAGAACTTGAAGCTTGGCGATCACGAGATCAAGTGAGTTCTAAAAAGGAAATATCTAATACAGTTTGTTGGTCCCAGATCAGAGTACGTGTAATGTGCAGCGAAAGTATTCAAACAGTTAAATACACTCTAAATATGAGCAGTTCAGTTTATAATTAATGCAATTTATTTGCTTAGCAGCTTTGAAAACACAGTTTACGTTAGCCAGCAGATTAGATTAACAATTTTGCATGTACTAGCAGTCAACAATTTATACGCTTCAACACTTATATTATAAGTGTTGAAGCTTTCAAGATATAGTTGAAAACTATAAAGTGCGTGAGGTAAATAAAACTATAAACGACATAAGATATTTATAGTGGTTCGGAGCCTTAAGTCCTACGTCCACTCTTCGGATATCAGATCTAGTAATTCACCAAGTTATGAAGATACAATCCTCACGATCTATAGCCAGTTGCTGTAGAAACCTCTATCCACAGCACAATGGATCACTCACCCAGGCAGTTGTACTTCACTCTTTCTTCAGTCCGTCGAAGGCTCTGTGTCTTCTCTGTGGACCGGCTCGAAGTTGGACTGAGGACAAACCTCCATTTTCCTTCTTCGGTAGGTTGGATGGTTGTGTTCTTCCGAGAACGTTCACTGGTCGGCAGTTGCCCGTGATAACCTATTCTTTCTTTGCAAGATCAGGTTGCTATGTTCTTACTTTGAAAGTAAGAACACCAAGACAGTAGATTAAGTCAGCCGACTTAATTCTCGTGTACTCAAAGTCACACGGTGAATCTCCAAGGATTCTATAGCAATGAAAGCTTCGTGTTCAATAAATGAACCACAATATTAATGTCTTCTCGCTTGATGGTGTTTAATGCTTGAACTTTAGTTTCAGCAGAGAGACAACGAATGTGTCTGAGATTCAAATCTGCGAGGGTATTCAGATGAGAAGAGAGGCAAAGGGTTTTATGACTATGTTGTTCCTGCTATTTATAGGTGAGACACCAGAAAGTAGCCGGTAGAAACATTGGAATGGATGTCCAATCATAATCCATGCTCTTCTGAAAAGTCGCTTGTCTTTCTGCTTTTTCTGCTAAAACGTCCTGCTTTTCTGAGCAATTTGTACCTGTTATGTTAGACGTCGAACAACGTTGTACACCAGTCACAGCTGAGTATCTGTCTATCTTTGATCATTAACTTCTTTGAAGTTCTCCTGCGACTTGTTCGACATCTTGTCATGTACACATTACTTGATGTGAAACTATCTTGCTCTGAAACTGTGAGTGCCTCTCAACAGTTTCTATATGAAGACTATGTCCATAGTTTTTGTGACCTTGCTCTGCTTGTCTTCGTCTTGTAAATCGGTGAGAAGATGCAGTTGGTCTGAGTTTATAAATTTTTCTATCTAGCACTACTCAGAATTGTGCCTCTTCTACACTCCACCTACTCTAAATGATCTTCCCCCTTAATGGGATAATACTTCTCGAATAAAATCAATCAATTTAGAGCAATAAGAGAAGAAGAATTGCTATTAACACTGCAAAATGTGAATTCAGCCAGTCAAGAATTAAGGTAAGAGACAATGAGCGGTTGTCTTCAAACCTACAGTTTTTCACTTTTAAATAGATATGATCGATTACAAGTACACGAAAAGTTTCAAAACTGCAGTAATAAAAGACAATCAAAATGCAATTAAAGCAAAATAAATTCATGATCTTTGCTTACTTGTCTTGATTCTTGTCCTTCTCTCTTTCCTGATTTGAGGAATCTTCGTCTTTTGGCTTCGAGGAAGTTGCGGCAGATATGGGAAACAGACCAGCTTATGCCTTGAGGACTGCGGTTACTTCTGAGAGGTGTTTCATGTCTTCTTATCTGGCAGCCATTAGTAAATTCAGCTTCATGGTAATATCCTCATCCTGCTTTCTGCGCTCTTCTTCTTGCTTTCTGTATTCCTCATCTCGCCTACTCTGTTCCTCTTCTTTCGTACGATCAATTAAGATCAACTGCAGCTTCAACGACTCATCCCTTCTCTCTTTCCCCTGTTTGACAATATCAAGAACAAGAGCCATATACTGTTCCATTCGATGATCTATCTCTTGTCTCAGAACATTATAGGGTAGAGGATTTACAGCTACTGAAAGAGGATTTGGAGACAGAATTCCTTCAACTGTGGCTAATGCTCTAGAGTCTTCATGGAATTGACTCTGAGACGTAGCGGGAGAAGTCGCAGGTTGAGGATGGTTTCCGCTCGTTGTTATCTCTTCCTCCTTTTGTTTAGTTGTGGCTGCTGCTGCTTCATGTTTAGCCTTTTCGGCAGTGGCTTCTGCTTCCTTTTGACGTGCTTTAGCACTTGCAGCTTTTTCCTATAGTCGCTGGAGCTCAGCAGTTTCTTCCTCTTTTCGCTTAAGCTCAGCAGCTTATGTCTCTTTTCGCTTAAGCTCTGCAGCTGCTGCTTTTTTCTGCCGTTGGAGTTCAGCTGCCTTTGCCGCTTCTGCTTTTTGCTGGCATTTCAGTTCAGCCGCTTCTTGTTGACGTTTTAGCTCAGAAGCTTTTTCTTCTTTTTGTCTTTGGAGTTCAGCTGTTGTCTCTTCGTCTTGAATTTGATGTTGAGATAAACGACTCCTGAACATTTGTTAATTGATGTCCAGTTGTTGTCGATGAACATCTAGTTTTTGTTGCTTGGAGTCAAGTTCTTATCACTTGGTGTCCATGTGCTCAAGAGCTGTGTGATATTCATCTATCTTTCCTCTGATGATTTTCAAAGTTGATGTTGATGTTCTTGTCGTCTCCTGTTGAGAATCACAATGAACAGTTCCCCTTGAAACCAAGAGGGTTATGATTTCATCTTCCTCTAGCAGTACTTGTCTATGAGACGTGGTTTGCTCAGAACTGGAGGATGATGAGCATCTCTTCTCGGAGTTTGGAGCTGTGTCCGACGGTATGGAGGATTGACCTTCCCCCACAAGTGTAGCATCAAAATGAAGTTTCTTGGCAACTGTTTGGATTGGTTTATCATGGTTTGTCTTCCTTTTCTTCTGCCGTCGATGCTGTTCAGCAACTGGTTGGTTATCTTGCTGCGAGAGGTCTTCAGAGATGTTATTTGTTTGCTTTCTTTTCCTTCTATTTCGTCTTTTTGCAGGCTTTTGAGTGGAAGTACCGGTCTTCTTTGATTTCTTGAATTGTTTAGTAGTTTGAACTGTCGGAATATTTTTGAGATCCTGATCAATGCAAAAACCTGCATACAGATTATAGCATAGGACAAATAAATTTATAGACAACCCAAGGGTTGGTCGATCCCACAGAGATAGTGCAACGAAGGAGAATCATGTACTGCATATGGTTTTCTAAACTTTTGTTTGGGCAAATCAGATTTTGAGGGTTTTGGGTTTCAAAACAAATAATTTAAAGGGATGAAAATTTAAATATTAAAAAGCACAAATTCTAGGGAAATCTACCAATCTGATCAACATGCAAGAAACAAATATTCAAACCCAGAAAAGATATTTTGCTGGAAAATCTATTAATGTGGAATTAATTCCTTAGTCGGGCAATTAAATCCTAAATTATTAACTAGTGGTTATCTCCTCTCGGTCTCAAACACACCAATTAATCAATTTCAATAAAGATTAAATTTTTCCTACGATTGAATTCTTCTTGGTCTGATAGAAAATCAAAATTATTAAACCCTAACTTCCTATTACTAACCTTCACCTCTCGGTCCTTCGATTAATAACTGTAACCTACCTCAATCTTCATCTCTCGATCCTTTGATGAGAATAGACTTAAAACAAAACATAGGATTTAAACCAGTTTAAAGGGTTTGAACTATTGAATCAAAACATGCATCACAGATGGAGAAACCCTAGAATCTGTTTAGGGTTCTAGCCTAACATATTGAAAATAAACATTGCAGGGAAAATTAAAGATTGCATTAAAAAAATAAAGGTTTAACAAAAACTAAAGAGTAATTCTCAAAAACTTAAAGTGAAAACAGAATATTAAAGATAAAAATTCAACAACTGGAAAAAGAACTGAAAAAGGGACATAATTCTGAGCTATTCAAGAGTTTATATAGTAGTAGGGTTGAGGCCTTGGATGGTAGAAATTTCCTTCTTGAATTGATGGCTTCAAAAAGAATGATTTTCTTGGTTGAAACTTCCCTTTTGGGGTCTTCATTGCTTCCAAATTGATGTGTAACTTGAATCCTAAGCTATTTTTGCCCAAAATATGTGAAAAACTCCAAGGATCTCACCAAAACAGTTCGCCCCGGTCAAGATGGACCTTCCCACAGTCGAGATGGAGCTTCCCCGGTCGAGATAGCCTTCAACTCGGTCGAAACAGAGACCAATTTTGCCACTTTCGACCGTTCTGCGCAGTCTAACAATTTTGGCCATATCTTTCACTCGTGAACTCTGATTGACCCGATTCCAGTTGCATTGGAAAGCTAACTCAAAGATCTTTCAAATGACATGCTTCGTTAGCTCAGATTCCATTGGTAGAGCAAGTCATGACTGTTTCTTTGAACATCTGCTACTTTCGGTACGGGTTTCCATTAGATTTGGCCTAAAACTTGCGAAATCTTACGATGACAAGAATAACACCCTCTAATATATACTCATGCTCAATTTATTCAAGAAAACAAGCTAAAACTCATGAAATAAGAGAAAAAAAATGCGATAAAAGAGTAGAAAAACGAGCTTATCAAACCCCCCAAACTTAAACACTTGATTGTCCTCAATCAACAAATGAAAGAATCAAAAGCTCAAGCAGAAGAGTAGTGCAATGCTTCACAAGATTCATCACATTTAAACTCGAAAACCCACAAGTCATCAACACTTTTGAAAGAATCAAAAAATCTGTAAACTATGGTAGACTCACATGGGAAGTGTTTTGCTCATTCACTCAAGTGTTTAGGATAATTATGAGATCACACACAAGTCATGCAAATCAAGCTCTACCATAGGCTTGCAAATAATCTCAATCTCCACTGCAAATATGTGCACACAAGTCTAAGATCAGAAAGGACTTTATTCAAGGTTGTAATGTGGGCTTTTTAGTGAAAGGTATGGAAATATTTGGCCAAGTGACTAAAATAAATCAATCAAACCACTATCTATTGATGTCCTCCCTTCTCCTATAATATTCAGTACCAACCAAGGCTCTTTCATTTATTTTCCCTTTTTTTTTCACACATATCCTTTTATGCTCTAAACAATTTTGATTATACATTTGAGCTTATAAGGATTAAACACAACAACTATTTATTTTCTTTTTTTCTTCTTTTTTCTAGAGCCCAAACTTATCTTTTGCTTTTACCCTTCTAATAATATCTTATCCTTTCTCAAACAAATCCCAAACCACTCTCATAGACAAGAGTTGATTCCCCTATTTATTTCCAACTCATAGACAAAGAAAAAAAATATCATAGGCTCAAAAGGGGTGTCTAGGGATAACATTTAATTAGGACAATGAATGGGAAAATAGGCTAAACAAAGATGACCTAAAATCACTTCCTAAACCTGTGCACCTAGCAGCCTTGAAAAAGAAACAGAGCAAGTTCTAGAGAAACTCAAAATTGCAGACACACTCACAATCGAAATTCAGGCTCAAAAACTCACACTTAGGACAATTTTTCTTCCACAGTTTACATCAAATCATCATCTATCTATCATGCCAATGCAAGTATCAAAACATGTAATCATGCGGTATTCACATTCATGGGCATACTCGACTACAATCACAATCAACGCAAAGTAAAGTCAATCAATTCTAATCTCGCATTCTTGTTAGGGTTATCATGCTCAACTCCCACAATTCAATTTATTCAAAAATTACCCATGCAGAAATTTAAACAAAGCAAATGAGAGATAGATAATAAGTTTCAAAACCCTTAAATCTTCATCCCCCCAAACTTATTCGAAAAGCAGAGAGAATAAGTTTGGAGATCAGATCCAGAGATTGAAACTGTACCTCACTTAATGGTCTCAGACACCAACTTTTTATCCTTCTTTCTTCAACTCTGACCGGCGTGGATTTTGGTTGTTGGCACTCCATCTCGGCCGTGGCAAGCTCTGGATTGGCCGGGATGGAGCCTTCTAGTCGACCTCTTTCTCAGTTGAAGTATCCCACATCTCGGACCTCTGTCTCGACCGTCGCAGGCTTTGCCTCGGTTGAAACAGACTTTGATTCTTTTTCCAAAAGACAAATAAACAAGTAAAAGCAGCAAAATAGAAATAAATTGAAATTAATTAAATAAAACAAAACACAATGGGTTACCTCCCATTCAGTGCCTTCTTTACCGTCGTGGCTAGACTCAGTATAAGCTCACCAAGGCGGTCGAGTCCAGACTCGTCGACCCCTTGAATTAATCATGAAGACTTTTCGGTTTTGGATGACAGTGGTATACTCGGAAGGAGGCAGCTTAATTGCCGATTTCACCGCTTCATTTCCTCGTTCCCACTGGATTGCTTCTTCTTCTTCCTCCGGTGTCTCATCATCTTCTTCCTCTTCTTCAGCAGTAGTGACCCTGTTGCACTCCCTTTTCCTCTTGTTCTTGTCTATGCTCAGGGTAATCTCTCCCTTTTTGTAGTCGATCAAGACACCAGCTGTGTCGAGGAACTCTCTTCCCAGGATCATGGGTGTGTTGGCATCTTCCTTCATCTCAAGGACAATGAAATCTGCAGGGAAAATAAGGTGACCAACATGAATTAGGACATCTTCTACAATACCTTTGGGCTTGGACACAGATCGGTCCGCCATCTGGAGGGTAATTGTAGTAGCTCTCATTTCCCCAATCTCCAACTTCTTGTAGATGGACCAGGGCATCAGGTTGATGTTTGCCCCGGTGTCACACAACACATTCTGGAATTCTTTGCCTCCTATCTCGATAGGTATCGAGAAGCATCCTGGGTTAGACCTCTTGATCGGGATCTGCTTCTATAGGAGTAGGCTGCATTCCTCATGGATCTTCACAGTTTCGTTCTCCACGAACTGCTTCTTCTCGCTCATCAGCCTCCTTAGGAACTTCATGTATACCGGTATTTCCCTGAGAGCTTCAACAAGAGGAATGTTAATGTTCACTTTTTTAAGATTTTCAACAAAACGAGTGAATTTAGAATCTTCCCTTTTCTTAGCGAATCTCTGCGGGAAAGGCATGGGAGCAACTGGAGCAACTCTTCTTTCCTCCTTCTCTTTTTCTTTCTCGCCTAGACTGGGCTTCTATTTCGACCGAGATGCGGCTGTCTTGGTCGTCCTGCTTTGTTTCTACCTCGGCCGTGTCTGGCTTGTCTTGGCCGGACTGGCCTGCTCTGTCTTGGCCGTGTTAGCTTCCATCTCGGCCGGCCTGCTCCTCTTTGCCTTGAACGGGATGGACTCCATCTCGGTCGAAACAGAGAGGCCCGGCTTGTGCTGATTTCCCAAGGTGGCGGCAATCTGACTCAATTGGGTGTCCATCATCTGCAGATGCTTTTTCATCAGTTGCATGTGGTTGGCCATCCCTTTCACTTCATTATCCACCTTGCTGAATCTGTTGTCTGAGCTCTTTATAAATTTTTCCAGTGTCTCTTCCAGCACAGACTGCTTTTTCTCTACGATTTTGCCTCTTGTACCTACTTCAAAACCAGGGGGAGGGTGTTCTGCAGCAGTGGGGTTAGCATAAGAAAAACCAGGGTGAGATCGCCCATGGTTATAGTGATACCCCTGATTACCTCAAGAGTTATTGTGATAACCACCGCCTATGTAATTTACCTCCAAATTCGCAGCTTCATATGAACTGCTTGCTCCCCGGTGGATGTAGTCAGCCTCCACCGGAACAATCGCCATGCTTGGCTCAGTAGTAACAGCAGCAACCTTAGAAGTTCCTAGCTTCTCAATCTCTTCTCGGAGCTTTTTCACCTCCGCAACCACATCAAACTCGGGCTTTGTCTCTACTGCTTTGACTGGTATCTGACTCTCAGTCGGCCACTGGTGGCTGTTCAGGGCCATGTCTGCTGATAAGCTCATTATTTTACTCGCTTATCTATATTATTTTCTACTATTTTATGTAGTTTTATTGAGTTTATATATATATTCTATGCATGAGTCTATATTAGGTGGTATTATGCGCATTTTGGTGTTTTTGTAGGGTTTTAGGCCTAAGTTCACGAGAAATCCGTTCTGGAAGCAGTGACGTGTAAGAGTAGCAGTGAATAGTTCTTCCACAAGAGGAATTCGAGCTATTGGCACATGGAAATGGATGATTCTTTGAGTTAGCTCTCCAACGCAACTGGAATCGGGTCAATCGGAGTTCGGGAGAGAAAGTTATGGCCAAAACCGTGAGACCGCGCAGAAGGGGCGAGAAGCCGCGTCGACAGACGCCAATCAGCATCGATCGACGCCGACCAAGAAGCCACGTCGATCGACGTGTATCAGCCACGATCGACGCGAGGCTGTCTGCTGGAGCAGAAATTCGAGGAAAAACGGATTTATTCATATCTTTAGCCCTAGATTTGATAGGATACACATCCACCACTATAAATACCTATGTAAATTCGATTTTTCAGTACCAATCATCATAGTATTCAGTTTTTAGTGTTTGAAGACTTGGGAAACACGAAACCCTTTATTTTTTGTAAGTTCTTTACTTTTATGCAATTGAATATGTTTTATTTTGGATTTCTATCTACGATTAGTGGCTAGAAACCCTAGCGGGTTCTAGGGGTTGATATTATTATGGATGCATGTTAGGATTAATTAATTAGGTTCATGATTCCTGTGTTCATTCTATAATTCTAGATTAATTCAAGGACTGAGAGGTGACGATTAATTTAGATGTCTAGCTATTGATAGAAGGACCGAGAGGTGAATATTAATAGTGGGAATAGGAATGCATGATACAATCTACACTATCCAAACAGATGTACTAGATTGTAGGAATTGAACTGATTTGCTTATCAGATTGACTAATTTGGTGTACTTTGAGACCGAGCGGAGATAGTCACTAGTTAGTAATCTAGGTTATATTTGCCAAACAAGGAAATATAGCATTGTTGCAGTATTCCACCTGTTAAATTAATTGATTCCTACATGTCATCCATAATATGAATTCTTCCCTAGAATCTGTGTTCCTTTAAATTTGCTTTCCAAACTACTTTAATTTTCTGCATTGTTTTCTTTACTTTTATAAAACCCTGATTTTGGATCTCTCAAACAATGAATCTTAGGATCATAGCTAGTACATAGGATAATTTCCCCACACAATTCCCCTGGATCGATAACCTTAGGGTTTACAAATTTATTTGCCGCTGTTATTATAATTAATCTGTTAGAAATAGCAGTGATCATCTGCCAATAATCTCATACTCTCTGCACCACTTTTCTTCATCAGGATCCCGCCAGCAGATGCATCCACCAACTCCTTCATGTGTGGGTTCAGACCCTCATAGAAATGGCAAACCTGCATCTCGAGATCGATTCCATGTCCAGGGCAGATTCGCAGGAGCTCCTTGTACCTCTTCCAGGCTTCATGTAAGGATTCATCATACAACTGCTTGAATGTAATGATAGCAGCTTTCCTCTTCAGCAGTGATCGATGCTAAATCTGCATACAAATTATAGCATAGGACAAATAAATTTATAAGTACCCGAAGGTTGTCGAACCCACAGGAATAGTACAACGAAGGGAAATCATATACTGGATATAGTTTTCAAAGCTTTTGTTTGGGCAAATCAATTAAAAAGGGTTTTGAGTTTTTCAAAGCAAGGAAATTAAAGGGATAAAAACAAATATTAAAAAGCACAGATTCCAGGGAAATCTACCAAACTGATCAACATGCAAGAAACAAATATTCAAACCCAGAAAAGATACTTTTGGTGGAAAATCTGTTAATGTGGAATTAATTCCTTGGTCGGGCAATTAAATCCTAAATTACTAACTAGTGGTTATCTCCTCTCGGTCTCAAACACACAAAGTTAATCAATTTCATAAAAATCCAGATTAATCCTACAATTGAAATCTTCTTGGTCGGACAGATAATCAAAAGTATTAAACCCCAACTTCCTGTTACTAACCTTCACCTCTCGGTCCTTCGATTAATTAACTGAAACCTATTCCAATTTTCATCTCTCGATCCTTCAATTGAAAATAGATTTGAAATAAAACATAGGATTTAAACCAATAAAAGGGTTTGAACAATTGAATCAAAACATGTATCACAGAAGGAGAAACCCTAGAACCTGTTTAGGGTTCTAGCCTAACATATTGAAAATAAACATTGCGAGGAAAAATAAAGATTGCATTAAAAAGTAAAGGTTCAACAAAAAGTAAAGAGGAATTCTAAAGCAAAAACTAAAGTAAAACAACTCTGAAAATAATTAAAACTAAAGGGGGGCTGAAGGGTTATGAATTCTGAGCTAATTATGAGTTTATATAGAAGTAGGGTTGAGGCCTTGGATGTATATCTTCGAAAAGTATGATTGATTGCTTCCAAATTGATGTATATCTTGTTCCCCAAGTAATTCTCGCCCAAAATAGGTGAAAAACTCGCCAAATCTCGCAATCACAATCTGTCTCGGCCGAGATGGCTCTTGCCCTGGCCGAGATGAAAAATGCGGCCCGGCCGAGATGGGTTTCGTTTCGGCCGAAACAGAGACTTTTCGCCACTTCCGACCCTTCTGCGCAGTCTCACGGTTTTGGCCATAACTTTCACATTCGAACTCCGATTGATCCGATTCCAGTTGCGTTGGAAAGCTAACTCAAAGATCTTTCAAATGCCATGCGCCATTAGCTCAGATTCCAACGGTGGAAGGATTTGTGACTGTTTCTTCGAACATCTGCTGCTTTCGGTACGGGTTCTCCATTGGATTTGGCCTAAAACCTGTAAAATCTCACCATGGCAAGCATAATACCCTCTAATATATACTCATGCTCAGTTTATTCAAGAAAACATAATAAAATGCATAAAAGAAAGGAAAAACAAAGCGATAAGTGAGTAGAAAAACGAGCTTATCAAGCAGCAGGCTCGGTGTGAAGAAGTTGGTGAGGAATTCAGCTCGAAGTTTTGCCCATGTCCCAATTTGGCTTTTGTCAAGCCCAGCATACCAAGACCTTGCCTCGTCTCTAAGGGAGAATGCGAATAAACTCATCCTGATACCATCCTGGGGGACTCCATTCTGCTTCACAGTATCGCACACCTTGATGAACAGATTGAGGTGGCGATCTTCAACGGCTCTCCCCCCAAACTGGTTCTGCTGCACCATCTGTATCAACCCTATGCGCAGCTCAAAGTTGTTGGCGTTGATGCCAACCCCGAATCCAGCCTCTTCCTGCTGTGGTAAGAATCGGTCCAAGATGGACCTCGACGGTACCACTATCTGCCTGTTGTTCAGTTCTGCCAGTCTCGCGGCTTGCTCCGCCTGGGCGGCTTGGGCTGCAAGAAGTTGCGCCCTCAATTGTTGCACATCATTAACAAACTGTCTCTGTTCCTCTGGTGTCATGTTTAGAAGCGGGGCTTCTTGATTTGCTTCCATCTCAAAATTCAGCTTCTTTCCTTTCCTTTTGTTGTTTCTGCAAGCTGCTTCAATTTCTGGTATGAAGGGCTCAAGGATCTTCCCTTTGTTCCGCGTGTTCATGCACCTGCACAGAGAACGAGGAAGAAATCAGTCTGTCCCGGCCGAGATGATGTGTATCTCGACCGGGATGGAAAATTCATCTCGACCATGGTGGGACTCACCTCGACCAAAACAGACACAACAAAAACACACACACACATGAAAGAAAAGAATTGACTCCAAAAACAAATAAAAATCAACACAAGACTCAAAAATTAATAAAACTTAAGAAAATACAACCCAATCCTGAAGTTCTTCAAATAATCAAGTAATGAATCGCCATCTGACTATCCCCGGCAACAACGCCAATTTGATCGATGCAAAAACCTGCATACAGATTATAGCATAGGACAAATAAATTTATAGACAACCCAAGGGTTGGTCGATCCCATAGAGATAGTGCAACGAGGGAGAATCATGTACTGAATATGGTTTTCAAAACTTTTGTTTGGGCAAATCAGACTTTGAGGGTTTTGGGTTTCAAAACAAATAATTTAAAGGGATGAAAATTCAAATATAAAAAGCATAGATTCTAGGGAAATCTACCAATCTGATCAACATGCAAGAAACAAATATTCAAACCCAGAAAAGATATTTTAGTGGAAATCTATTAATGTGGAATTAATTCCTTAGTCGGGCAATTAAATCCTAAATTATTAACTAGTGGTTATCTCCTCTCGGTCTCAAACACACCAATTAATCAATTTCAATAAAGATTAGATTTTTCTTAAGATTGAATACTTCTTGGTCGGACAGAAAATCAAAAGTATTAAACCCTAACTTCCTATTACTAACCTTCACATCTCGGTCCTTCGATTAATAACTGTAACCTACCTCAATCTTCATCTCTCGATCATTTGATGAGAATAGACTTAAAACAAAACATAGGATTTAAACCAGTTTAAAGGGTTTGAACTATTGAATCAAAACATGCATCACAGATGGAGAAACCCTAGAATCTGTTTAGGGTTCTAGCCTAACATATTGAAAATAAACATTGCAGGGAAAATTAAAGATTGCATTAAAAAAAATAAAGGTTTAACAAAAACAAAAGAGGAATTCTCAAAAACATAAAGTGAAAATAGAAAATTAAAGATAAAAATGCAACAACTGGAAAAAGAACTGAAAAAGGGACATAATTCTGAGCTATTCAAGAGTTTATATAGTAGTAGGGTTGAGGCGTTGGATGGTAGGAATTTCCTTCTTGAATTGGTGGCTTCAAAAGAAATGATTTTCTTGGTTGAAACTTCCCTTTTGGGGTCTTCATTGCTTCCAAATTGATGTGTAACTTGAATCCTAAGCAATTCTCGCCCAAAATATGTGAAAAACTCCAAAGATCTCGCCAAAACAGTTCGCCCCGGTCGAGATGGACCTTCCCACGGTCGAGATGGAGCTTCCCCGATCGAGATAGCCTTCAACTCGGTCGAAATAGATACTAATTTTGCCACTTTCGACCCTTCTACGCAGTCACACGGTTTTGGCCATATCTTTCACTCGCGAACTCTAATTGACCCGATTCCAATTGCATTGGAAAGCTAACTCAAAGATCTTTCAAATACGATGCTCCATTAGCTCAGATTCTATCGGTGGAAGAAGTCGTGACTATTTCTTTGAACATCTGCTGCTTTCGGTACGAGTTTCCATTAGATTTGGCCTAAAACATGCGAAATCTTACCATGACAAGCATAACACCCTCTAATATATACTCATGCTCAATTTATTCAAGAAAACAAGCTAAAACTCATGAAATAAGAGAAAAACAATGCGATAAGAGAGTAGAAAAATGAGCTTATCAGATCCTAAGATGTCTCAACATCTATTTCCATGTCGTCAAACTGTCATCTGCTACATCCTTTTGAGTTACACGATAAACTGGAACTTTTGGCAGAATAAAGTTGGATGATATGAGATCTTCTCCTTCATCTTATATTCCTAGAATACTTTCAAGAAGGTTGCTAACCTTCAGACCTAAACCGACGCTCAAAGAGAACTTTCCTTTGGTTGAAATATCTCTGTTCTTCTTTGCGTTCTCCAGTAATCGACCAAAGATGTAAGTCGCCTAGTTTCCTCCAGGGCAGTCATCAAGAGCCATCATTAGAGAATACTTGGGACTACTTAGCTCTGATAAGGATCCGATCCCACAATAGATCATCCTCAGCGCTATCTTGCTGAGTATCTTATCAAATGGGTTCAGTTCGGATACCTTTGTGGCAGCTTTGAATTTTTCAGGTGCCTATGGCTTTTTCCATTTACTGATGAACTGGCAGTAAATGTGGTAATGAAGAAGATGACACGATGGGTTTACGGGATTTTAGTGATCGATTTTATCAAAAATCGTAGGCTGAGATTTGATCGCTGTAAAATTCTACAGACTAATTGCAGATATAGCGGCAAATAAATTTATAGTTAACCCTAAGATTGTTGAACCCAGAGGAATTGTGTAACGAAATTATTTTATGTACTAGTCATGTTCCTAGAATCTATTGTTTGAGTTATCAGAAATTCAGGGGTTTTGAGTTTTAAAAGTAAAGATCGCAATGCAGAAATTTAAAGAGTTTTAGTAAATAAAATTAAAGGGACACAGACTCTAGGGCGAACAATCAATCAAAACACATATCAATTAATTAACTTGCATTGGTGGGAAATCATAATATACTACAATTTCTTGGTCAGACAATTATAGCCTAGGTTACTAGTATGTGAATGTATATCCTTAGTCGGCCTCAATTACAATACTAATCAACCTTTTATAAATCCTCATATTAAATCCTACAATTATTATCTTCCCCTAGGACAGATTGTTAATTGTATTTGAAATCCTTTTCCTGTTATCAATTTTCACTTTTCAGTCCTTCAATTAATAACTTTAAACCTAGAATTAATTCTATCTTTTGATCTGATTAATTCTAAATCCTAACAATTCAAACAGGAATTCAAAACCAAGCAATTCAATGTTAATCAATTCAACATGCATCGCATATTGATATTTGTTGCCCTAGAACCCGCTAGGGTTTCTAGCCACTCATCACATATAGAAAACCAAAATAAAACATATTATTAAAGTGCATAAAAATAACTTACAAGAAAATAAAGGTTCGTACCGGAAAATAAAGGATGTTGAATGCTTCTAGAGTTGTAAAATATGATTCAGGATGATATATGATGATAATAGGTGATAAGAGATAATGATAGATGATTAAAACTCGAATTTGAGGACTATTTATAGGTGTGGGTGTGTATCCTATCAAGTCTAGGGCTAGAATCTGATTTGATTCAAATTTAACCCATTTTCGTCAGATTTTCCCACATTTCAATCAATGTGGCTGGGCGTCGATCGACGCGCGTGTTTCCACCCATCGGTCGAGGTCAAAATCCCGTTGGTCGAAGTCGATCTGCGCAGTCTCACGGTTTTGGCCATAACTTTCACTTTCGAACTCCGATTGACCCGATTCCAGTTGCGTTGGAAAGCTAACTCAAAGATCTATACAATAACATGCGCCAATAGAACGAATTCCTTGTGTGGATAAACTACTCACTGCTACTCTTGCACGTCACTGCCTTTGGAACGGTTTTCCAGTGAATTTGAGCCTTAATCCTGCAAAAATGCACCATGACAAGCGTAACACCACATATAATAGACACATGCATGAATTATATGTATAAATGAAAGAAAACTACATTAAATAGTATGAAATACTATAGACAATTGAGTAAATTTATGAACTTATTAAACTCCCCAAACTTGAACGTTTGATTGTCCTCAATCAATAGGCAAGAAAGAATCAAAAAATAAAGTATTTAGAGCGCAATGTCTCACAAAATTCATCACAGTCAAGGGTCAATAATCCACTATCTACAAGCAATTTGAAAGAGACAGAGAATCCATTAATAGCGGAAGATTCATGGAAAAATGTTTCGCTCAACTCACTCGTGTATAAGGTAAAGATGAAACCACTCAACACATGTATGAATTAATTTCTACCATAGGCTAGCAAATTTTCTACTATATCCACTGCAAAAATGTGCGCACAAGTCTAGAATGAAAAAGGACTTTATTAGGGTTGTAATGTAGGCTTTTTATGAAGGGTAGGGAAATTTCGGCCAAGTGATTTTTTCAATTGAGTATGCATCCTCAACTAATCTAAACCACCATCTAACTTCATTCACCATTCTCCTCAAATACATCAACAATACACAACTTTTCTAGCTCATATTTGAATCTCTTATGCTCTTTCATAATGATAATTCTTTTCTTTTCGAGAGAGCTTATGATATTTCTAATTATTTTGTTTGAGCTTCTTTTTCACACATCTTTCCATCGCTAATTTATATTTTCTTATCTCCAACTAACAATCAATCTACCCCATGTACCACAACTCAAGACATGAGAGAAACCAATACTTCTTCTTAATCTCATAGAAAAGGAAAGACAAATTTTGTACAGATTCAAAAGTGACTAACTAGGGAAAATTTAATGTGAAGGGACAATGTTTAGGGAATTGGGTTATCAACAATGGCCTAAGATCATTTCCTAAACTTGTGCACACTTATGCAGTCTCAACAAAGAAAGTAATCAAGTTCTAGAGAAATTGAAACACACATAAGAATCTCAAATCAAACAAATAAAGGTTTAATTCTCACACAAGGGTTTTCTATTTTCTTCCACAATCAATTTCAATTCAACTAAATCATCATGCAAGTATCAGTTTCAAATAAACCCTATCATGCGGTATTCTACATTCATAGGCATATAATCCCAATCCCAATCAATTCAACTCAACTATCAACCAATTCTAGTCTTAGTTCTCGTTCGGGTTATCTCAAAATTCAAAAAATTTCCCCACAAAAATAGAATAAAAATTTTAAAATTTATGCATGCAAAAATTGAAATACTGAATGCAAGTAAAAAGATAAAATATTCCTCCTTTGTCCACATCCCCCCAAACTTATTTCCAACTCTAGAGTGGAAAAAGTTTGAGAATCAGACAAAGGGAAGGAATATACCTGGCAGTTGATCTCAGACATCAATGTTTTATCCCTGGAGGCTTCGGAACTTGCGCGGCGTGAATATTGGGCGGCTGGCACTTTGCATCAACCGTTGCATGCTTGCTTCGGTTGACAGAAGCTTTCTTGTCGACTCCTTCCATGGGTTGAAGTATAACACATTGTCGGGCTCGGTCGATGCTAGGATGCATCAATCGAAGTTGAGCAATCATCAATTTTTTTATGCTGCAAAACAAAATTAGTGTAGACCAAATTCAAAATAAAACAAAATAAAATGGAAAAACAAAAATTAAAAAGGAAAAATATTTAAAAGGTTAGGTTACCTCGCAACAAGTGCTTTGTTTGAAGTCGTAGCTCGACGTTACCTCAGATTAGAACGAGGGTGGTCGGGTCCAGACTCGCCGACCTTTGGCATCCACCATGTACACCTTCTGATCTTTGATGATGGTGGTGAGCTCGGACTGAAGAGGCTTAGTTGATAATATCACCCTTGTCTCAAGCGTCATATGTGGATACTGTGATTGCCCGTTTCAGCATGCAAACTGCCAAGAAAGGTATGTTACCCTTCAGACATGGCATACATCTTTCCAAGGATCAGTGTCCGGTGACACAAAAAGAGAAAGATGAGATGAGAAGCTTGCCGTATGCATCGGCCGTGGGGAGCGTCATGTATGCAATGCTATGTACGAGGCAAGATATCTGCTTTACTGTAGGCATGATAGCAAGATATCAATTTAATCCTAGCTTGGCACATTGGACCGCTGTAAAGCACATACTCAAATACTTGAAAATGACTAGAGATTATTATCTCGTCTATCAGTGTAAGGAGTTGTGCCCTGTGGGTTATACAAATTCGGATTTCCAGGCAAACCGAGACGAAAAGAAGTCCACCTCTGGCTATGTGTTTACAATTGGAGGTGGGGCCATATCATGGAGGAGTGCAAAGCAGAAGTGTATTGCTGACTCCACCATGGAAGCAAAGTATGTGGCAGCTTCTGAGGCTTCGAAAGAAGTAGTATGGTTTCGAAACTTCCTTCTAGAGTTGGACGTGATTCCTAAGCTGCCCAAGACTATCACGGTACATTGTGATAATTCGGGAGCCGTGGCTAATTCAAAGGAACCATGAACTCACAGAGCAATAAAACATATTGAAAGGAAGTACCATATTATACGAGAAATCATAGCAGAGGGTGATGTGCATGTATAGAAGATTGATACAAAAGATAATCTAGCAGATCCATTCACAAAAGCTTTACCTCAGAAGGTCTACGAGATGCATGTATGTCACCTTGGGCTGAGGGCAAAGCCAACTACGTAAAATGATTGATGTAATAGCTAGATTAGTTTAGACGCGTTATACTCTGGAAAGCACCTGTATAATGCTTTGAGTATAAGTGGGAGATTGATGTTTTTATATACTGAAAGCATTATGATTGGTATATTATGTACAGGGTCGATTGGTTAATATACTGGGAATCATAAATGTTGTATGTTCATCTCCTATCTGAAATAACAAAAATATGTAGCAAACGCAATTATCATCTTATCTTGTCGATAGGGAGATTATACGGTGTGAAGTTGATCACGGAGATTGTATGGATCTTTTGACCTAGCGAGATATAAATATTTATCACAGCTGAGACAGTTCCAGGATAAATTGTCGGTGTAGGCTGCAGCATATGCAGTAATAAGCATCTTATCTTGGATGGCCTGATATGCTAGTGTGGGGCACGCTTTGATAAGGACCTAATTTGAGATCGATCCTTTTATTTGACATTAAATGAATCTAGATCTCTATGGCTTGATGAGATCCTAAACCTAAATGAAGGTATAGAAGTATATACAGATTGTGTATCACTTTGAGTTGAAGTTAAAGGCTCTAGTTGAGCATCTATATCTGTATCTTGGGTGATAGCATTATGTGTATGACTGTCTGGTACTGGAACTAGGTAACCACATCTAGTATAGGATGGTGACATTCCCTGAGCAGCTCAAAAGGTTCGTTATGCTAAAGTCTGCAGACTGATTAAGTTCAAGCCTAAGTGAAAAGGTTTGAGTGGATTGACTCAGGAATATAAGATGTTAATTAATTAAATAGCTTGTCAGAGCTTAAATTAATTAACGAATGTTTTTAACGTTTAATGTGGGGATAAACTGAGCCCATGCAACCCATACTTCAAAATGTGGTAGCAAATATGTAGGACATAATTGATTCTATGGTGGAATGAATCATTATTAATAGATTAATTATATTCTGGGTTGAATTTGGGAATTAATTAATTGATAGGCCTTATTTGCTATTTGCATTCTGGTCCCTGGTCTGGCCCATGAAAACTTAGGCCCAATAGAAGTCTAGTATTTTCCTATAAATAGACTTCAGTTTCTCATATCACAACACACCACAAGATCATATGTTGCGGCACAACAAACCAGTATTTTTGGGAGCTGTGGTGATCGACTAGATCTTAGAAATGAGGAGGAAATTTTGCTTCTCAACCGGGAAAGGAATCCGAAGGGAATCTTCACCAGATATTCGGATTAGAGTTGGGATACATATCAGAAGATCAGATCAGGAAGATCGTCTTCTTTCTTCTCTCCCTCTTGTTTTTTCAAAACTAATCTTTTAATTTTCAAGATTTAATTCCTTTAATCTGTTAGGAATATATCTTTGTGCGCAGGAAAAGAGATCAAGATCAAATCTTTGCGCACTCGTTCTTCAGGTTTCTACAATCCAGGTATTCTGCATAAACCCCCTTATGCATAATCAATAGGAGCATGCGAGGATAATCATTGGCATAACAGTTAATTTTGATATTCCAATTAACAATCTCGGCTAACGGACTTTGTGATTCAGTTCACGAATCCCTTCAAATATATCAGAACTTGTGCGCAGGGTTTAAGCTTTTCAATCTTTCTCGCACAATAGATTTAATCTTGCACGAGGAAGATTTAAATCTCTGATTTTATTAAATATTAGAATCGACTATTGAGAGAGAAAAGTAGACAAAAGATCATCCAAATTTGCATCATTCACTCTTATCCAAATATTTTGTGAAGATTCCATTCGGATATTGCACCACTAGAGAATCAGAGTTTCTTTCACTACTCTTAATAATATCTCTTACTTCAGATCTCAATCAATCTAGTTTGCCGAACTGCAACTTATGATTATGATCACTTAAGGGCTATTTATAAGACAAATCTGAACTATATTGGGTTTTGAGCTTTTCATTGGCCAGACTATGGACCACTATGAAAATAACAAATTTAAGGTTACATACATTCATTAATAAATTTAATCTCTGACAAGCTAATAAAGCAATTAATATCTTTTTTCCTAAGTTATATCACTCAACCTTTTTATTTATGCTTGAACTTAATCAGTCTATATGACTTCAGCATAATGAACCTTCTGAGTTACATAGGAAATGTCATCATATAATACAGGATATGGTTACCTAATTACAGATCTAGAAGCAAGTTATACATATGTTGCTATCACCTAAAATGCAAATATACAAGTATATGTAAGACTCTCTATCATAGCATCTCAAAGTGACACACAAACTTGAGTATTCTTCTGGAACTTTCATTAGGCTTTAGATTCAACGAAGCCATCGAGATCAAGATTCTTTTACTATCACGTAAAAGAATTGATTTTAGTGAGGTTTTATCAATACGTTCCTAATATCCCAGCACATCTAGTAACCAAGACAAGCTACTATATACTGAGGGTGCTGCAACCTAAACCAACTATTTATCTTGGGACTATCTCAGTTGTGATAACTGTTTATATCTTGCAAGGTTAAGCGATCCGCACAATCTTCTATGATCTACAACACACTATATGATCTCCCCATTTATGAGATAAAAGGATAAATTTGTTCGTTATACATGTTTGTTAATTCCAACAAGAGATATAATATTGTACACAACAATAATAATTACCATTATATTAAAAAAATTGTTTATAATATATCAATCATAATGCTTTCAGTATACAGATCCATCAATCTCCCACTTATACTCATAGCATTATAAGAGTGTTTTCCCTAGTATACATAAAGTCTTAACTAATCTAGCTATTACATAGAGCATCACATGGTTGGCTTCAACTTCAACTCTAGGTTACGAACATGCACCTCGTAAAGCTTCCGTGGTAGGGTCTTTGTGAATGGATCTGCTAGATTATCCTTCATGTTTATCTTCTCTATTACCATATCACATCTTGCTACAATTTCTTGTATGATATGATACTTTCTCTCTATGTGTTTGGTTGTCTTGCAAGTTTGTGGGTCCTTCGAGTTAGCAAATGCACCAGAATTATCACAATATACTGTGATAGTCATAGGGAAACCGAGGATCACATCCAACTCCAGAAGAAAGTTACGGATCCGTACTGCTTCTTTTGAGTCTTTTGAAGCTGCTACATATTCAGCTTCCATAGTGGAGTCCACAATGCATTTCTATTTTTCACTCCTCCATGATTGGATCAACCTCCTAAGGTAAACACATAACCATAGGTAGAAATCCGAATCTATATAACCACATAGCACAAATTTTCACACTGATGGATGAGGTAATAGTCTCTAGTCCATTTCACGTACTTGAGAATGTGCTTTATTGCAGTCTAGTGTGCTTGTCTATGGTTAGATTGATAACTTGCTACCATGCCAATGGCAAAGCAGATATCTAGTCTCGTGCATAGCATAACATACATAAAGTTTCCGACTTCAAAGGCATACGGAACATTACTCATATCATCTTTCTCCTTTTGTGTCTTCGGACATTGATCCTTTGAAAAAATGTCATGTCTAAAAGGTAGTAAGTCTTTCTTGGCAGTTTGCATGCTAAAACAAGCAATCACAGTATCCACATATGAAATTTGAGATAGTGCCAACTTCTTTTTCTTGTGATCCCACAGGACTTTAATACCATGAATGTATCCGGAATGTCCAAGATATTTCATTTGGAATTGTTCGAATAACCACCATTTATGTCTAATAATACCTCTACATTGTTGCGAAATAGGAAAATATCATCTACATAAATTGCAAGGAACACAACGCTATCGCTGAGGGTACACACAACTCTCATTTGAACACTGTGAAAATTCATATGATTTAATCACTTCATTAAAGCATAAGTTTCATAACCGTGAAGCTTGCTTGAGTCAATACAAGGACTTCTTATGCTTCTAGACAAGATGCTCTTTGCTAATCTACACATGTCCCTCTCTCCTATTCATATAGATATCACGACCTTCCTCAAGATACATGTTTAGAAATGTGATTTTGACATCTATCTACAAGGTTTCTAGGTTCATATGTGCTGCTATGGCATGGAGTATCCGAATGGATTTGAGCATGGCTACTGGTGGCAAGGTTTTGTCATAGTTTATGCCCTCTTTTTTACTATAATCCTTCGCCGCCAACCGGCTTTAAAAGTCATTATTTCTCTATTCGCTCATTTCTTTCTTTTGTATACCCACTTACAGCCTATGGTTTGAAATCTATTCGACAGCTCAGTTTTTTGGTATACATCCATAGCCATTATGGATTATATTTTGGAATCCATGGTGACGCACTACTTGTCTGCATCTTTGATATAGCCTCATTGTATGTCCATGGGTTGATATCATCCGGTCCATTTTCTAGGATCAAGTCAGAAGACTCTCCCACGAACATGTATCTTTGTAGTTGTTGAACAACCCTCCAACTGTGGCGAGGCATCCTAAATTGTATCAATAGTCGATGTAGTACCTTGTGGTTCCACATGTTACACTGGTGGTTGTGTTGGTAATCTCTCACCAGGACCACGTGAATCTACCTCATACACAAGTTGCTATCACCCAAGATGCAGACATAAAAATAGAATTATTAATATAATTATATTAAAAAATAATAATAAATAATTTAATTAGGTTAATCGGTCAACTCATCAATTTTAAGGTTAATTAGGTCAATTAGGCCATTCGTACTAAAATTTTTCGGTCGAAATTTTTTCAATCATATCCATTTTTTTTCTCAAATAATCAACTGAACTCATGAACTTCGGCTAAATAGACATTCTAGATACCCATATCAAAATAATTAAAACGAGTGTTTTCAGATTTCATTTCATAAACAAACTTATCATTTTATCACACACAACCACACACATATATATTTAATTGCAATCCATATCTTACGGTGCACATTAATCAAATGCTTGACTTTTCTCGCTGTTGCATGATTTTGTGCGAGTAAAGTCTACTCTAGTACATACTATATTAGCCTATATCTTTACCACATGTTTTTTTCTGAATGGTTTATTTTTCGATTTTTTCGCAATATGCAGCATATTATTATATATTACATTTGTTAGTATTTACCAAATATGAATAAGATATTTTTAACAACTCATCATATATTTCATTTGAGTTTTTAACTCGTATAAGCTTATCTATAAATGTAGAAAATTTACCATGTTTTCTTTAAATCTAAAAGATCAATCTATCTATCTTGTCTTAGTACAATTTTTTCAAATATTCATAATAATAATATTAATAATAATAATAATGAGAATAATAATAATAATGATAATAATAATAATAATAAATTATTAACAAATCACTACTAACACCCACACACACACTCATATATATATATATATATATATATATATATGGAGTGGATCCTATACTAAAAAGTTGTTTGTACTAAAATGTTAATGATACTTGATTAGTTAGTGTATTAGGCTTGTTTAGTTATTATGTTATGCTTCATTGAATTGCATAACCACCCACATCAAAATAAAAAACTAACAACCTAAAAAATTCAGTCTTGACCATTCATCCATCAAAATCAAGGGTCTAGGATTTATTCCTATTTAGCATCTTTTCACTTTTTAGTATTCGATCTCTTCCCTATATATATATAGTGGTGCTCATATGAGAATATTTTTTAGTATGAGAAATGAGAATAAATCGCAGCCCTCTATCTTTGCATATCAACTCTCAAGATTTAAAAATTTATGTGTTCATATTTTGTAGTTTATTGTGCATTATTCGATTTTAAGGATAATTTTGTAAAATGTAAAATTTTTTCTCTATCCTCTAATTAAAATTCTAAAAACTTTAAATAATCATAACTCACTCAATTAAAATTCGTTTTTCATGTATTATATATAAAATTAAAGATAATTTAATTATCTTTCAAACAATTAAATTATTATTGGATAAATTTAGAGGATGAAAACCTTAACGAAAAAATAGTGATTCTATGCATAAATCTCGTAACAACACATTAATTTTTGTAAAATGCATGAAATCGTACTTCAAATGCACAATATGATGCATAAAATGCATTATATTCCTTCAAAAAATGAACAGTTTTAAGATAAAATTAACAAAATTTTAAGATAAAATAAGGTGAGAAAATATTTTTTTATTTTATGCATTGAAATAATATTAGAATGCATATTTGATAAATATATATATATATATATATAAAATAAACTTATTTTAAGGTAAATTACATCAACATACATTTTATTTATGTAACATAGTGAGATTTAAATTATTTCGTTGTTTATTTCGATGTATGAATGATCGTCACAACTCAAGAAAAAATTCAAAATTTACACGTTAACTTTTAATATAAACTTGAGTTATTTTGATGATGCACAAATAATATTATGATTCCTTTGAGTAGACATGGAAAGAATATTTAAATTAATTATGGATATATATATATTTCAATTTTGAAAATCAAATAATCTTTATTATTTATAATAATATTTCCATATGAAATTAGATATGGATATCAAGATTTTGATACATACAATATTTCCTTATTAGAGGGATAAATTTTTTTTAGTAATGAGATATAATGCACGTTTTCTTAGATAAAATGTATGATTGCTAAGATAAAATGCACAATATTGAAGATAAAATGTCGTAAATAGAGATACAGAGCATTTTATTTCGCAATATAATATTAATGCAGGATATTGCCCTTAAAATGAACAAAATCTTAGTTAAAATGCAGGCTATAAAATTATCATTCATTGTATATAATTACTATATTGTCATTTAATGCAGGATAATCAACCAAATATGCACACGGAATTAAATACATCTTGAGCGTTGAAATGACAAGATCAAAGGTTGTGATTTATTCCTATTTCTCATACTAAGGTTCATTCTCACTTGATCACTACTCTCTCTCTCTCTATATATATATAGAGAGAGAGATGTAATACCCCGCATGTAAATAAGCCTTGTGACGCTTATTCGTTTTAATAAAGAGAAATCCTCTTTAATTTTCGAGCAATTATATATGAAGAACTCTCAATTCATTTGAATTAACGATTGAGTAATTGAGTTATACTAATCGAACTTGGATTCAATTATGTAGTTTGGAAGATTATTAAGGTTAAACTGGAATTAAGGGAGGTGAGATAATTCATAAGTCATATATTGTTGAGAAGGGATATTAGAATATATATTTATATATATATATATATATATATATATAGAAGAGGAGTAAATTTGTGAGCAAATATATATGAGAAATTATACCCATTATTCCCTTACCTCAATTCCAAGCTAGAGAGAGAGAGAATTGGAGAGAGTTTCCCCCAATTTCCAAACCCCAACCCGTCAAACCCCATTCTCGGTGAAGTTTCGGCCGACTCTAGCCACCCTAGATGGAGCGACCACCACCATCATGAAGCCTGTCTTCCCAGCTTCGTTTCGAGCTAAGGTGGGCATCGAGAGGACGAGTATCGACGGAGATATCGAAGAGAGAAGGTAGGAGATTCTTCAACCTTGGATTTTCCGGGATTAAGTTTAGATCTTGCTATTTTGGCTATAGAATCAGATTTTGTTGCTAAATATGTGTTCCCCATCTTGTAGAGACCGTGTGGACACCCTGAAAGCCGAGTTTTATCACCGGATACCGCGCCGCCGCCGCAAGAAAGAGGATTCCGGTGAGCTTCCACCCACCTCGTGTTTCCTTCATTTTTCTTAGGTTTGAAGCATGTTTAGTGATCTAGAATAGCTAGGGAGCATGTTGGTACGTTTAGATGTTGTTGCATGTGTTTGGAATGGAAGATATGTCGAGTTACAGGGCTGAAATCGCAAGGACGTGCGAAGAAGACGACGCGTCCCGAGCGGGATAGACGCATCTCGTTCAGGACAGGCCTTGGCGAGGGCGAGCAGCAGCAGGGACATCCATCCCGAGTGGGATGGATGTGTCCCGTTCGGGATGGGCTGCGGTCCTTCTGAAAAATCCCAATTTCTTGATTCGTTTCATTCCGTTTGAGCTACTTTCAATCCCAGAGTTTGGTATTGGATTATAGAAGAATATTAAGTGTTTAACATGTATTGGTTTGCGATAATAGACGTGAAGGTTGTTCGATTCGAAATTTTGAAGCATGAAGCATGTTGAATTTTGAGCTTTGTTGAGAAATGATTCTTGGATTAGATTAAGGGTTAGTGATTGTCCTAGATCGTCCATCCTAATTGGGTTATATATATTGTTGTAGGAGGTTAAGTGTTGAGGAAAGCAAGCTCAATTACACATTTAGCGGGAAAGCATCTTACTTTTGAAGCCTAACACCAGGTGGGGACTATTTTTAGTAAAAGCAAGTGCATTTTTGAGCCTTGTGCTCAGTTTCTAAAATGTGTGTGAAAATGTTTTGTTTTAAATTAATTGACTATGCTTAAAACGTTTTATGTTACATATATGTTCCTCTGTTGACTGCTATTATCAGATAGTCCAATCACTAAGATGAGAACCAAGTACTTTTGCGTGCTTGGGCTAGTCTTATGAATCAGTTATTGAAGGCTAGCAACCTTACTTTGTTTATGAGCTCGGGCTGTTCAGCTGGAGTACTGAAGCCCTAGGGGGATAAGGCTGTGTATTTCTTTTTTTATTTAAATGGATCGGGTCTCAAGGTAACATACTGAGGCTAGTGCACTAATTGATGACTGTGGGTAGAGTGGTTCGCCATTCCCAGCTGTTCATCGTAACTCGGAAGTAGGCCAACTTGCAGTTACAGCGGTAAACAAATATAATAACATGGTAGATATCTGCAGCAAACTAAAATGTTTTAGATAACACGGTACTTTTCAATAAAACCCCGTGTTTATCTGTGTGTGTTGGCATAGCTTTCATATATATAATGTATGTTTTTGGGCATGTCTCCACGGGGTACATTAGTACTCAGCCCCTTGTATTATTTCTAAAATACGCAGGTTAAGTAGCGAGGATGGAGGAACGGCGGTGTAAAGACGATGCAAGTGTTTTGTAACATTTTTTTTAGAAATAGATCCTGAGATATGCATCTTAATATGCATATCTCCACTACGCTACACACACTGCTGCACCGCTCTCTGATACATTTTCCTTCCCTTGTTTTGAATGTTTTGAGAAAACAAATGTTTAACAAATGTATGTTCTTTAATTTCTTTATCGTTTATTTACAAGTCTTCCGCTGTTTTAACCTATGAAAGTGACTAAAAACCATCGACCACGACTGTAGCGCGCCCCGAAGTTGGGAAGGTCAGTTGGGGGCGTTACAGAAGTGGTATCAGAGCCACAGGTTTTTGAAATTATTTTGAAATTGTTTAGAAACTACTTTGAAACTGGTTTGAAACCGCTTCAAGAACTTTAAGTGTTGAAACTTTCTGGTTTAAAAAAAAAAGTTGATTGAAGGGACTGCTCGTGCTTTACACCCTAATCCATCCTGCGCGACCTGAGTTACGTTTTGAAAGTTTTAAATGTTTACCTGCTTGCAATTTGTTTAGTGACTGGGTCACTCAAATAATTTGGAGTTGAAAGAAAGTTTGAAAAGATAGCACAAATTTTTATTGTGGCTATAAATTGTTTGAAAGTATCTTGTGTATTGATTGAAAATCGATTGGGAATAGTTTGGAAATTGTTCATGTGTTGAATGGAAGATGATTGGGATTGTTGATGGGAAACACGTATTGATTTTGTGTCGAGCGGGGTGCTGACACTGATTGGTTGAATGAAATAATTTGGTTGATTAAATCTTGGGAAACTTGTTGGTTATGGAAATTTTTGACGAAATTGTTTGGTTTTGGCACCAGTGAGGTGGCCTTTGAAATTGTGATTTCAAAATGTCGATTTTGAAAAAAATGTTATGCAAGCAGTGTAATTTTTGTGTTATTGCTTAAAAGACGTGTTAATTCGTGAGTTGAGCTGTTTAAGTTTGATTGGAATATTGTGTTAAACTTGGAGGTTAGATTAGGATGGATCAGGAAGTGACTGATTAACTGTCGGCTTTGAAAAAGCATTTACTTGTTGATCTGGTGGTGGTTCGGGTTGATCATTATTGGTTAGAATCGTGGAGGGTGTCGTTTCACAACACCCGTAGTTGACTAAATTTGGAACTTTGACTTTTGGTAAGAATTGAAATTGAGAATTTCCAAATTAATCCAGTAAGTACCGTAATTACCTGACTTGAGGGTTAGCAATCAAAAGTCTAGAAGTTGTACGCGGTGAGCCTAAGCAGATGTAGCTAGACTCGAGTAGAGTCAGTGTGTCAGCATGAGGATCCGATGGGCCCTTGGCATGGAGTGTCAGAAGGATGTTAGTGCCACCGACACATGGAGTCATGGATGTGCGAGCATGCATGTAGTGATTACATTATGATGATTATTTTGGTACTGACAGTTTATTTGTCATGGCAGATGGAATCTATTGGAGTTATTTTAGTTCGTCAATTTCGTGCTCACCCCTGTTTTCCCGAAAAAGGATTCGCGTCAGCCTTAGTTGCGTATCTAACTGAATGGGAGAAACTGGAGCACTTGGGAGTCAGAGGATACGAGGCGATGGATATGACAGCAGAATTAGTTCCTGACAGGTGGGCCCCATGGGTTTTGGTGTTGGTTTCCACACACAGTTACTGCCGCCCAGATACTCGGGAGCGTGTTGGGAATTTTCAAGCTTTTATAGCTGAGCTTATCCATAGGTTCATCGCACTGGGACATCCACCCCTCAGTCCCCGCGGGAACATCCAGGTGCCTGCAATGTTAGAAGTGTTGCCACCAGAGTCCTACGCATATTCGACACATGCACCAAAAAGGAAGTGCGAAGAGCATCGACGACCCTATCAGCAAAAGTCAAAGAAACAGAAGAGACAGAGAGATGTGGGACGACAGAGGTGTGATAGATGCGGGAAGGAGCACATTGGAGAATGCCTGAGGGGATCGGGTAAGTGCTTTAACTGTGGAGGAATTGGACATTTTCCACGACTGTAAGTGTGCATCTGGGTTACGGAGGCCTACCAACCAGCAAGCGAAGACAATCAGAGAAGTACGTCAAGTTAAGAGAGGATAAGGAAGTTACATCTGGAGGGTTATGTTGATGGCATAATGTTACTTTTGTTAGGAAACTAGCATGTTTACTGTATCTGCCTTTCCGGTATAATGTCTTAGCGATGGTCGTAGTAGTTGGCGTCGCCGGTTGTAAATATTTTAGTAAATTGGAAGTGACAGAGACTGTTAAGGATGACATTAAGACTTTCGTCGGTCGACCACCTTTTGTACTCCTGAATTCGCTATATATACGTGTTTTTATTATGATTATTGATTTGTTTATTTCGTATAATTGTTGAGATTTTGGTTGATGAATATTGTTGATGTGGTGTTGACTGAAGAAGGTATCAATTTTAGGATCAACGTCGTCCGTTTGTCGCTAAGGATAAGTTAATTCGTCGCTAACTGATTATGCCATTGCTGAATGTCAGGGAACATGGAAGTTGTAGGAAAAGGGCGAGGTCGCGGCAAAGACCGAGGCTGAGGAAGGACCCACCCACAGAACGTTAGTGATATTCCAATATTAGAAGAGGTTCCCATATTCGAGACAATCCCAGATTTCAAAACACGGTCGGACAAGAATAGCATATTTGTCCAAGGACCCGCCCATCAACCCTCACTAGAGAAGGTGAAGACCACCACTACTCTCAAACTTGTGGAGACATTCCGCAAACAGCAACCCCCGACCTTCAATGGGACAGAAGGTCGCACCGCTGCTGAGGAATGGATCCGTGAATTGGAGAAGCTATTTCGACTCATGCAGTGTTCGCAATCGGAAAATGTTAACTGTATGACGTATCAACTGAAAGGCAAGGCAGATCGTTGGTGGGAGACATATGTTAAGTCTCTGGCACCAGCTGCTCGTCAACAATTGAATTGGGAAGATTTCAAGGCAGTACTATACGAGAAGTTTGTGCCCAAGCTATACCAAAAGGATCAAGAGGTTGAATTCTTTCTGCTTGAGTAAGAAGAGATGACCGCGGAGGAATATGACACCAAGTTTGGTGAATTGATGCGTTATGCACCGCATCAGGTTGATACACCATAGAAAATGGCTGAGATGTTTTGCGAAGGGTTGAAGGAAGAGATTCGCACTCATCTAGCTACTTTCGCTGCTTTAGATTACCAGGAATTACTAAGAAAGGCCCTTGATGTGGAGGCATCAAAGAATAAGAAGAAGCTGCCATCTTGGGATACTCAAGAGTCGGGAAATCCAAAGCACCAAGATCAAGATAATTGTCAAAATAACCAAAGATGCAACTTCGACCAGTCTTATAAGAAATATGAAGTACCGGCAACCCAAAGTCAACGTGGCAAGACAGCTCCACAATGTGCTAACTGTGGAAGGAGGCATTATGGGAGATTTCAGGCCACGCAAAACTTATGCTTCAATTGTAGAGGCACAGGACATTATGCAATACGATGCCCCTCAGCCCAATTTGGAACTGAAAACAGGCAGAACAATCAGAGGCCTGCCGATCAGTAGATGAGAGCAAATGCCGGAGAGCGCCAGCCGTGGAGAAGAATTTTGGGGAATTACTGGGGGGGGGGAAGACAAGATAACCAATCCTCACTATGACGACAAAGAGAAAAGTGGCAGGGAGGGAACTAGTAACCGAAGAAGGATAATCTAGCAGTTATGAGCAATTCTAATAATACAATTGTCATGATTTTGTTTGGAATTGAAATATCCTTTACGTTAGAATCACCAGCATGTAATAAGAAATAGAATTTGAAGGTAACTATGCCTTTAGGATAAATGATTACTACTATTTAACTATGCCATAAATGAGGAATCCACGCGAATACTTAGAATAGTAGAACTGAGGATTATGGATATGCGCGATGTTGATGTAAATATAATGTTATTGTCGGAAAATAAAGCATCGATCTTATATCACCCAAAAAGAAGACATCTAGAAGACAGCTTTTAAAATGAGTTATTGCCATTGTGAATTTGTAGTTTGCTGCTGGATTTCAAATACTTCAAGTCTGGTAGGTGAAAGGTTGTAGTTAAAGAAAGTGATACTCTTGGGTTATATCGTATCGGCAAAGGAAGCATTAGTAGACCCCGCTTAAATTCAGACGGTGATAGAGTGGAAGCCACTCATCACACCGAACAAGATTCGAAGTTATTTCTCGTGAATCGTGAAGCTTATGACACGAACACTGCAGTGTGAGACGGAATTTAGATAAAGAGAAAGTTTTCTAAATAGGGAATCCAATCGCAGAAACAGTTAATCCGTCAACTCGTTAACTTATCTAAGTTGAGCTTGAACCCGAGTTAAACTCTCTACTTTTCCTTGCTAAGGTCCTTTCCAGTTGAAAGCTTTTGATGCCCTCTGCAAATAGTAGAACTTCCTTCTACAATAGTTGTGAGAGGAAAACCTTGGTTGTCTGGAAGCAAGGAAGAAAATTTCAGAATCAGATCTTCTAAACCATAGTTCCTTTCTTTTATGTATTTTAGTGATTTATCAAGGAACTGAGATTCTTCGTACATCTAATTCTTATTAAATAACTCAAAGGTAGAGGTGTATTTATTTGAGAAGGAAAATATGGATAAAATGCATAAGAAGTGGCTCGAGCTAGTTAACGTTTATGATTTGACGACCAATCATCACCCCAACAAGGAAAATTCAGTAGCAGATGCATTAAGCCGGAAGAAGAGGCACAATTGGGATGTATGCTTACAAGAGAGGACTATTTGATTAGAGAATTCAAGAAACTTCACCTTGAAGTTATATCACCTTTGAAAGAAAGAGATATGACGTAGCAACTCTGACAGTCGTGCCAGATTTGAGAGAAAGAATTATTGAAGCACAGAGGAAAGATATGGAGCTCGAGAAATTCCATCAAAAGATCAAAATCAAGTAATCGGGTGAGTTCAAAGAGGCATCCGATGGCGCATTAATGTTCAGAGACCGGATTCTAGTGCCGAACAATGAGGACTTGAGAAATGAGATCATGTGTGAAGCTCACAATACGCTGTACACCGCTCACCCAGGAAGTATGAAGAAGTACCAAGATTTGAGGACTAAGTACTGGTGGGATGGTATGAAGAAGGATGTAGCCTTGTATGTGGGAAAAGTGTTTGGCATGTCAGCAAGTCAAGACATTACATCAGCGGTCGTATGGGAAATTGCAGCCGTTAGATATTCCTGAGTGAAAATGAGAACATATTGCCATGGATTTTGTGACGGGGTTGCCGAAGTCACAAAGAGGAAATACGGCGATATGGGTTATAGTGGATCGTCTAACGAAGAGTGCTCACTTTTTGCCGATCCGGGTGACTTGTGGATCAGATAAGTTGGCACAACTGCATGTCCGAGAGATTGTCAGACTACACGGAGTACTGGTATCTATTACATCTAAGAGAGATGCGAAGTTCACATCTCGTTTTTTTTATGAACTTACAGCAGGAGTTGGGAATGCGCCTAAATTTTAGTACAGCATTTCACCCACAGACGGATAGTCAATCTAAGAGAACTATCCAGACTCTTGAAGATATGCAGAGAACAATTGTCCTCGATCGAGGAGGAAACTGATAGTCGATTTTGCCGATAATTGAGTTTGCTTACAATAATAGTTACCAGACAACAATTGGTATAACTCCTTATGAATCCTTATACGGAAAGAAATGTCGTTCGCCCTTATACTGGGATGAGGTAGGAGAAAGAAAGGTGATCGGACCTGACGCTGTGAGTGAGATGATCGAAATAGTCCGTCAGATCCGAGAGAGAATCAGAGAAGTCCAGAGCAGGCAGAAGTCCTACGCCGATTCAAGATGGGCCGAGCTGTGTTTTGAAGTAGGGGATAAGGTATTCCTCAAGGTTTTGCCTTCTAAAGGAATAGTGAGATTTGGAGTGAGAGGTAAACTACGACCGCGCTATGTGGGACCTTATGAAATTCTAGAGCGCATCGGCCCAGTGGCGTATAGATTAGCATTACCCCTGAGCATGGGTAACGTGCGTAGTGTGTTTCACGTGTCTCAACTGAGGAAATGTGTTTATGATCCCAGACATGTGATCCGCTAGGAGGAAGTGGTTTTGAGCTTGGATTTGCAGTACGAAGATCGGCCAGAAGCGATTTTAGACCGCAAGATTCAAGAGCTAAGGAACAAGTCGATTCCGCTCGTAAAGGTGCTATAGAGTCACAATGGGCGTGAAAAAGCAACTTGGAAGTTAGAGGAGAAGATGAAAGAGAAATATCCCAAGCATTTCGAAGCAACTTAAATTTCAGGATGAAATTTTAAAAAAGAGGAGGGGATGTAATACCCCGCATGTAAATAAGCCTTGTAATGCTTATTCGTTTTAATAAAGAGAAATCCTCCTTAATTTTCGAGCAATTATTATTTGAAAAACTCTCAATTCATTTAAATTAACGATTGAGCAATCGAGTTACACTAATCGAACTTGGATTCCGTTATGTAGTTTGGAAGATTATTAAGGTTAAATTGGAATTAAGGGAGGTGAGATAATTCATAAGTCATATATTGTTGAGAAGGGATATTAGAATATATATTTATACATATATATATATATATATATATATATATATATATACACACACACATTTATATAAAGAAGGGGAGTAAATTTGTGAGCAAATATATATGAGAAATTACACCCAATATTCACTTACCTCAATTCCAAGCTAGAGAGAGAGATTTGAGAGAGTTTCCCCCAATTTTCCAAACCCCAACTCGTCAGCCCCCATTCCCGATGAAGTTTCGGCTGACTCTGGCCACCCCAGATGACGAGTATCGAGGGAGATATTGCCGAGAGGACGAGTATCGACGGAGATATCGACGAGAGAAGGTAGGAGGTTCTTCAACCTTGGATTTTCCGGGTTAAGTTTAGATCTTGCTATTTTTGCCAAAGAATCGGATTTTGTTGCTAAATATGTGTTCCCAATCTTGTAGAGACCGTGTGGACACCCTGAAAGCCGAGTTTTTTTGCCAAAAACTGCGCCGCCGCCGCAAGAAAGAGGATTCCGGTGAGCTTCCACCCACCTCGTGTTCCCTTCATTTTTCTTAGGTTTGAAGCATGTTTAGTGATCTAGAATATCTAGGGAGCATGTTAGTATGTTTAAATGTTGTTGCATGTGTGTGGAATGGAAGATATGTCGAGTTACAGGGCTGAAATCGCAAGGACGCGCGAAGAAGACGATGCGTCCTGAGCGGGACAGAGGCATCCCATTCGGAACAGGCCTCAGCGAGGGCGAGCAGCAGCAGGGACATCCCTCCCGAGCGAGATGGATGTGTCCCATTCGGGATGGGCTCTGGTCCTTCTGAAAAATCCCGATTTCTTGATTTGTTTCATTTTGTTTCTAGTTACTTTCAATCCCTGAGTTTGGTATTGGATTATAGAAGCATATTAAGTGTGTAACATGTATTGGTTTGCAGTTAGAGACGTGAAGGTTGTTCGATTCAGAATTTTGAATCATGAAGCAGGTTGAATTTTGAGCTTAGTTGAGACGTGATTCTTGGATTAGATTATGAGTTAGTGATTGTCCTAGGTCGTCCATCCTAATATGGTTATATATATTGTTGTAGGAGGTTAAGTGTTTAGGAAAGCAAGCTCTGTTACACATTTAGCGGGAAAGCATCTTACTTTTGAAGCCTAACAGTGTTTAGGAAAGCAAGCTCTGTTACACATTTAGCGGGAAAGCATCTTACTTTTGAAGCCTAACACCAGGTGGGGACTATTTTTAGTATAATTAAGTGCATTTTTTAGCCTTGTGCTCAGTTTCTAAAATGTGTGTGAAAATATTTTGTTTTAAATTGATTGACTATGCCTAAAACGTTTTACGTTACATATATGTTCCTCTGTTGACTGCTATCATCAGAGAGTCCAATCACTAAGATCAGAACCAAGTACTTTTGGGTGCTTGAGCTTGCCTTATGAATCTATTGATGAAGGCTAGCAACGTTACTTTTTTTATGAGCTCGGGCCGTTCAGCTGGAGTACTGAAGCCCTAGGGGGATAAGGCTGTGTATTTCTTTTCTTTCTTAAATCGATCGGGTCTCAAGGTAACATATTGAGGCTAGTGTACTAATTGATGATAGTGGGTAGAGTGGTTCGTCATTCCCAGCTATTCATTGTAACTCAAAAGTAGGCCAACTTCCAGTTATAACTGTAAACAGATATGATAACATGGTAGATAGCTGCAACAAACTAAAATGTTTAGATAACACGGTACTTTTCAATAAAACCCCGTGTTTATTTGCGTGTGTTGGTATAACTTTCATATTTAAAATGTATGTTTTTGGGCATGTCTCCACGGGGTACATTAGTACTCAGCCCCTCGTATTATTTCTAAAATACGCAGGTTAAGTAGCGAGGATGGAGGAACGACAGTGTAAAGACGATGCACGTGTTTTGTAACAATTTTTTTTAGAAATACATCCTGAGATATGCATCTTCATATGCATATCTCCACTACACTACACACACTGCTGCACCGCTCTCTGATAAATTTTCCTTCCCTTGTTTTGAATGTTTTGAGAAAACAAATATTTAACAAATGTATGTTCTTTAATTTCTTTATCATTTATTTACAAGTCTTCCGCTGTTTTAATCTATGAAAATGACTAAAAACCATCGACCACGACTGTAGCGCGCCCCAAAGTTGGGAAGGTCAGTTGGGGGCGTTACAAGAGAATTGTAATCATATGTTACCCATTTCTTCTATGTCACCTCTACATTATCTTTATGTAGTATAGCACATTATATCTCATGCATTATTACATTATCGCGTGCAATAGTACATTAATGTAACAGAATTATTGCATTTCATTATCTATAACAGTTTTGTGCATTATCTTCGTAATGTACCTAATTTGCCTAGATAATGTAATTAGTTTGTCTAGTTAATGCACCAAAACTTGAGGTAACAGGTAACATCTGGGAAGTGGTTAACCATATAATGCGTCCATATATATATTAATACATATATATATATATATATATATATATATATATATATATATATATATAT